>JACEFZ010022409.1:0-247500 GCA_014155875.1 Cepaea nemoralis
AGGTCAATCATTCAACAGGTAATAGGTCAATCATTCAACAGGTAATACTAGGTCAGTGTACAACAGGTAATACTAGGTCAATGTTCAACATGTAATACTAGGTCAATGTTCACAGGTAATACTAGGTCAATATCAACAGGTAATACTAGGTCAAGTTCAACAGGTAATACTAGTCCATGTTCATACAGGTGTATATACTAGGTATCAATGTTCACAGGTAATAGGTCATATACACACCAGGTACCACTAGGGCAATGTTCAACATGTCATATAGGTCAGTGTTCATCAGTATATATTAGCGTCATATATTCTACCGTAACTACTAGACAATTATTCAACAGGTAATACACAAAGTCAACTTATTCAACATTGTATTAAAAAATCTAGTCAAGTAGTACAACAGGATACTAGGCAGTAGTACAACCGAGATCAGTTACTATAGGCTCACTATTCAACAGGTAACTAGGTCAGAGTACAAAACAGGAATACTAGGTCAAGTGATTCAACAGGTAATACTAGGTCAGTGTTCAACAGGTAATATAGGTCGGTACAACAGGTATTACTAGGTCAATATTCAACAGGTAATACTAGGTCAGTGTACAACAGGTAATACTAGGTCAGTGTACACAGGTAATACTAGGTCAGTGTACAACAGGTTAATACTAGGTCAGTGTACAACAGGTAATACTAGGTCAGTGTTAAACAGGTAAAACTAGGTCAGTGTACATAGGTAATAGTAGGTCAGTGTTCAACAGGTAATACTAGGTCAGTGTTCAACAGGTAATACTAGGTCATTGTTCAACAGGTAATACATAGGTCAGTGTTCAACAGGTAATACTAGCTCAGTGTTGTAACAGATAATATAGGTCAATATTCAACAGGTAATATTAGGCAGTGTACAACAGGTAATACTAGGTCAGTGTTCAACAGGTAATACTAGGTCAGTGTTCAACAGGTAATATAGGTCAGTGTACAACAGGTAATACTAGGTCAGTGTACAACATGTAATACTAGGTCAGTGTTCAACAGGTAATACTAGGTCAGTGTTCAACAGGTAATACTAGAGTAGTATTCACAGGTATACTAGGGTAGTGTTCAAAGGTAATACTAGGTCAGTGTACAACAGTAATACTAGGTCAGTGACAACAGGTAATCTAGGTCAGTGTACAACAGGTAATACTAGGTCATGTACAAACAGGTAATACTAGGTCGTGTACAACAGGTAATACTGGTCAATATTCAACAGGTAATACTAGGTCATATTCAACTGGTATACTAGGTCAGTGTACAACAGGTAATACTAGGTCAGTGTACACAGGTAATACTAGGTCAATATTCAACAGGTAATACTAGGTCAATATTCAACAGGTAATACTAGGTCAGTGTACAACAGGTAATACTAGGTCAGTGTACAACAGGTAATACTAGGTCAGTGCTACAACTGTAATACTAGGTCAATGTCAACAGGTAATACTAGGTTCAATGTTCAACAGGTAATACTAGGTCAATATCAACAGGTAATACTAGGTCAATATTCAACAGGTAATACTAGGTCAATATTCAACAGGTAATACTAGGTCATTGATCACAACAGGTAATACTAGGTCACTGTACAACAGGTAATACTAGGTCAATGTACAACAGGTAATACTAGGGTAGTATTCAACAGGTAATACTAGGTCAATATTCAACAGGTAATGCTAGGTCAATGTTCAACAGGTAATACTAGGTCAATATGCAACAGGTAATACTAGGTCAATATCAACAGGTAATACTAGGTCAATGTTCAACAGTAATACTAGGGTAGTATTCAACAGTTATACTAGGTCAATTTCACAGGTAATACTAGGTCAATATTCAACAGGTAATACTAGGTCAATATTCAACAGGTAATACTAGGTCAGTGTACAACAGGTAATACTAGGTCAATGTTCAACAGGTAATACTAGGTCAATGGTCAACAGGTAATACTAGGTCAATATTCAACAGGTAATACTAGGTCAATATTCAACAGGTAATACTGGTCAGTGTACAACAGGTAATACTAGGTCAGTGTACAACAGGTAATACTAGGTCAGTGTACAACAGGTAATACTAGGTCATGTAAACAGGTATACTAGGTCTAGTGTACCACAGTAATACTAGTCAGTGTACAACAGGTAATACTAGGATCAATATTCAACAGGTAATACTAGGTCAATATTCAACAGGTAATACTAGGTCATATTACAACAGGTAATACTAGGTCAGTGTACAACAGGTAATACTAGGTCAGCATGTTCAACAGTAATACTAGGTCAATATTCAAAGGTAATACCTAGGGGTAGTGTTCAACAGGTAATACTAGGTCAGTATGCAAAATGTAATACTAGGTCAGTGTCAACAGTAATACTAGGTCAGTGTTCAACAGGTCATACTAGTTCATGTTCAACAGGTACTACTAGGTCAGTGGTGAACAGGTAATACTAGGGTAGTGTTCAACAAGGTAATACTAGGGTAGTGTTCAACAGGTAATACTAGGTCAGTGTACAACAGGTAATACTAGGTACAGTGTACAACATGTAATACTAGGTCAATGTTCAACAGGTAATAATAGGTTCAATGTTCAACAGGTAATACTAGGTCCAATATCAACAGGTAATACTAGGTCAATATTCAACAGGTAATACTAGTCATATATCCAACAGGTAATACTAGGTCAATATTCAACAGTAATAATAGTCAATATTCAACAGGTAATACTAGGTCAGTGTACAACAGGTACTACTAGGTCAATGTTCAACAGGTAATACTAGGTTCAATTTTTCAAACAGGTACATACTAGGTCAATATTCACCAGGTAATACTAGGTCAGTGTACAACAGGTAATACTAGGTCAATGTTCAACATGTAATACTAGGTCAATGTTCAACAGGTAATACTAGGTCAATATTCAACAGGTAATACTAGGTCAATGTTCAACAGGTAATACTAGGTCAGTGTTCAAACAGTAATATATAGGTCAATATTCAACAGGTAATACTAGGTCAATATTCAACAGGTAATACTAGGTCAATATTCAACAGGTAATACTAGGTCAGTGTACAACAGGTAATACTAGGTCAGTGTACAACAGGTATACTAGGTCAATTATTCAACAGGTAATACTAGGTCAGTGTACAACAGGTAATACTAGGTCAGTGTACAACAGGTAATACTAGGTCAGTGTACACCAGGTAATACTAGGTCAGTGTACAACAGGTAATACTAGGTCAGTGTTCAACAGGTAAAACTAGGTCCAGTGTACAATAGGTACTAGTAGGTCAGTGTTCAACAGGTAATACTAGCTCAGTGTTCAACAGGTAATACTAGGTCATTGTTCAACAGGTAATACTAGGTCAGTGTTCAACAGGTAATACTAAGGCTCGTGTTTAACAGGATAATAATAGGTCAATATTCAACAGGTAATATTAGGTCAGTGTACAACAGGTAATACTAGGTCAGTGTTCAACAGGTAATACTAGGTCAGTGTTCAACAGGTAATACTAGGTCAGTGTACAACAGGTAATACTAGGTCAGTGTACAACATGTAATACTAGGTCAGTGTTCAACAGGTAATACTAGGTCAGTGTTCAACAGGTAATACTAGAGTAGTATTCAACAGGTAATACTAGGGTAGTGTTCAACAGGTAATACTAGGTCAGTGTACAACAGGTAATACTAGGTCAGTGTACAACAGGTAATACTAGTCAGTGTACAACAGGTAATACTAGGTCAATGTACAAACAGGTAATACTATGTCAGTGTACAAACAGGTAATACTAGGTCAATATTCAACAGGTAATACTAGGTCAATATTCAACTGGTAATACTAGGTCAGTGTACAACAGGTAATACTAGGTCAGTGTTACAACAGGTAATACTAGGTCAATATTCAACAGGTAATACTAGGTCAATATTCAACAGGTAATACTAGGTCAGTGTACAACAGGTAATACTAGGTCAGTGTACAACAGGTAATACTAGGTCAGTGTACAACATGTAATACTAGGTCAATGTTCAACAGGTAATACTAGGTTCAATGTTCAACAGGTAATACTAGGTCAATATTCAACAGGTAATACTAGGTCAATATTCAACAGGTAATACTACGGTCAATTTCAACAGGTAATACTAGGGTCATTGTACAACAGGTAATACTAGGTCACTGTACAACAGGTAATACTAGGGTCAAGTATCAACAGGTAATACTAGGCGTAGTATCAACAGGTAATACTAGGTCATATTCAACAGGTAATACTAGGTCAGTGTACAACAGGTAATACTAGGGTCAGTGTACAACAGGTAATACTAGGTCAGTGTACAACAGGTAATACTAGGTCAGTGTACAACAGGTAATACTAGGTCAGTGTACAACAGGTAATACTAGATCAGTGTACAAAGGTAATACTAGGATCAATATTCAACAGGTAATACTAGGTCAATATTTAACAGGTAATACTAGGTCAATATTTGAACAGGTAATACTAGGTCAGTGTACAAACAGGTAATACTAGTCAGTGTTTTCAACAGGTATACTAGGTCAATATTCAACAGGTAATACTAGGGTAGTGTTCAACAGGTAATACTAGGTCAGTATTCAAAGGTAATACTAGGTCAGTGTACAACAGGTAATACTAGGTCAGTGTTCAACCAGGTCATACTAGGTCAATGTTCAACAGGTACTACTAGGGTAGTGGTGAACAGTGTAATACTAGGGTAGTGTTCAACAGGTAATACTAGGGTAGTGTTCAACAGGTAATACTAGGTCAGTGTACAACAATGTAATACTAGGTCAGTGTACAACATGTAATACTAGGTCAATGTTCAACAGTAATACTAGGTTCAATGTTCAACAGGTAATACTAGGCTCAATATTCAACAGGTAATACTAGGTCAATATTCAACAGGTAATACTAGGTCAATATTCAAAGGTAATACTAGGTCAATATTCAACAGGTAATACTAGGTCAATATCAACAGGTAATACTAGTCAGTGTACAACAGGTAATACTAGGTCAATGTTCAACAGGTAATACTAGGTTCAATTTTCAACAGGTAATACTAGGTCAATATTCAACAGGTAATACTAGGTCAGTGTACAACAGGTAATACTAGGTCAATGTTCAACATGTAATACTAGGTCAATGTTCAACAGGTAATACTAGGTCAATATTCAACAGGTAATACTAGGTCAATGTTCAACAGGTAATACTAGGTCAGTGTTCAACAGGTAATATTAGGTCAATATTCAACAGGTAATACTAGGTCAATATTCAACAGGTAATACTAGGTCAATATTCAACAGGTAATACTAGGTCAGTGTACAACAGGTAATACTAGGTCAGTGTACAACAGGTATTACTAGGTCAATATTCAACAGGTAATACTAGGTCAGTGTACAACAGGTAATACTAGGTCAGTGTACAACAGGTAATACTAGGTCAGTGTACAACAGGTAATACTAGGTCAGTGTACAACAGGTAATACTAGGTCAGTGTTAAACAGGTAAAACTAGGTCAGTGTACAATAGGTAATAGTAGGTCAGTGTTCAACAGGTAATACTAGGTCAGTGTTCAACAGGTAATACTAGGTCATTGTTCAACAGGTAATACTAGGTCAGTGTTCAACAGGTAATACTAGCTCAGTGTTTAACAGATAATAATAGGTCAATATTCAACAGGTAATATTAGGGCAGTGTACAACAGGTAATACTAGGTCAGTGTTCAACAGGTAATACTAGGTCAGTGTTCAACAGGTAATACTAGGTCAGTGTACAACAGGTAATACTAGGTCAGTGTACAACATGTAATACTAGGTCAGTGTTCAACAGGTAATACTAGGTCAGTGTTCAACAGGTAATACTAGAGTAGTATTCAACAGGTAATACTAGGGTAGTGTTCAACAGGTAATACTAGGTCAGTGTACAACAGGTAATACTAGGTCAGTGTACAACAGGTAATACTAGGTCAGTGTACAACAGTAATACTAGGTCAATGTAACAACAGGTAATACTAGGTCAGTGTACAACAGGTAATACTGGTCAATATTCAACAGGTAATACTAGGTCAATATTCAACTGGTAATACTAGGTCAGTGTACAACAGGTAATACTAGGTCAGTGTACACAGGTAATACTAGGTCAATATTCAACAGGTAATACTAGGTCAATATTCAACAGGTAATACTAGGTCAGTGTACAACAGGTAATACTAGGTCAGTGTACAACAGGTAATACTAGGTCAGTGTACAACATGTAATACTAGGTCAATGTTCAACAGGTAATACTAGGTTCAATGTTCAACAGGTAATACTAGGTCAATATTCAACAGGTAATACTAGGTCAATATTCAACAGTTAATACTAGGTCAATATTCAACAGGTAATACTAGGTCATTGTACAACAGGTAATACTAGGTCACTGTACAACAGGTAATACTAGGTCAATGTTACAACAGGTAATACTAGGGTAGTATTCAACAGGTAATACTAGGTCAATGTTCAACAGGTAATACTAGGTCAGTGTACAACAGGTAATACTAGGTCAATATTCAACAGGTAATACTAGGTCAATATTCAACAGGTAATACTAGGTCAATGTTCAACAGGTAATACTAGGGTAGTATTCAACAGTTTATACTAGGTCAATATTCAACAGGTAATACTAGGTCAATATTCAACAGGTAATACTAGGTCAATATTCAACAGGTAATACTAGGTCAGTGTACAACAGGTAATACTAGGTCAATGTTCAACAGGTAATACTAGGTTCAATGTTCAACAGGTAATACTAGGTCAATATTCAACAGGTAATACTAGGTCAATATTCAACAGGTAATACTAGGTCAGTGTACAACAGGTAATACTAGGTCAGTGTACAACAGGTAATACTAGGTCAGTGTACAACAGGTAATACTAGGTCAGTGTACAACAGGTAATACTAGGTCAGTGTACAACAGGTAATACTAGATCAGTGTACAACAGGTAATACTAGATCAATATTCAACAGGTAATACTAGGTCAATATTCAACAGGTAATACTAGGTCAATATTCAACAGGTAATACTAGGTCAGTGTACAACAGGTAATACTAGGTCAGTGTTCAACAGGTAATACTAGGTCAATATTCAACAGGTAATACTAGGGTAGTGTTCAACAGGTAATACTAGGTCAGTATTCAAAAGGTAATACTAGGTCAGTGTACAACAGGTAATACTAGGTCAGTGTTCAACAGGTCATACTAGGTCAATGTTCAACAGGTACTACTAGGGTAGTGGTGAACAGGTAATACTAGGGTAGTGTTCAACAGGTAATACTAGGGTAGTGTTCAACAGGTAATACTAGGTCAGTGTACAACAGGTAATACTAGGTCAGTGTACAACATGTAATACTAGGTCAATGTTCAACAGGTAATACTAGGTTCAATGTTCAACAGGTAATACTAGGTCAATATTCAACAGGTAATACTAGGTCAATATTCAACAGGTAATACTAGGTCAATATTCAACAGGTAATACTAGGTCAATATTAACAGGTAATACTAGGTCAATATTCAACATGGTAATACTAGGTCAGTGTACAACAGGTAATACTAGGTCAATGTTCAACAGGTAATACTAGGTTCAATTTTCAACAGGTAATACTAGGTTCAATATTCAACAGGTAATACTAGGTCAATATTCAACAGTAATACTAGGTCACGATTCCAACGGTAACTAGTCAGTGTACAACAGGTAATACTAGGTCAGTGTACAACAGGTAATACTAGGTCAGTGTACAAACAGGTAATACTAGGTCAGTGTACAACAGGTAATACCTAGGTCAGTGTACAACAGGTAATACTAGATCAGTGTACAACATGGTAATACTAGATCAATATATCAACAGGTAATACTAGGTCAAGTATTCAACAGGTAATACTAGGTCAATATTCAACAGGTATTACTAGGTCAGTGTACAACAGGTAATACTAGGTCAGTGTTCAACAGGTAATACTAGGTCAATGTTCAACAGTAATACTAGGTCAGTGTTCAACAGGTAATACTAGGTCAATGTTCAACAGGTAATATTAGGTCAATGTTCAACAGGTAATACTAGGGTAGTGTTCAACAGGTAATACTAGGTCAGTGTCAACAGGTATTACTAGGGTAGTGGTGAACAGGTAATACTAGGGTAGTGTTCAACAGGTAATACTAGGGTAGTGTTCAACAGGTAATACTAGGTCAGTGTCAACAGTAATACTAGAGTCAGTGTTCAACAGGTAATCTAGGTCAGTGTTCAACAGGTAATACTAGGGTAGTATTCAACAGGTAATACTAGGTCAGTGTACAACAGGTAATACTAGGTCAGTATTCAAAGGTAATACTAGGTCAGTGTACAACAGTAATACTAGGTCAGTGTTCAACAGGTCATACTAGGTCAATGTTCAACAGGTATTACTAGCGGTCAGTGGTGAAACAGGTAATACTAGGGTAGTGTTCAACAGGTAATACTAGGGTAGTGTTCAACAGGTAATACTAGGTCAGTGTTCAACAGGTAATACTAGGGTAGTATTCAACAGGTAATACTAGGTCAGTGTTCAACAGGTAATACTAGGTCAGTATTCAACAGGTAATACTAGGTCAGTGTACAACAGGTAATACTAGGTCAGTGTTCAAAAGGTAATACTAGGGTAGTGTACAACAGGTAATACTAGGGTAGTGTTCAACAGGTAATACTAGGTCAGTGTACAACAGGTAATACTAGGTCAGAGTTCAACAGGTAATACTAGGTCAATATTCAACAGTTAATACTAGGGTAGTGTTCAAAAGGTAATACTAGGTCAGTGTTCAACAGGTAATACTAGGTCAGTTTTCAACAGGTAATACTAGGTCAATGTACAACAGGTAATAGCTAGGTCAGTGTTCAACCAGGTAATACTAGGTCAGTGTTCAACAGGTAATACTAGGGTAGTGTTCAACAGGTAATACTAGGGTAGTGTTCAACAGGTAATACTAGGTCAGTGTTCAACAGGTAATACTAGGTCAGTGTTCAACAGGTAATACTAGGTCAGTGTTCAACAGGTAATACTAGGTCAGTGTTCAACAGGTAATACTAGGTCAGTGTTCAACAGGTAATACTAGGTCAGTGTACAACAGGTAATAGTAGGTCAGTGTTCAACAGGTAATACTAGGTCAGTGTTCAACAGGTAATACTAGGTCATTGTTCAACAGGTAATACTAGGTCAGTGTTCAACAGGTAATACTAGCTCAGTGTTTAACAGATAATAATAGGTCAATATTCAACAGGTAATATTAGGGCAGTGTACAACAGGTAATACTAGGTCAGTGTTCAACAGGTAATACTAGGTCAGTGTTCAACAGGTAATACTAGGTCAGTGTACAACAGGTAATACTAGGTCAGTGTACAACATGTAATACTAGGTCAGTGTTCAACAGGTAATACTAGGTCAGTGTTCAACAGGTAATACTAGAGTAGTATTCAACAGGTAATACTAGGGTAGTGTTCAACAGGTAATACTAGGTCAGTGTACAACAGGTAATACTAGGTCAGTGTACAACAGGTAATACTAGGTCAGTGTACAACAGGTAATACTAGGTCAATGTACAACAGGTAATACTAGGTCAGTGTACAACAGGTAATACTGGTCAATATTCAACAGGTAATACTAGGTCAATATTCAACTGGTAATACTAGGTCAGTGTACAACAGGTAATACTAGGTCAGTGTACAACAGGTAATACTAGGTCAATATTCAACAGGTAATACTAGGTCAATATTCAACAGGTAATACTAGGTCAGTGTACAACAGGTAATACTAGGTCAGTGTACAACAGGTAATACTAGGTCAGTGTACAACATGTAATACTAGGTCAATGTTCAACAGGTAATACTAGGTTCAATGTTCAACAGGTAATACTAGGTCAATATTCAACAGGTAATACTAGGTCAATATTCAACAGGTAATACTAGGTCAATATTCAACAGGTAATACTAGGTCATTGTACAACAGGTAATACTAGGTCACTGTACAACAGGTAATACTAGGTCAATGTACAACAGGTAATACTAGGGTAGTATTCAACAGGTAATACTAGGTCAATGTTCAACAGGTAATACTAGGTCAGTGTACAACAGGTAATACTAGGTCAATATTCAACAGGTAATACTAGGTCAATATTCAACAGGTAATACTAGGTCAATGTTCAACAGGTAATACTAGGGTAGTATTCAACAGTTTATACTAGGTCAATATTCAACAGGTAATACTAGGTCAATATTCAACAGGTAATACTAGGTCAATATTCAACAGGTAATACTAGGTCAGTGTACAACAGGTAATACTAGGTCAATGTTCAACAGGTAATACTAGGTTCAATGTTCAACAGGTAATACTAGGTCAATATTCAACAGGTAATACTAGGTCAATATTCAACAGGTAATACTAGGTCAGTGTACAACAGGTAATACTAGGTCAGTGTACAACAGGTAATACTAGGTCAGTGTACAACAGGTAATACTAGGTCAGTGTACAACAGGTAATACTAGGTCAGTGTACAACAGGTAATACTAGATCAGTGTACAACAGGTAATACTAGATCAATATTCAACAGGTAATACTAGGTCAATATTCAACAGGTAATACTAGGTCAATATTCAACAGGTAATACTAGGTCAGTGTACAACAGGTAATACTAGGTCAGTGTTCAACAGGTAATACTAGGTCAATATTCAACAGGTAATACTAGGGTAGTGTTCAACAGGTAATACTAGGTCAGTATTCAAAAGGTAATACTAGGTCAGTGTACAACAGGTAATACTAGGTCAGTGTTCAACAGGTCATACTAGGTCAATGTTCAACAGGTACTACTAGGGTAGTGGTGAACAGGTAATACTAGGGTAGTGTTCAACAGGTAATACTAGGGTAGTGTTCAACAGGTAATACTAGGTCAGTGTACAACAGGTAATACTAGGTCAGTGTACAACATGTAATACTAGGTCAATGTTCAACAGGTAATACTAGGTTCAATGTTCAACAGGTAATACTAGGTCAATATTCAACAGGTAATACTAGGTCAATATTCAACAGGTAATACTAGGTCAATATTCAACAGGTAATACTAGGTCAATATTCAACAGGTAATACTAGGTCAATATTCAACAGGTAATACTAGGTCAGTGTACAACAGGTAATACTAGGTCAATGTTCAACAGGTAATACTAGGTTCAATTTTCAACAGGTAATACTAGGTCAATATTCAACAGGTAATACTAGGTCAATATTCAACAGGTAATACTAGGTCAGTGTACAACAGGTAATACTAGGTCAGTGTACAACAGGTAATACTAGGTCAGTGTACAACAGGTAATACTAGGTCAGTGTACAACAGGTAATACTAGGTCAGTGTACAACAGGTAATACTAGATCAGTGTACAACAGGTAATACTAGATCAATATTCAACAGGTAATACTAGGTCAATATTCAACAGGTAATACTAGGTCAATATTCAACAGGTATTACTAGGTCAGTGTACAACAGGTAATACTAGGTCAGTGTTCAACAGGTAATACTAGGTCAATGTTCAACAGGTAATACTAGGTCAGTGTTCAACAGGTAATACTAGGTCAATGTTCAACAGGTAATATTAGGTCAATGTTCAACAGGTAATACTAGGGTAGTGTTCAACAGGTAATACTAGGTCAATGTTCAACAGGTATTACTAGGGTAGTGGTGAACAGGTAATACTAGGGTAGTGTTCAACAGGTAATACTAGGGTAGTGTTCAACAGGTAATACTAGGTCAGTGTTCAACAGGTAATACTAGAGTAGTGTTCAACAGGTAATCCTAGGTCAGTGTTCAACAGGTAATACTAGGGTAGTATTCAACAGGTAATACTAGGTCAGTGTACAACAGGTAATACTAGGTCAGTATTCAAAAGGTAATACTAGGTCAGTGTACAACAGTTAATACTAGGTCAGTGTTCAACAGGTCATACTAGGTCAATGTTCAACAGGTATTACTAGGGTAGTGGTGAACAGGTAATACTAGGGTAGTGTTCAACAGGTAATACTAGGGTAGTGTTCAACAGGTAATACTAGGTCAGTGTTCAACAGGTAATACTAGGGTAGTGTTCAACAGGTAATCCTAGGTCAGTGTTCAACAGGTAATACTAGGGTAGTATTCAACAGGTAATACTAGGTCAGTGTACAACAGGTAATACTAGGTCAGTGTTCAACAGGTAATACTAGGGTAGTGTACAACAGGTAATACTAGGGTAGTGTTCAACAGGTAATACTAGGTCAGTGTACAACAGGTAATACTAGGTCAGAGTTCAACAGGTAATACTAGGTCAATATTCAACAGTTAATACTAGGGTAGTGTTCAAAAGGTAATACTAGGTCAGTGTTCAACAGGTAATACTAGGTCAGTTTTTAACAGGTAATACTAGGTCAATGTACAACAGGTAATAGTAGGTCAGTGTTCAACAGGTAATACTAGGTCAGTGTTCAACAGGTAATACTAGGGTAGTGTTCAACAGGTAATACTAGGGTAGTGTTCAACAGGTAATACTAGGTCAGTGTTCAACAGGTAATACTAGGTCAGTGTTCAACAGGTAATACTAGGGTAGTGTTCAACAGGTAATACTAGGTCAGTGTTCAACAGGTAATACTAGGGTAGTATTCAACAGGTAATACTAGGTCAGTGTACAACAGGTAATACTAGGTCAGTGTTCAACAGGTAATACTAGGGTAGTGTTCAACAGGTAATACTAGGTCAATGTTCAACAGGTAATACTAGGTCAATATTCAACAGGTAATACTAGGTCAATATTCAACAGGTAATACTAGGTCAATATTCAACAGGTAACACTAGGTCAGTGTACAACAGGTAATACTAGGTCAGTGTACAGCAGGTAATACTAGGTCAATATTCAACAGGTAATACTAGGTCAGTGTACAACAGGTAATACTAGGTCAGTGTACAACAGGTAATACTAGGTCAGTGTTCAACAGTTAATACTAGGTCAATATTCAACAGGTAATACTAGGTCATTATTCAACAGGTAATACTATGTTAGTGTACAACTGGTAATACTAGGTCAGTGTTCAACAGGTAATACTAGGTCAGTGTACAACAGGTAATACTAGGTCAATATTCAACAGGTAATACTAAGTCAGTGTACAACAGGTAATACTAGGTCAGTGTACAACAGGTAATACTAGGTCAGTGTACAACAGGTAATACTAGGTCAGTGTACAACAGGTAATACTAGGTCAGTGTACAACAGGTAATACTAGGTCAGTGAACAACAGGTTAATACTAGGTCAATATTCAACAGGTAATACTAGGTCAATATTCAACAGGTAATACTAGGTCAATATTCAACAGGTAATACTAGGTCAGTGTACAACAGGTAATACTAGGTCAATGTTCAACAGGTAATACTAGGTCAATGTTCAACAGGTAATACTAGGTCAATATTCAACAGGTAATACTAGGTCAATGTTCAACAGGTAATACTAGGTCAGTGTTCAACAGGTAATACTAGGTCAATATTCAACAGGTAATACTAGGTCAATATTCAACAGGTAATACTAGGTCAATATTCAACAGGTAATACTAGGTCAGTGTACAACAGGTAATACTAGGTCAGTGTACAACAGGTATTACTAGGTCAATATTCAACAGGTAATACTAGGTCAGTGTACAACAGGTAATACTAGGTCAGTGTACAACAGGTAATACTAGGTCAGTGTACAACAGGTAATACTAGGTCAGTGTTCAACAGGTAAAACTAGGTCAGTGTACAACAGGTAATAGTAGGTCAGTGTTCAACAGGTAATACCAGGTCAGTGTTCAACAGGTAATACTAGGTCATTGTTCAACAGGTAATACTAGGTCAGTGTTCAACAGGTAATACTAGGTCAGTGTTTAACAGGTAATAATAGGTCAATATTCAACAGGTAATATTAGGTCAGTGTACAACAGGTAATACTAGGTCAGTGTTCAACAGGTAATACTAGGTCAGTGTACAACAGGTAATACTAGGTCAGTGTACAACATGTAATACTAGGTCAGTGTTCAACAGGTAATACTAGGTCAGTGTTCAACAGGTAATACTAGGTCAGTGTTCAACAGGTAATACTAGAGTAGTATTCAACAGGTAATACTAGGGTAGTGTTCAACAGGTAATACTAGGTCAGTGTACAACAGGTAATACTAGGTCAGTGTACAACAGGTAATACTAGGTCAGTGTACAACAGGTAATACTAGGTCAATGTACAACAGGTAATACTAGGTCAGTGTACAACAGGTAATACTAGGTCAATATTCAACAGGTAATACTAGGTCAATATTCAACTGGTAATACTAGGTCAGTGTACAACAGGTAATACTAGGTCAGTGTTCAACAGGTAATACTAGGTCAATATTCAACAGGTAATACTAGGTCAATATTCAACAGGTAATACTAGGTCAGTGTACAACAGGTAATACTAGGTCAGTGTACAACAGGTAATACTAGGTCAGTGTACAACATGTAATACTAGGTCAATGTTCAACAGGTAATACTAGGTTCAATGTTCAACAGGTAATACTAGGTCAATATTCAACAGGTAATACTAGGTCAATATTCAACAGGTAATACTAGGTCAGTGTACAACAGGTAATACTAGGTCAATATTCAACAGGTAATACTAGGTCAGTGTACAACAGGTAATACTAGGTCAGTGTACAACAGGTAATACTAGGTCAATGAACAACAGGTAATACTAGGGTAGTATTCAACAGGTAATACTAGGTCAATGTTCAACAGGTAATACTAGGTCAGTGTACAACAGGTAATACTAGGGTAGTATTCAACAGGTAATACTAGGTCAATATTCAACAGGTAATACTAGGTCAATGTTCAACAGGTAATACTAGGGTAGTATTCAACATGTAATACTAGGTCAATATTCAACAGGTAATACTAGGTCAATATTCAACAGGTAATACTAGGTCAATATTCAACAGGTAATACTAGGTCAGTGTACAACAGGTAATACTAGGTCAATGTTCAACAGGTAATACTAGGTTCAATGTTCAACAGGTAATACTAGGTCAATATTCAACAGGTAATACTAGGTCAATATTCAATAGGTAATACTAGGTCAGTGTACAACAGGTAATACTAGGTCAGTGTACAACAGGTAATACTAGGTCAGTGTACAACAGGTAATACTAGATCAGTGTACAACAGGTAATACTAGATCAATATTCAACAGGTAATACTAGGTCAATATTCAACAGGTAATACTAGGTCAATATTCAACAGGTATACTAGGTCAGTGTACAACAGGTAATAGTAGGTCAGTGTACAACAGGTAATACTAGGTCAATGTTCAACAGGTAATACTAGGTCAGTGTTCAACAGGTAATACTAGGTCAATGTTCAACAGGTAATATTAGGTCAATGTTCAACAGGTAATACTAGGGTAGTGTTCAACAGGTAATACTAGGTCAGTATTCAAAAGGTAATACTAGGTCAGTGTACAACAGTTAATACTAGGTCAGTGTTCAACAGGTTATACTAGGTCAATGTTCAACAGGTATTACTAGGGTAGTGGTGAACAGGTAATACTAGGGTAGTGTTCAACAGGTAATACTAGGGTAGTGTTCAACAGGTAATACTAGGTCAGTGTTCAACAGGTAATACTAGGGTAGTGTTCAACAGGTAATACTAGGTCAGTGTTCAACAGGTAATACTAGGGTAGTATTCAACAGGTAATACTAGGTCAGTGTACAACAGGTAATACTAGGTCAGTGTTCAACAGGTAATACTAGGGTAGTGTACAACAGGTAATACTAGGGTAGTGTTCAACAGGTAATACTAGGTCAGTGTACAACAGGTAATACTAGGTCAGAGTTCAACAGGTAATACTAGGTCAATATTCAACAGTTAATACTAGGGTAGTGTTCAAAAGGTAATACTAGGTCAGTGTTCAACAGGTAATACTAGGTCAGTGTTTAACAGGTAATACTAGGTCAATGTACAACAGGTAATAGTAGGTCAGTGTTCAACAGGTAATACTAGGTCAGTGTTCAACAGGTAATACTAGGGTAGTGTTCAACAGGTAATACTAGGGTAGTGTTCAACAGGTAATACTAGGTCAGTGTTCAACAGGTAATACTAGGTCAGTGTTCAACAGGTAATACTAGGTCAGTGTTCAACAGGTAATACTAGGTCAGTGTTCAACAGGTAATACTAGGGTAGTATTCAACATGTAATACTAGGTCAGTGTACAACAGGTAATACTAGGTCAGTGTTCAACAGTTAATACTAGGTCAATATTCAACAGGTAATACTAGGTCATTATTCAACAGGTAATACTATGTTAGTGTACAACTGGTAATACTAGGTCAGTGTTCAACAGGTAATACTAGGTCAGTGTACAACAGGTAATACTAGGTCAATATTCAACAGGTAATACTAAGTCAGTGTACAACAGGTAATACTAGGTCAGTGTACAACAGGTAATACTAGGTCAGTGTACAACAGGTAATACTAGGTCAGTGTACAACAGGTAATACTAGGTCAGTGTACAACAGGTAATACTAGGTCAGTGAACAACAGGTAATACTAGGTCAATATTCAACAGGTAATACTAGGTCAATATTCAACAGGTAATACTAGGTCAATATTCAACAGGTAATACTAGGTCAGTGTACAACAGGTAATACTAGGTCAATGTTCAACAGGTAATACTAGGTCAATGTTCAACAGGTAATACTAGGTCAATATTCAACAGGTAATACTAGGTCAATGTTCAACAGGTAATACTAGGTCAGTGTTCAACAGGTAATACTAGGTCAATATTCAACAGGTAATACTAGGTCAATATTCAACAGGTAATACTAGGTCAATATTCAACAGGTAATACTAGGTCAGTGTACAACAGGTAATACTAGGTCAGTGTACAACAGGTATTACTAGGTCAATATTCAACAGGTAATACTAGGTCAGTGTACAACAGGTAATACTAGGTCAGTGTACAACAGGTAATACTAGGTCAGTGTACAACAGGTAATACTAGGTCAGTGTTCAACAGGTAAAACTAGGTCAGTGTACAACAGGTAATAGTAGGTCAGTGTTCAACAGGTAATACTAGGTCAGTGTTCAACAGGTAATACTAGGTCATTGTTCAACAGGTAATACTAGGTCAGTGTTCAACAGGTAATACTAGGTCAGTGTTTAACAGGTAATACTAGGTCAGTGTACAACAGGTAATATTAGGTCAGTGTACAACAGGTAATACTAGGTCAGTGTTCAACAGGTAATACTAGGTCAGTGTACAACAGGTAATACTAGGTCAGTGTACAACATGTAATACTAGGTCAGTGTTCAACAGGTAATACTAGGTCAGTGTTCAACAGGTAATACTAGGTCAGTGTTCAACAGGTAATACTAGAGTAGTATTCAACAGGTAATACTAGGGTAGTGTTCAACAGGTAATACTAGGTCAGTGTACAACAGGTAATACTAGGTCAGTGTACAACAGGTAATACTAGGTCAATGTACAACAGGTAATACTAGGTCAATGTACAACAGGTAATACTAGGTCAGTGTACAACAGGTAATACTAGGTCAATATTCAACAGGTAATACTAGGTCAATATTCAACTGGTAATACTAGGTCAGTGTACAACAGGTAATACTAGGTCAGTGTTCAACAGGTAATACTAGGTCAATATTCAACAGGTAATACTAGGTCAATATTCAACAGGTAATACTAGGTCAGTGTACAACAGGTAATACTAGGTCAGTGTACAACAGGTAATACTAGGTCAGTGTACAACATGTAATACTAGGTCAATGTTCAACAGGTAATACTAGGTTCAATGTTCAACAGGTAATACTAGGTCAATATTCAACAGGTAATACTAGGTCAATATTCAACAGGTAATACTAGGTCAGTGTACAACAGGTAATACTAGGTCAATATTCAACAGGTAATACTAGGTCAGTGTACAACAGGTAATACTAGGTCAGTGTACAACAGGTAATACTAGGTCAATGAACAACAGGTAATACTAGGGTAGTATTCAACAGGTAATACTAGGTCAATGTTCAACAGGTAATACTAGGTCAGTGTACAACAGGTAATACTAGGTCAATATTCAACAGGTAATACTAGGTCAATATTCAACAGGTAATACTAGGTCAATGTTCAACAGGTAATACTAGGGTAGAATTCAACAGGTAATACTAGGTCAATATTCAACAGGTAATACTAGGTCAATATTCAACAGGTAATACTAGGTCAATATTCAACAGGTAATACTAGGTCAGTGTACAACAGGTAATACTAGGTCAATGTTCAACAGGTAATACTAGGTTCAATGTTCAACAGGTAATACTAGGTCAATATTCAACAGGTAATACTAGGTCAATATTCAATAGGTAATACTAGGTCAGTGTACAACAGGTAATACTAGGTCAGTGTACAACAGGTAATACTAGGTCAGTGTACAACAGGTAATACTAGATCAGTGTACAACAGGTAATACTAGATCAATATTCAACAGGTAATACTAGGTCAATATTCAACAGGTAATACTAGGTCAATATTCAACAGGTATTACTAGGTCAGTGTACAACAGGTAATACTAGGTCAGTGTTCAACAGGTAATACTAGGTCAATGTTCAACAGGTAATACTAGGTCAGTGTTCAACAGGTAATACTAGGTCAATGTTCAACAGGTAATATTAGGTCAATGTTCAACAGGTAATACTAGGGTAGTGTTCAACAGGTAATACTAGGTCAGTATTCAAAAGGTAATACTAGGTCAGTGTACAACAGTTAATACTAGGTCAGTGTTCAACAGGTTATACTAGGTCAATGTTCAACAGGTATTACTAGGGTAGTGGTGAACAGGTAATACTAGGGTAGTGTTCAACAGGTAATACTAGGGTAGTGTTCAACAGGTAATACTAGGTCAGTGTTCAACAGGTAATACTAGGGTAGTGTTCAACAGGTAATACTAGGTCAGTGTTCAACAGGTAATACTAGGGTAGTATTCAACAGGTAATACTAGGTCAGTGTACAACAGGTAATACTAGGTCAGTGTTCAACAGGTAATACTAGGGTAGTGTACAACAGGTAATACTAGGGTAGTGTTCAACAGGTAATACTAGGTCAGTGTACAACAGGTAATACTAGGTCAGAGTTCAACAGGTAATACTAGGTCAATATTCAACAGTTAATACTAGGGTAGTGTTCAAAAGGTAATACTAGGTCAGTGTTCAACAGGTAATACTAGGTCAGTGTTTAACAGGTAATACTAGGTCAATGTACAACAGGTAATAGTAGGTCAGTGTTCAACAGGTAATACTAGGTCAGTGTTCAACAGGTAATACTAGGGTAGTGTTCAACAGGTAATACTAGGGTAGTGTTCAACAGGTAATACTAGGTCAGTGTTCAACAGGTAATACTAGGTCAGTGTTCAACAGGTAATACTAGGGTAGTGTTCAACAGGTAATACTAGGTCAGTGTTCAACAGGTAATACTAGGGTAGTATTCAACATGTAATACTAGGTCAGTGTACAACAGGTAATACTAGGTCAGTGTTCAACAGGTAATACTAGGGTAGTGTTCAACAGGTAATACTAGGTCAATGTTCAACAGGTAATACTAGGTCAATATTCAACAGGTAATACTAGGTCAATATTCAACAGGTAATACTAGGTCAATATTCAACAGGTAACACTAGGTCAGTGTACAACAGGTAATACTAGGTCAGTGTACAGCAGGTAATACTAGGTCAATATTCAACAGGTAATACTAGGTCAGTGTACAACAGGTAATACTAGGTCAGTGTACAACAGGTAATACTAGGTCAGTGTTCAACAGGTAATACTAGGTCAATATTCAACAGGTAATACTAGGTCATTATTCAACAGGTAATACTATGTTAGTGTACAACTGGTAATACTAGATCAGTGTTCAACAGGTAATACTAGGTCAGTGTACAACAGGTAATACTAGGTCAATATTCAACAGGTAATACTAAGTCAGTGTACAACAGGTAATACTAGGTCAGTGTACAACAGGTAATACTAGGTCAGTGTACAACAGGTAATACTAGGTCAGTGTTCAACAGGTAAAACTAGGTCAGTGTACAACAGGTAATAGTAGGTCAGTGTTCAACAGGTAATACTAGGTCAGTGTTCAACAGGTAATACTAGGTCATTGTTCAACAGGTAATACTAGGTCATTGTTCAACAGGTAATACTAGGTCAGTGTTTAACAGGTAATACTAGGTCAGTGTACAACAGGTAATATTAGGTCAGTGTACAACAGGTAATACTAGGTCAGTGTTCAACAGGTAATACTAGGTCAGTGTACAACAGGTAATACTAGGTCAGTGTACAACATGTAATACTAGGTCAGTGTTCAACAGGTAATACTAGGTCAGTGTTCAACAGGTAATACTAGGTCAGTGTTCAACAGGTAATACTAGAGTAGTATTCAACAGGTAATACTAGGGTAGTGTTCAACAGGTAATACTAGGTCAGTGTACAACAGGTAATACTAGGTCAGTGTACAACAGGTAATACTAGGTCAATGTACAACAGGTAATACTAGGTCAATGTACAACAGGTAATACTAGGTCAGTGTACAACAGGTAATACTAGGTCAATATTCAACAGGTAATACTAGGTCAATATTCAACTGGTAATACTAGGTCAGTGTACAACAGGTAATACTAGGTCAGTGTTCAACAGGTAATACTAGGTCAATATTCAACAGGTAATACTAGGTCAATATTCAACAGGTAATACTAGGTCAGTGTACAAAAGGTAATACTAGGTCAGTGTACAACAGGTAATACTAGGTCAGTGTACAACATGTAATACTAGGTCAATGTTCAACAGGTAATACTAGGTTCAATGTTCAACAGGTAATACTAGGTCAATATTCAACAGGTAATACTAGGCCAATATTCAACAGGTAATACTAGGTCAGTGTACAACAGGTAATACTAGGTCAATATTCAACAGGTAATACTAGGTCAGTGTACAACAGGTAATACTAGGTCAGTGTACAACAGGTAATACTAGGTCAATGAACAACAGGTAATACTAGGGTAGTATTCAACAGGTAATACTAGGTCAATGTTCAACAGGTAATACTAGGTCAGTGTACAACAGGTAATACTAGGTCAATATTCAACAGGTAATACTAGGTCAATATTCAACAGGTAATACTAGGTCAATGTTCAACAGGTAATACTAGGGTAGAATTCAACAGGTAATACTAGGTCAATATTCAACAGGTAATACTAGGTCAATATTCAACAGGTAATACTAGGTCAATATTCAACAGGTAATACTAGGTCAGTGTACAACAGGTAATACTAGGTCAATGATCAACAGGTAATACTAGGTCAATGTTCAACAGGTAATACTAGGGTAGAATTCAACAGGTAATACTAGGTCAATATTCAACAGGTAATACTAGGTCAATATTCAACAGGTAATACTAGGTCAATATTCAACAGGTAATACTAGGTCAGTGTACAACAGGTAATACTAGGTCAATGTTCAACAGGTAATACTAGGTTCAATGTTCAACAGGTAATACTAGGTCAATATTCAACAGGTAATACTAGGTCAATATTCAATAGGTAATACTAGGTCAGTGTACAACAGGTAATACTAGGTCAGTGTACAACAGGTAATACTAGGTCAGTGTACAACAGGTAATACTAGATCAGTGTACAACAGGTAATACTAGATCAATATTCAACAGGTAATACTAGGTCAATATTCAACAGGTAATACTAGGTCAATATTCAACAGGTATTACTAGGTCAGTGTACAACAGGTAATACTAGGTCAGTGTTCAACAGGTAATACTAGGTCAATGTTCAACAGGTAATACTAGGTCAGTGTTCAACAGGTAATACTAGGTCAATGTTCAACAGGTAATATTAGGTCAATGTTCAACAGGTAATACTAGGGTAGTGTTCAACAGGTATACTAGGTCAGTATTCAAAAGGTAATACTAGGTCAGTGTACAACAGTTAATACTAGGTCAGTGTTCAACAGGTCATACTAGGTCAATGTTCAACAGGTATTACTAGGGTAGTGGTGAACAGGTAATACTAGGGTAGTGTTCAACAGGTAATACTAGGGTAGTGTTCAACAGGTAATACTAGGTCAGTGTTCAACAGGTAATACTAGGGTAGTGTTCAACAGGTAATACTAGGTCAGTGTTCAACAGGTAATACTAGGGTAGTATTCAACAGGTAATACTAGGTCAGTGTACAACAGGTAATACTAGGTCAGTGTTCAACAGGTAATACTAGGGTAGTGTACAACAGGTAATACTAGGGTAGTGTTCAACAGGTAATACTAGGTCAGTGTACAACAGGTAATACTAGGTCAGAGTTCAACAGGTAATACTAGGTCAGTGTTCAACAGTTAATACTAGGGTAGTGTTCAACAGGTAATAATAGGTCAATATTCAACAGGTAATATTAGGTCAGTGTTTAACAGGTAATACTAGGTCAATGTACAACAGGTAATAGTAGGTCAGTGTTCAACAGGTAATACTAGGTCAGTGTTCAACAGGTAATACTAGGGTAGTGTTCAACAGGTAATACTAGGGTAGTGTTCAACAGGTAATACTAGGTCAGTGTTCAACAGGTAATACTAGGTCAGTGTTCAACAGGTAATACTAGGGTAGTGTTCAACAGGTAATACTAGGTCAGTGTTCAACAGGTAATACTAGGGTAGTATTCAACATGTAATACTAGGTCAGTGTACAACAGGTAATACTAGGTCAGTGTTCAACAGGTAATACTAGGGTAGTGTTCAACAGGTAATACTAGGTCAATGTTCAACAGGTAATACTAGGTCAATATTCAACAGGTAATACTAGGTCAATATTCAACAGGTAATACTAGGTCAATATTCAACAGGTAACACTAGGTCAGTGTACAACAGGTAATACTAGGTCAGTGTACAGCAGGTAATACTAGGTCAATATTCAACAGGTAATACTAGGTCAGTGTACAACAGGTAATACTAGGTCAGTGTACAACAGGTAATACTAGGTCAGTGTTCAACAGGTAATACTAGGTCAATATTCAACAGGTAATACTAGGTCATTATTCAACAGGTAATACTATGTTAGTGTACAACTGGTAATACTAGGTCAGTGTTCAACAGGTAATACTAGGTCAGTGTACAACAGGTAATACTAGGTCAATATTCAACAGGTAATACTAAGTCAGTGTACAACAGGTAATAGTAGGTCAGTGTACAACAGGTAATACTAGGTCAGTGTACAACAGGTAATACTAGGTCAGTGTTCAACAGGTAAAACTAGGTCAGTGTACAACAGGTAATAGTAGGTCAGTGTTCAACAGGTAATACTAGGTCAGTGTTCAACAGGTAATACTAGGTCATTGTTCAACAGGTAATACTAGGTCATTGTTCAACAGGTAATACTAGAGTAGTATTCAACAGGTAATACTAGGGTAGTGTTCAACAGGTAGTACTAGGTCAGTGTACAACAGGTAATACTAGGTCAGTGTACAACAGGTAATACTAGGTCAATGTACAACAGGTAATACTAGGTCAATGTACAACAGGTAATACTAGGTCAGTGTACAACAGGTAATACTAGGTCAATATTCAACAGGTAATACTAGGTCAATATTCAACTGGTATACTAGGTCAGTGTACAACAGGTAATACTAGGTCAGTGTTCAACAGGTAATACTAGGTCAATATTCAACAGGTAATACTAGGTCAATATTCAACAGGTAATACTAGGTCAGTGTACAAAAGGTAATACTAGGTCAGTGTACAACAGGTAATACTAGGTCAGTGTACAACATGTAATACTAGGTCAATGTTCAACAGGTAATACTAGGTTCAATGTTCAACAGGTAATACTAGGTCAATATTCAACAGGTAATACTAGGCCAATATTCAACAGGTAATACTAGGTCAGTGTACAACAGGTAATACTAGGTCAATATTCAACAGGTAATACTAGGTCAGTGTACAACAGGTAATACTAGGTCAGTGTACAACAGGTAATACTAGGTCAATGAACAACAGGTAATACTAGGGTAGTATTCAACAGGTAATACTAGGTCAATGTTCAACAGGTAATACTAGGTCAGTGTACAACAGGTAATACTAGGTCAATATTCAACAGGTAATACTAGGTCAATATTCAACAGGTAATACTAGGTCAATGTTCAACAGGTAATACTAGGGTAGAATTCAACAGGTAATACTAGGTCAATATTCAACAGGTAATACTAGGTCAATATTCAACAGGTAATACTAGGTCAATATTCAACAGGTAATACTAGGTCAGTGTACAACAGGTAATACTAGGTCAATGATCAACAGGTAATACTAGGTCAATGTTCAACAGGTAATACTAGGGTAGAATTCAACAGGTAATACTAGGTCAATATTCAACAGGTAATACTAGGTCAATATTCAACAGGTAATACTAGGTCAATATTCAACAGGTAATACTAGGTCAGTGTACAACAGGTAATACTAGGTCAATGTTCAACAGGTAATACTAGGTTCAATGTTCAACAGGTAATACTAGGTCAATATTCAACAGGTAATACTAGGTCAATATTCAATAGGTAATACTAGGTCAGTGTACAACAGGTAATACTAGGTCAGTGTACAACAGGTAATACTAGGTCAGTGTACAACAGGTAATACTAGATCAGTGTACAACAGGTAATACTAGATCAATATTCAACAGGTAATACTAGGTCAATATTCAACAGGTAATACTAGGTCAATATTCAACAGGTATTACTAGGTCAGTGTACAACAGGTAATACTAGGTCAGTGTTCAACAGGTAATACTAGGTCAATGTTCAACAGGTAATACTAGGTCAGTGTTCAACAGGTAATACTAGGTCAATGTTCAACAGGTAATATTAGGTCAATGTTCAACAGGTAATACTAGGGTAGTGTTCAACAGGTAATACTAGGTCAGTATTCAAAAGGTAATACTAGGTCAGTGTACAACAGGTAATACTAGGTCAATGTTCAACAGGTATTACTAGGGTAGTGGTGAACAGGTAATACTAGGGTAGTGTTCAACAGGTAATACTAGGGTAGTGTTCAACAGGTAATACTAGGTCAGTGTTCAACAGGTAATACTAGGGTAGTGTTCAACAGGTAATACTAGGTCAGTGTTCAACAGGTAATACTAGGGTAGTATTCAACAGGTAATACTAGGTCAGTGTACAACAGGTAATACTAGGTCAGTGTTCAACAGGTAATACTAGGGTAGTGTACAACAGGTAATACTAGGGTAGTGTTCAACAGGTAATACTAGGTCAGTGTACAACAGGTAATACTAGGTCAGAGTTCAACAGGTAATACTAGGTCAATATTCAACAGTTAATACTAGGGTAGTGTTCAAAAGGTAATACTAGGTCAGTGTTCAACAGGTAATACTAGGTCAGTGTTTAACAGGTAATACTAGGTCAATGTACAACAGGTAATAGTAGGTCAGTGTTCAACAGGTAATACTAGGTCAGTGTTCAACAGGTAATACTAGGGTAGTGTTCAACAGGTAATACTAGGGTAGTGTTCAACAGGTAATACTAGGTCAGTGTTCAACAGGTAATACTAGGTCAGTGTTCAACAGGTAATACTAGGGTAGTGTTCAACAGGTAATACTAGGTCAGTGTTCAACAGGTAATACTAGGGTAGTATTCAACATGTAATACTAGGTCAGTGTACAACAGGTAATACTAGGTCAGTGCTCAACAGGTAATACTAGGGTAGTGTTCAACAGGTAATACTAGGTCAATGTTCAACAGGTAATACTAGGTCAATATTCACCAGGTAATACTAGGTCAATATTCAACAGGTAATACTAGGTCAATATTCAACAGGTAACACTAGGTCAGTGTACAACAGGTAATACTAGGTCAGTGTACAGCAGGTAATACTAGGTCAATATTCAACAGGTAATACTAGGTCAGTGTACAACAGGTAATACTAGGTCAGTGTACAACAGGTAATACTAGGTCAGTGTTCAACAGGTAATACTAGGTCAATATTCAACAGGTAATACTAGGTCATTATTCAACAGGTAATACTATGTTAGTGTACAACTGGTAATACTAGGTCAGTGTTCAACAGGTAATACTAGGTCAGTGTACAACAGGTAATAACTAGGTCAATATTCAACAGGTAATACTAAGTCAGTGTACAACAGGTAATACTAGGTCAGTGTACAACAGGTAATACTAGGTCAGTGTACAACAGGTAATACTAGGTCAGTGTTCAACAGGTAAACTAGGTCAGTGTACAACAGGTAATAGTAGGTCAGTGTTCAACAGGTAATACTAGGTCAGTGTTCAACAGGTAATACTAGGTCATTGTTCAAACAGGTAATACTAGGTCATTGTTCAACAGGTAATACTAGGTCAGTGTTTAACAGTATACTAGGTCAGTGTACAACAGGTAATACTAGGTCAGTGTACAACAGGTAATATTAGGTCAGTGTACAACAGGTAATACTAGGTCAGTGTTCAACAGGTAATACTAGGTCAGTGTACAACAGGTAATATTAGGTCAGTGTACAACAGGTAATACTAGGTCAGTGTTCAACAGGTAATACTAGGTCAGTGTTCAACAGGTAATACTAGGTCAGTGTTCAACAGGTAATACTAGGTAGTATTCAACAGGTAATACTAGGGTCAGTGTTACAACAGGTAATACTAGGTCAGTGTACAACAGGTAATACTAGGTCAGTGTACAACAGGTAATACTAGGTCAATGTACAACAGGTAATACTAGGTCAGTGTACAACAGGTAATACTAGGTCAATATTCAACAGGTAATACTAGGTCAATATTCAACTGGTAATACTAGGTCAGTGTACAACAGGTAATACTAGGTCAGTGTTCAACAGGTAATACTAGGTCAATATTCAACAGGTAATACTAGGTCAATATTCAACAGGTAATACTAGGTCAGTGTACAAAAGGTAATACTAGGTCAGTGTACAACAGGTAATACTAGGTCAGTGTACAACATGTAATACTAGGTCAATGTTCAACAGGTAATACTAGGTTCAATGTTCAACAGGTAATACTAGGTCAATATTCAACAGGTAATACTAGGCCAATATTCAACAGGTATACTAGGTCAGTGTACAACAGGTAATACTAGGTCAATATTCAACAGGTAATACTAGGTCAG
Organism: Cepaea nemoralis; assembly: GCA_014155875.1. NCBI lineage: Eukaryota > Metazoa > Mollusca > Gastropoda > Stylommatophora > Helicidae > Cepaea > Cepaea nemoralis. Next base: position 27,280 of record JACEFZ010022409.1, read on the forward strand.
TGTACAACAGGTAATACTAGGTCAGTGTACAACAGGTAATACTAGGTCAATGAACAACAGGTAATACTAGGGTAGTATTCAACAGGTAATACTAGGTCAATGTTCAACAGGTAATACTAGGTCAGTGTACAACAGGTAATACTAGGTCAATATTCAACAGGTAATACTAGGTCAATATTCAACAGGTAATACTAGGTCAATGTTCAACAGGTAATACTAGGGTAGAATTCAACAGGTAATACTAGGTCAATATTCAACAGGTAATACTAGGTCAATATTCAACAGGTAATACTAGGTCAATATTCAACAGGTAATACTAGGTCAGTGTACAACAGGTAATACTAGGTCAATGATCAACAGGTAATACTAGGTTCAATGTTCAACAGGTAATACTAGGTCAATATTCAACAGGTAATACTAGGTTAATATTCAATAGGTAATACTAGGTCAGTGTACAACAGGTAATACTAGGTCAGTGTACAACAGGTAATACTAGGTCAGTGTACAACAGGTAATACTAGGTCAGTGTACAACAGGTAATACTAGGTCAGTGTACAACAGGTAATACTAGATCAGTGTACAACAGGTAATACTAGATCAATATTCAACAGGTAATACTAGGTCAATATTCAACAGGTAATACTAGGTCAATATTCAACAGGTAATACTAGGTCAGTGTACAACAGGTAATACTAGGTCAGTGTTCAACAGGTAATACTAGGTCAATGTTCAACAGGTAATACTAGGTCAGTGTTCAACAGGTAATACTAGGTCAATGTTCAACAGGTAATATTAGGTCAATGTTCAACAGGTAATACTAGGGTAGTGTTCAACAGGTAATACTAGGTCAGTATTCAAAAGGTAATACTAGGTCAGTGTACAACAGGTAATACTAGGTCAATGTTCAACAGGTAATACTAGGTCAATGTTCAACAGGTACTACTAGGGTAGTGGTGAACAGGTAATACTAGGGTAGTGTTCAACAGGTAATACTAGGGTAGTGTTCAACAGGTAATACTAGGTCAGTGTTCAACAGGTAATACTAGGTCAGTGATCAACAGGTAATACTAGGGTAGTGTTCAACAGGTAATACTAGGTCAGTGTTCAACAGGTAATACTAGGGTAGTATTCAACAGGTAATACTAGGTCAGTGTACAACAGGTAATACTAGGTCAGTGTTCAACAGGTAATACTAGGGTAGTGTACAACAGGTAATACTAGGGTAGTGTTCAACAGGTAATACTAGGTCAGTGTACAACAGGTAATACTAGGTCAGAGTTCAACAGGTAATACTAGGTCAATATTCAACAGTTAATACTAGGGTAGTGTTCAAAAGGTAATACTAGGTCGGTGTTCAACAGGTAATACTAGGTCAGTGTTTAACAGGTAATACTAGGTCAATGTACAACAGGTAATAGTAGGTCAGTGTTCAACAGGTAATACTAGGTCAGTGTTCAACAGGTAATACTAGGGTAGTGTTCAACAGGTAATACTAGGGTAGTGTTCAACAGGTAATACTAGGTCAGTGTTCAACAGGTAATACTAGGTCAGTGTTCAACAGGTAATACTAGGGTAGTGTTCAACAGGTAATACTAGGTCAGTGTTCAACAGGTAATACTAGGGTAGTATTCAACATGTAATACTAGGTCAGTGTACAACAGGTAATACTAGGTCAGTGCTCAACAGGTAATACTAGGGTAGTGTTCAACAGGTAATACTAGGTCAATGTTCAACAGGTAATACTAGGTCAATATTCACCAGGTAATACTAGGTCAATATTCAACAGGTAATACTAGGTCAATATTCAACAGGTAATACTAGGTCAGTGTACAACAGGTAATACTAGGTCAGTGTACAGCAGGTAATACTAGGTCAATATTCAACAGGTAATACTAGGTCAGTGTACAACAGGTAATACTAGGTCAGTGTACAACAGGTAATACTATGTCAGTGTTCAACAGGTAATACTAGGTCAATATTCAACAGGTAATACTAGGTCAATGTTCAACAGGTAATACTAGGTCAATATTCAACAGGTAATACTAGGTCAATGTTCAACAGGTAATACTAGGTCAGTGTTCAACAGGTCATACTAGGTCAATATTCAACAGGTAATACTAGGTCAATATTCAACAGGTAATACTAGGTCAATATTCAACAGGTAATACTAGGTCAGTGTACAACAGGTAATACTAGGTCAGTGTACAACAGGTATTACTAGGTCAATATTCAACAGGTAATACTAGGTCAGTGTACAACAGGTAATACTAGGTCAGTGTACAACAGGTAATACTAGGTCAGTGTACAACAGGTAATACTAGGTCAGTGTTCAACAGGTAAAACTAGGTCAGTGTACAACAGGTAATAGTAGGTCAGTGTTCAACAGGTAATACTAGGTCAGTGTTCAACAGGTAATACTAGGGTAGTGTTCAACAGGTAATACTAGGTCAATGTTCAACAGGTAATACTAGGTCAATATTCAACAGGTAATACTAGGTCAATATTCAACAGGTAATACTAGGTCAATATTCAACAGGTAACACTAGGTCAGTGTACAACAGGTAATACTAGGTCAGTGTACAACAGGTAATACTAGGTCAGTGTACAACAGGTAATACTAGGTCAAGTGTTCAACAGGTAATACTAGGTCAATATTCAACAGGTAATACTAGGTCATTATTCAACAGGTAATACTATGTTAGTGTACAACTGGTAATACTAGGTCAGTGTTCAACAGGTAATACTAGGTCAGTGTACAACAGGTAATACTAGGTCAGTGTACAACAGGTAATACTAGGTCAGTGTACAACAGGTAATACTAGGTCAGTGTACAACAGGTAATACTAGGTCAATATTCAACAGGTAATACTAGGTCAATATTCAACTGGTAATACTAGGTCAGTGTACAACAGGTAATACTAGGTCAGTGTTCAACAGGTAATACTAGGTCAATATTCAACAGGTAATACTAGGTCAATATTCAACAGGTAATACTAGGTCAGTGTATAACAGGTAATACTAGGTCAGTGTACAACAGGTAATACTAGGTCAGTGTACAACATGTAATACTAGGTCAATGTTCAACAGGTAATACTAGGTTCAATGTTCAACAGGTAATACTAGGTCAATATTCAACAGGTAATACTAGGTCAATATTCAACAGGTAATACTAGGTCAGTGTACAATAGGTAATACTTGGTCAATATTCAACAGGTAATACGAGGTCAATATTCAACAGGTAATACTAGGTCAGTGTACAACAGGTAATACTAGGTCAGTGTACAACAGGTAATACTAGGTCAATGTACAACAGGTAATACTAGGGTAGTATTCAACAGGTAATGTTAGGTCAATGTTCAACAGGTAATACTAGGTCAGTGTACAACAGGTAATACTAGGTCAATATTCAACAGGTAATACTGGTCAATATTCAACAGGTAATACTAGGTCAATGTTCAACAGGTAATACTAGGGTAGTATTCAACACGTAATACTAGGTCAATATTCAACAGGTAATACTAGGTCAATATTCAACAGGTAATACTAGGTCAATATTCAACAGGTAATACTAGGTCAGTGTACAACAGGTAATACTAGGTCAATGTTCAACAGGTAATACTAGGTTCAATGTTCAACAGGTAATACTAGGTCAATATTCAACAGGTAATACTAGGTCAATATTCAACAGGTAATACTAGGTCAGTGTACAACAGGTAATACTAAGTCAGTGTACAACAGGTAATACTAGGTCAGTGTACAACAGGTAATACTAGGTCAGTGTACAACAGGTAATACTAGGTCAGTGTACAACAGGTAATACTAGATCAGTGTACAACAGGTAATACTAGATCAATATTCAACAGGTAATACTAGGTCAATATTCAACAGGTAATACTAGGTCAATATTCAACAGGTAATACTAGGTCAGTGTACAACAGGTAATACTAGGTCAGTGTTCAACAGGTAATACTAGGTCAATGTTCAACAGGTAATACTAGGTCAGTGTTCAACAGGTAATACTAGGGTAGTGTTCAACAGGTAATACTAGGTCAGTGTTCAACAGGTAATACTAGGGTAGTATTCAACAGGTAATACTAGGTCAGTGTACAACAGGTAATACTAGGGTAGTGTACAACAGGTAATACTAGGGTAGTGTTCAACAGGTAATACTAGGTCAGTGTACAACAGGTAATACTAGGTCAGAGTTCAACAGGTAATACTAGGTCAATATTCAACAGTTAATACTAGGGTAGTGTTCAAAAGGTAATACTAGGTCAGTGTTCAACAGGTAATACTAGGTCAGTGTTTAACAGGTAATACTAGGTCAATGTACAACAGGTAATAGTAGGTCAGTGTTCAACAGGTAATACTAGGTCAGTGTTCAACAGGTAATACTAGGGTAGTGTTCAACAGGTAATACTAGGGTAGTGTTCAACAGGTAATACTAGGTCAGTGTTCAACAGGTAATACTAGGTCAGTGTTCAACAGGTAATACTAGGGTAGTGTTCAACAGGTAATACTAGGTCAGTGTTCAACAGGTAATACTAGGGTAGTATTCAACATGTAATACTAGGTCAGTGTACAACAGGTAATACTAGGTCAGTGTTCAACAGGTAATACTAGGGTAGTGTTCAACAGGTAATACTAGGTCAATGTTCAACAGGTAATACTAGGTCAATATTCAACAGGTAATACTAGGTCAATATTCAACAGGTAATACTAGGTCAATATTCAACAGGTAATACTAGGTCAGTGTACAACAGGTAATACTAGGTCAGTGTACAGCAGGTAATACTAGGTCAATATTCAACAGGTAATACTAGGTCAGTGTACAACAGGTAATACTAGGTCAGTGTACAACAGGTAATACTAGGTCAGTGTTCAACAGGTAATACTAGGTCAATATTCAACAGGTAATACTAGGTCAATATTCAACAGGTAATACTAGGTTAGTGTACAACTGGTAATACTAGGTCAGTGTTCAACAGGTAATACTAGGTCAGTGTACAACAGGTAATACTAGGTCAGAGTTCAACAGGTAATACTAGGTCAATATTCAACAGTTAATACTAGGGTAGTGTTCAAAAGGTAATACTAGGTCAGTGTTCAACAGGTAATACTAGGTCAGTGTTTAACAGGTAATACTAGGTCAATGTTCAACAGGTAATACTAGGTTCAATGTTCAACAGGTAATACTAGGTCAGTGTACAACAGGTAATACTAAGTCAGTGTACAACAGGTAATACTAGGTCAATGTTCAACAGGTAATACTAGGTTCAATGTTCAACAGGTAATACTAGGTCAATATTCAACAGGTAATACTAGGTCAATATTCAACAGGTAATACTAGGTCAGTGTACAACAGGTAATACTAAGTCAGTGTTCAACAGGTAATACTAGGTCAGTGTACAACAGGTAATACTAGGTCAGTGTACAACAGGTAATACTAGGTCAGTGTACAACAGGTAATACTAGATCAGTGTACAACAGGTAATACTAGATCAATATTCAACAGGTAATACTAGGTCAATATTCAACAGGTAATACTAGGTCAATATTCAACAGGTAATACTAGGTCAGTGTACAACAGGTAATACTAGGTCAGTGTTCAACAGGTAATACTAGGTCAATGTTCAACAGGTAATACTAGGTCAGTGTTCAACAGGTAATACTAGGGTAGTGTTCAACAGGTAATACTAGGTCAGTGTTCAACAGGTAATACTAGGGTAGTATTCAACAGGTAATACTAGGTCAGTGTACAACAGGTAATACTAGGGTAGTGTACAACAGGTAATACTAGGGTAGTGTTCAACAGGTAATACTAGGTCAGTGTACAGCAGGTAATACTAGGTCAGAGTTCAACAGGTAATACTAGGTCAATATTCAACAGTTAATACTAGGGTAGTGTTCAAAAGGTAATACTAGGTCAGTGTTCAACAGGTAATACTAGGTCAGTGTTTAACAGGTAATACTAGGTCAATGTACAACAGGTAATAGTAGGTCAGTGTTCAACAGGTAATACTAGGTCAGTGTTCAACAGGTAATACTAGGGTAGTGTTCAACAGGTAATACTAGGGTAGTGTTCAACAGGTAATACTAGGTCAGTGTTCAACAGGTAATACTAGGTCAGTGTTCAACAGGTAATACTAGGGTAGTGTTCAACAGGTAATACTAGGTCAGTGTTCAACAGGTAATACTAGGGTAGTATTCAACATGTAATACTAGGTCAGTGTACAACAGGTAATACTAGGTCAGTGTTCAACAGGTAATACTAGGGTAGTGTTCAACAGGTAATACTAGGTCAATGTTCAACAGGTAATACTAGGTCAATATTCAACAGGTAATACTAGGTCAATATTCAACAGGTAATACTAGGTCAATATTCAACAGGTAATACTAGGTCAGTGTACAACAGGTAATACTAGGTCAGTGTACAGCAGGTAATACTAGGTCAATATTCAACAGGTAATACTAGGTCAGTGTACAACAGGTAATACTAGGTCAGTGTACAACAGGTAATACTAGGTCAGTGTTCAACAGGTAATACTAGGTCAATATTCAACAGGTAATACTAGGTCAATATTCAACAGGTAATACTAGGTTAGTGTACAACTGGTAATACTAGGTCAGTGTTCAACAGGTAATACTAGGTCAGTGTACAACAGGTAATACTAGGTCAATATTCAACAGGTAATACTAGGTCAGTGTACAACAGGTAATACTAGGTCAGTGTACAACAGGTAATACTAGGTCAGTGTACAACAGGTAATACTAGGTCAGTGTACAACAGGTAATACTAGGTCAGTGTACAACAGGTAATACTAGGTCAGTGAACAACAGGTAATACTAGGTCAATGTTCAACAGGTAATACTAGGTCAATGTTCAACAGGTAATACTAGGCCATTGCAGAACAGGTAATACTAGGTCAGTGTACAACATGTAATACTAGGTCAGTGTACAACAGGTAATACTAGGGTAGTGTTCAACAGGTAATACTAAGTCAGTGGTCAAGGTAATACTAGGTCAGTGTTCAACAGGTAATACTAGGTCAGTGTTCAACAGGTAATACTAGGTCAGTGTACAACAGGTAATACTAGGGTAGTATTCAACAGGTAATACTAGGTCAGTGTACAACAGGTAATACTAGGTCAGTGTACAACAGGTAATACTATGGTAGTACTCAACAGGTAATACTAGGTCAGTGTACAACAGGTAATACTAGGTCAGTGTACAACAGGTAATACTAGGTCAGTGTTCAACAGGTAATACTAGGTCAGTGTTCAACAGGTAATACTAGGTCAGTGTTCAAGGTAATACTAGGTCAGTGTTCAACAGGTAATACTAGGTCAGTGTACAACAGGTAATACTAGGGTAGTGTACAACAGGTAATACTAGGGTAGTGTTCAACAGGTAATACTAGGTCAATATTCAACAGGTAATACTAGGTCAATATTCAACAGGTAATACTAGGTCAATATTCAACAGGTAATAGTAGGTCAATATTCAACAGGTAATACTAGGTCAGTGTACAACAGGTAATACTAGGGTAGTGTACAACAGGTAATACTAGGGTAGTGTTCAACAGGTAATACTAGGTCAATATTCAACAGGTAATACTAGGTCAGTGTTCAACAGGTAATACTAGGTCAGTGTCTCTCTAGATGTGTCTCCACCTTGTCATGGTGGGGGAGCTTGCGTGTCCCATTGACCCCATGTTCTTGCCGATGGATGAAAACTACATTTCGGACAGCTTATGAGATAAGGGCCAGATTAAGAGAGACACAACCTGCTGCCCTGCAGGCAGACTGAGGATAGCAGTCAAAAGTTTAAAATCAGGCACATGAAGGCAGAAGTTCTTGGTCCGGACAATACTCTAAGGCTCTCTGTTGAGAGTTTAGGCTAAAGGCCTCTAAGCCACAAACCCGTGAGAGCCAAGCCAATACCCACCTACCGAAAAATAGATGTGGGATACTGAGCACACTACATGCCCAGTTCTGATACTTCTTCGAAGGCTCTCAGTTGGGGGATATGATGGATTCCCGGATGAGAGGGCCTGGCCATTTCTCGTTCACTGCTGCATGGAGGTAAGGTGCTGAGCCGGCAGCACATGTAGCCTACCTCGTGAGCGAGAATAAAAATGCAGAAAGTGTCCCAGTCGAATGAAATGGCTATGAAAACTGTCTGTATCTAACTCATAGAGTGTAGACAAAAGTGAAAAAACGTCTCAATAACACGAAATGGAACGCACGGCTAGCGAACCCATTGCGTGGTCCGAAGTCAAAAGCAAAAGCTTACCGAGTGGATGTCGCCCACAGTCTGACCATTCCTGGTGTGTGCTTGAGCGACCAGTGGCAAGCGAGATGCCCAACACATGGAAGTGAGGAACTAAAGCAGCCATGAGCAGGACGTCGCAACTCCTTGGGTGAGCCCAGTCTCAGAGCAATATGTGTCGGCTCTGCAATTATGGAAGCCTCCTTGGGTAGCCTTGTATAGGCCCATGGTCTGCCCCTGCCTTCCCTTGAGGGTTAACCGTGATGTCGATGATTGTTCTATCTTGACCAGCTGAGATGTGGGCGACATCACAACAATAAGTCTAACGTGCCTTGAAACCCGAGGAAGGCTAACCTCATTAAAAAATGCCTGCTGAAGTCGGAAGCGCCGTCCTACGGGTGGCAAACTAAAAATTGGCACTATGCATTTACGTCCGAGTGAAATGTCTCGTCTGAATGTCTCTCATGCTAGGAACAGCTCTGACTAACTAGTTTCCGAATGCCGCTCTTGTTCAGAACAGCTCTGACTAGGTAGTTTTCCGAATGTCCGTCGTGCCTGGAACAGCTCTGACGGGCGCAACGACAAGCACATGTCCGTGTTTAAAACTCGCTGAGTGGATACCGTCTGCAACCCTGTCTGGTTTGTGCGGGAACGGCCCGGGGCGAACGAAATGCCCAATATATTGAAGTGAGGAATTAAAGCAGCCATGAGCAGGACGTGACAATTCCCTCGGTGAGCCCAGCACCAGAGCGTTATGTGTCGGCTCTGCAATTATGGAAGCCACCCAGGATGGCGGAAAATGCTATGGACTGTCCCTGCCTTCATTTGAGGGATGACCGTGCAGTCTTCGACTGTTCCAACTTGACCAGCTGGGAGGTGGACAGTACCACAAAAGTGAGAGTCTCCCAGGAATGCTAACCTGGTCAAAAATGCACGCTAAAAGTCGGATGTGTTGGCCTAAGGGTTTCGACCCAAGGGTGCCTAACCAGACACACCGCAATCACATCTGAAAAAACACTCCGGATGAATGTAAAGAAGAAGAGACTAGGTCAGTGTTGTGCTAGAATTATGTGCTAGCATTATGTGCTAGAATTATGGGTTAGAGTTAAGTACTAAAGTTATGTATTAGAGTTATGAGCTAAAATTATGTGCTAAAGTCATATGCTAGAGTTATGTGCTAGAATTATGAGCTAGAGTTAAGTGCTAGAATGATTCACCATCACTCTTGGGAGTCTCTGTGGCAAAGCGGTCAAGCCGTCTGCCGTGTGCTCCGAAGGTTGTGGGTTTGATTCCCGGCTACATCTTTTGGTTCAGAAGTGCATTTTTCACTTAGACTCCTCGTCATCGCTGAAGCTATGGATGTTGTGCTTGTGCGATGCTTTCGGCGGGCCACCCTGCCGAAAGAGACAGAGCCATAAGGGATAAAACTCGGGGCAGCGAAGTCGATCCTCTCGACTTTTAAGACTTTTATTAAGACCATCACTCTACCATGCAGATGCCAAATCTTATCAAATGATTACATGAAGTTTGTTATTGTAGTTCTAAGAGTACACATGCAGTAATACCTGTCTGAACAAATGCCCCGTGAGAGGACATCACCTGTGACCTCCTTGGCAAACATCAAGTATTTGTCCTCCTCGTCCCTGCAATCAGACAACATATACACACATGTATTACCCTCAAGTATTTGTTCTCCTCGTCCCTGCAATCAGACAACATACACACATGTATCACCATCAAACATCTGACTGACTGGCATGAGCCACCATGCTTCCCCACATATCCTGACTGAGTGGCATGGGCCACCATGCTTCCCCACATGTCCTGACTGACTGACTGGCATGGGCCACCATGCTTCCCCACATGTCCTGACTGACTGGCATGAGCCACCATGCTTCCCCACATGTCCTGACTGACTGGCATGGGCCACCATGCTTCCCCACATATCCTGACTGACTGACTGGCATGGGCCACCATGCTTCCCCACATATCCTGACTGACTGACTGGCATGGGCCACCATGCTTCCCCACATGTCCTGACTGACTGACTGGCATGGGCCACCATGCTTCCCCACATGTCCTGACTGACTGGCATGGGCCACCATGCTTCCCCACATGTCCTGACTGACTGGCATGGGCCACCATGCTTCCCCACATGTCCTGACTGACTGGCATGAGCCACCATGCTTCCCCACATGTCCTGACTGACTGACTGGCATGGGCCACCATGCTTCCCCACATATCCTGACTGACTGACTGGCATGGGCCACCATGCTTCCCCACATGTCCTGACTGACTGGCATGGGCCACCATGCTTCCCCACATGTCCTGACTGACTGGCATGGGCCACCATGCTTCCCCACATGTCCTGACTGACTGGCATGGGCCACCATGCTTCCCCACATGTCCTGACTGACTGGCATGAGCCACCATGCTTCCCCACATGTCCTGACTGACTGACTGGCATGGGCCACCATGCTTCCCCACATATCCTGACTGACTGACTGGCATGGGCCATCATGCTTCCCCACATGTCCTGACTGACTGGCATGAGCCACCATGCTTCCCCACATGTCCTGACTGACTGACTGGCATGAGCCACCATGCTTCCCCACATGTCCTGACTGACTGACTGGCATGGGCCACCATGCTTCCCCACATGTCCTGACTGACTGACTGGCATGGGCCACCATGCTTCCCCACATGTCCTGACTGACTGGCATGAGCCACCATGCTTCCCCACATGTCCTGACTGACTGACTGGCATGGGCCACCATGCTTCCCCACATATCCTGACTGACTGACTGGCATGGGCCACCATGCTTCCCCACATGTCCTGACTGACTGACTGGCATGGGCCACCATGCTTCCCCACATGTCCTGACTGACTGACTGGCATGGGCCACCATGCTTCCCCACATGTCCTGACTGACTGACTGGCATGGGCCACCATGCGTCCCCACATGTCCTGACTGACTGACTGGCATGGGCCACCATGCTTCCCCACATATCCTGAAGAGATAAAGGGAATACTTCTCTTAAGGCTAAATGGTCTGTAGCTGGAGGCACTGGAACTGTCTTTCCCTGATTTCAGGAAAGGAATCATGAGAAGCTTCTTTCCAGGCTTGTGGAACACTGCTTAAGGTCCAGCAGTTATTGAACATCTGCAGCAGCTTTGCTTTGGCCTCTGTACCTAGGTTCCTGATCATTTCATTGGAGACACCATCAGCTCCTGATGACTTTCTCATTTTCAGTTTTGATATGGCTAGCTCCAGTTCGCTGATTGTGATGGGTGCCTCCAGCGTCGCATGTATTATTTCATTCTATCGTGTATGTTGCCACTTCTCTTGAATCTCTTGTTGTTTCTCTGGACTAATTTTGATATTGTTATCTTGTGCGAATGAGTCCGCAAAATGGTCAGCGGCTTGCTTTCCTGTTAAGATGTTTCCGTCTTTATGTAGTGCAATCTTTGAGTTTCTCCCTGTGCCCTCATTGTTAAGTTGTTTTATTAGCTTCCAAACTTCCTTGTGTCTCTTTCAAATTTTAGTGACTCTGTTTTCTCCTGTCAGCTTTTCCAACTAGCCTGCAGCCTGGCCCTTTGAAATTTGGCTTTTGTGTGCTGGTATTTACTGTTGTGCTCTTGGCTGGGTTTGGCCTCTGCATGCTTTCTACACACTTCAACATCATTATGCAACTGTTCCAGTTAGCTACTCCAGTGTGGTTTATATTGTTTACGGGCTTCTCTTGGTACTGTTTCTCGTGCTGCCTGTAGTATGCATTTCCCAAACTCTTCAACTACTTTATTGATGTCTTTCTCAGTGTTCAGGTTTCTAACCAATATGCTGGTGCAATTCTTGTACATTGCCCAGTCTGCTTACTTGTAGTTCCACCTCGAGAGGGTGCTGCTTTCACTTAGAAGCTTATTTTCTGAGGTTAGAAAGACTGGCCGATGATCACTACCACCAAGCTGTTTCCCAATAATTTGTATGATATTCCACTCCAGGTCTGGTGAGTGAAAAGCCAGGTCAGGTGTAGTTGTAGTGTGCATTGATCTCTAGTAGAAGGTATGTGGGTCAGACGGATTGTTAATCAAGATGAATCTATTTTTGTCCTGCCAATCTTTATGTGTATGTGGGTGGGAAGATGTGTGTGGGTGGGGGATGTGTGGTTGAGGGATGAGTAGTTGGGGGATGAGTGATTGGGGATGTGTAGGTGGATTGTGGAGGATGTGTGGGTGAGTGAGTGTATGGTGGATGGGTTGGGGATGTGTGTGTGCATGGGAAGATGTGTGTGGGTGGGCTGTGTGTGGGTAGGTGTGGGATGTGTGTGTGTGGGTGGGGGAGATTGTGTGGGTGGGGTAAGTGTGGGTGGGGTAAGTGTGGGTGGGGGGGGTGGGGGTGGATGCAGGAGTTGGCAGGTGATGTGTGTGTGGGTGGGGAAATGTGTTGTTGGGGGATGTGTGTTTGGCTGAGTGGTTGGGGGATGTGTGTTTGGCTGAGTGGTTGGGGGTACGTGGGTGGAGGATGCATGGGTGGGTGAGCAGAAGTGGGTTGGAGGATGTGTGTGTGGGTGGGGAGATTGTGTAGGTGTGGGATGTGTGGGTGAGGGAATTGTGGGGGAATTGATGTGTGCCTGGGGGTGTGTGGGTGGTTGGGGGTGTGTGTGTGTGGGGGGGGGGGTGGGGGATGTGTGTGTGGTTGGTGGGGGTGTGAGGATGTGTGTGTGTGGTGGGTGGGGGTTGTGTCTCATGGTAATATGCATTGATTATGTTTACAACATTAATTTGACAATGTTTTGTTTTTCCTATGTGAATGTATCATGCACTATTGATGAATGAAAGATGAGTTATTGGAAGGGCCAAATGTAAGACAGGCCTGCGTGCCCAATTTGTAACCCTTTGAAAATAAAGATCAATCAATCAATCAATCAATCAGTCAATCAATCAATCAATCAATCAATCTCCTCTCTGGTCCACGTGATCATAGCCCCAGCTCTGTGAGTGGCTGTTGAAATCACCACAAACTCTTGTCTTTTAAAGGTAGTGTGTCCATTGCCTGTGGGCAGTCACTTGGACAGTAGTAATTGATCAGATGTAGATATAAACTTAGTTAGTTAGTTAGTCGACAGATCATCCTCATTGCACATCGAACCATTCAGTCCATAAGTGCTCGGATCCCCTCCTCAGCAAATCCCACAGTGTGTAGCGGCTAACAACACCAGTTCTGTGTTGGTTTATCAATCTTCTTTGGCTTCCTGCATAGTGTTCTTGTTTGGCCACCCCTCTTTTGATTTGCTGTTCTTGCAGTTTGACCATGTTTGTAGATTCGCAGTCATCACTTGGTTCTCACACAAGTCTTACTTCTAAACAGATCTAAACTGTCTGCCTTAAGTTTGAGTGTCTGATACATGGCCCTTTCCATATAAACTTCAATTTAAGAAGCAGCATTGTTATTTTTTTTACAAGGGTCAGTATCCCACCCTTTTGCCTGTCTTTATCTGTCAGATCGGTAACACTGGTAGCCTGTGATTTGGAAGACTATGGTTTCATTGAGGTGAGTTTCTTGCAAGCAACATACACTTATTTGTTCTCAATTCAAGATTTCTAGCTCTATTATTTTGTTGCTGACTCCCTCCACATTCCAGTGCACTATTTTCAGTATTTTTTTGGTATGGCCAGAAGCTCTGTTCTCATGTCCACTGGCTCCACAGGACATCTGAGAAGGACCTCCAGTAGTTGTGGTTGGACCCTTTTGAGGCATAGGGCCCGGCACTGCACCTGCCTGGGGGTCCATAGCAGGGCGAGCACCATAATGTTTTGCAGTAACTGACATATCTCATTGTGTAATTGCATGGCATCCTGATTTCTGTGGTGCGCCTCCTGGCTGGTTGCCTCCATCTTCAGCACCTTTCCTTTACTAGAGCAGACTGACTGTGATCTCTACTGGAGTTTAGATATTTATTATGTACACGTGTCTGCGCATGTATGTACGTACATACATATCTCAAGCATTATGGGTTTTTTTATGGCGCCAGTGACTCGCCGCTGCCCCCTTCTCCTGTTAGTTAAAACAGGTCTGCCACATGAAAGTCAGGAGTTGGACTTTTGCTGCCAGAGGTTATGAATGCACAAGCCATGGTATTTTGCCAGGTTTGGCGCTTACTGCAACTCTGTGCCCCTGGCTATATAACTGCAATTTGAAACCTAGCTGGTTATAATTTTAAAACCTGGCCACCGCCTGGAAAAAAGCAAAACAACGGCGATTGATGATCACTGTCACCGTCCTAGATCTCTAGGGGATTGAAACTCGGGCTCATACAGGCAACAAACTCCGTTCAGATACAATCTAGCAACATTTATTTACATGTATATTACAGTACGCTGGCGAAGCGAGTTTTCACAAGCCAGCCTTCAACAAGTTGCGTATCACAGGAGTTTACAATGAACATGATTAACACAATACTGTAGCAGCTATCTAAACATATGTCTAAGACCCCTAAATACAATTGGGTCTACTATCAAGTCCCCTTAAGGTAAGCCCTGTTGCTTCCTCGATGTCCAGTCCGTGTCTGTTCTTCCACACGTGTCGCAATCCGACACGGGTGGCAACTCTCCCTGAGTTTCTCGTGGACCCCGCAATCGGCGGGCCCCATCAGTGTCCACGGGGCTGTGGACCCACTGACTGGTCCTTCGAGAAGGCTCTGGATTATTCGAGCCTTCGAGTGACTCGGTTCTTTCCCCTTTGCTGGAGTTCTGTCCCTTCGCCAGTATCTCTTACTTTTATGTTGGTACCGTCCCTATGTGAGGCTGTGACAGTAGTCCCCCTCCCCCCTGCTTTGATGGGTTCTTATATGGTAATTAGTTCTGTACTAATTCTGTCACAGGATCACATAAAGTCGGTGTTTGTAGTTTGGTGGATAGTAACTTGGCAACTGACATATCTGCATCACCAACTCATGTATTCTCCCATACACCACTTTAAGATGATTGCTGAAGAGGTTTCTCTCTTCTATGTCCTTAAACATGCTTATCTGACCGAAGTTCCGTGATGTTTCTCAGTTGTTTTTACAACCGCGCCCTTCTCAAGTATCCATATGATACCAATATATTAAAACTCTGTGTAAGAGAGTTCTAACAAGACAAATGTCTTGGCTATTTAAGTACACCTGCAACATCTTGTCTCGTGTGTGTATTTCGATACATTTTTACTTCTGTATGTTGTATAATGCTGAATATGTAGTTATGCTGTTGTTTTATCACATCTGACTACGTCTTCCTGTTGGTTTGTTCGTGTATTGACTGATATGTTGCAGTTTCTAATAAAGTGACTGTATTTTAATTGTTAGTGTTCAGTTTTGAGTTTGTATAAAGTGTGTGCTCACAGTGTGGTTTATCTCCAAGCGTCACGAGTTGGGATATCCGTTTTTTTTTTTTTTTTTTTTTGGGGGTTTGGCGGTCATCCCAGACCAGCTGGTTCCCCGCCTCCCCTCCCCCAGGCTCATGACCATGAAGTTGCCTCTGCTGAATGGAAGGAAGCACGCAACCATTGTGAGTGTCTACGCACCAACTATGACCAACGAAGATGATGTCAAGAATAAGTTCTATGAGGACCTGCACAATGTATTAACATCTGTTCCCAAAGGAGACAAACTTATACTCCTACATTATTGGAAAGCATGGAGTCGGAAATTGTAACAGCAATGGACTCCGCCTCCTTCAGACTTGTGCCGAACATGATCTCCTGATTACGAACACAATTTTCCGTCTCCCCATGAGAAATAGGACATCGTGGATGCACCCTCGCTCGAAACACTGGCACCTCATTGACTATGTCATCGTCAGGAGGAGTGACAGACAAGACGTTCGAGTGACAAAATCCATGTGTGGTGCCGAATGTTGGACAGACCATCGTCTCATTGTCTCGAAAATGAACATCCACATCAGGCCACCACGGCGTCCTCAAGGGGCGAAAATGCAAACAAAGCTAAATGTCACCCGCCTAAACAGCAAGAAAATGCAGCAGTCGTTTGAAAATATGCTGGAAGACCGCCTCAAGCCCAATGCTGAAGCTAAACAGGATACAGAAACAGAATGGAGAGCCCTAAAGGACACGATTTACAACACTGCTATGGAAATCCTGGGTCCAGCCCCCCGAAAGCATAAAGACTGGTTTGATGAAAATTCCGAAGACATCAACCAATTGCTGGCCGAGAAACATCTTCTCCTCAAGGCACATTTGAATGACCCAAAGTCAACATCAAAAAAAGATGCTTTCAAGAACATTCAGAGAGTAGTGCAGCAGAAACTTCGGCACATGCGGGACTCCTGGCTGAGCAGCAAAGCTGATGAAATTCAGGGCTTTGCTGACAGACACGATATGAAAAACTTCTATGACTCACTGAAAGCGGTCTATGGTCCTTCATCACCAGGCATAGTTCCCCTCCTCAGTGCAGACGGGGGAACATTGGTCACCGATAAGAAAGAAATCCTCCAACGCTGGGCAGAGCATTTCAGCAAAATCTTAAATGCAACTTCCTTCTTCGATGATGAAACCATCAATTGCCTTCCTCAAGTTCCCACCAATGAGACTCTTGATGACCTGCCAACCATAGTGGAAATAAACAAAGCCATCCAGCAACTCTCCATCCGGCTCCGTGGCCGAGGGGTTAGCAGCTTTCTCCGCTAACCCCGAATACTCTCGTCACGTGACGCGAAGAGAATTAGCAGTGGTTCGAATCGCAAAAGTGACTTATGAGAGTATGGAGCCGGTCGCTCAGAAAGTCGTGGCGTGCTGATGAGCGTAATCTAGCCTAGGAATCAACATACAGCTGAAAGATGCTGGTGTTGACCGCAATATCCTGAAACAGGATGGAAACGCGGAAAAAAAAAAAAAAAAAAAAAAAAATCCAGCAACTCTCCAGCGGCAAGGCACCTGGTCCTGACTCCATCCCAGCAGAGATATACAAGGCAGGTGGGCCGGTCCTAACAGAGCAGCTTCACCAAGTCTTCACAAACATATGGATGAACGAGACCATGCCACAAGATTTTAAGGATGCGTCAATAGTCCACCTTTACAAACGTAAAGGAAACCGCCAATCCTGTGACAACCACCGAGGCATCTCCTTGCTTTCAATTGCAGGGAAGATACTCTCCAGAATTCTTCTCAATCGCCTCACAGCCCATCTCGATCAAGGTCTTCTTCCTGAGAGTCAATGTGGCTTCAGAAAAGAACGTGGAACTGTTGACATGATTTTCGCTGCAAGGCAGCTGCAAGAGAAATGTCAGGAACAGAACTGCGAAATGTTCTCCACTTTCATTGACCTTACCAAGGCTTTTGATACAGTCAGCAGAGAAGGACTGTGGAAGATTATGGCAAAATATGGCTGTCCACGAAAGTTTGTCCAAATAGTGCGGCTATTTCATGACGGCATGCAGGCAAGAGTACAGGAAAATGGTGAGCTGTCTGAACCCTTTCCTGTCACCAATGGAGTGAAGCAAGGATGTGTCCTGGCACCAACACTGTTCAGCCTCATGTTTTCAGCCATGTTGATGAATGCCTTCGAGAACGACGACATTGGAATAGACATCAACTACCGTATGGATGGAAAGTTATTAAATCTCAGAAGGCTGAAAGCTAAAACCAAAATTAACAGCGGCACCGTCAGAGAGCTCCTGTTTGCTGATGATTGCGCTCTATACGCCAACTCAGAGGCGGACATGCAACATAATGTTTCAGCTTTCTCACATGCCTGTGCCAACTTTGGGCTCAACATCAACTTGGAGAAGACTGTAGTTATGTACCAGCCAGCTCCAGGGAATAATCACACTGTGCCGAATATCAAAGTGAATGATCATAGACTAAGTGTTGTGGACAAATTTACCTATCTTGGCAGCACCCTGTCACAAGCTGCCACAATCGATGACGAAGTGAATGCAAGAATCTCCAAGGCCAGTGCAGCCTTTGGCAGACTGTACAAGAATGTATGGGACAGAACTGGAATAAGCCTGCAAACAAAGCTAAAAGTCTACAAAGCAGTTGTATTATCCACACTGCTATATGCTTGTGAAACCTGGACTGTTTATCAGCGACACGCTAGGAAATTAAACCACTTCCACACAGTCTGCCTAAGGAAGCTACTGAAGATTAAATGGCAAGACAAGATTCCAGACACTGAAGTCCTAGAAAGAGCATCCATGCCCAGTATCCACACTCTACTGATGAAGAATCAGATTCGCTGGGCTGGTCACTTGACTCGCATGCCAGATCACAGGCTCCCTAAACGAATTTTTTACAGCGAACTGCGTTGTGGTAAACGCTCCCAAGGTGGCCAGAGGAAACGTTTTAAAGACACTCTGAAAATTTCACTGAATGCTTTTGGAATTCATCATGACACCTGGGAGGGTGCAGCCAGAGACCGAAATTCGTGGCGTGCATCATTGCGCAAAGGTGCAGTCATATGTGAGGCAACCAGGACTGCAAGAGCTGTGAAGAAAAGGCAGGACAGAAAAACCACTGCAGGAAATCCTCCTCCAGAGACGTCAAGCATTCTTTGTCCACATTGTCAAAGAACATTTCGAGCCAAAATAGGCCTTATCAGCCATCTTAGAACCCACGGCTCCACACCTTCAACCCCACTGGATGAAATGAATGGTCATCATCATTCTTGATGGACAAACAACATATTCTTTTACTTGGCAACACCAAGAGCTGTTCTGAAAAGTACTGCTTTGATTGCCAAAACCGGCGCTTGCCCCCAAATAGCCTGTCACCGTCCTAGATCTCTAGGGGATTGAAACTCGGGCTCATACAGGCAACAAACTCCGTTCAGATACAATCTAGCAACATTTATTTACATGTATATTACAGTACGCTGGCGAAGCGAGTTTTCACAAGCCAGCCTTCAACAAGTTGCGTATCACAGGAGTTTACAATGAACATGATTAACACAATACTGTAGCAGCTATCTAAACATATGTCTAAGACCCATAAATACAATTGGGTCTACTATCAAGTCCCCTTAAGGTAAGCCCTGTTGCTTCCTCGATGTCCAGTCCGTGTCTGTTCTTCCACACGTGTCGCAATTCGACACGGGTGGCAACTCTCCCTGAGTTTCTCGTGGACCCCGCAATCAGCGGGCCCCATCAGTGTCCACGGGGCTGTGGACCCACTGACCGGTCCTTCGAGAAGGCTCTGGATTATTCGAGCCTTCGAGTGACTCGGTTCTTTCCCCTTTGCTGGAGTTCTGTCCCTTCGCCAGTATCTCTTACTTTCATGTTGGTACCGTCCCTATGTGAGGCTGTGACAGTACTCTTCGTGTCGGCCCGCTTGGATTGTTACTAGGAAAGCCACGGGAGCTCCACCCTGTGTAAATAGTTGATTTGTGGGCAGCTTCCAGTGCCGCACCACGATCCCGGCTCAAAACAATGTTTGTTTAGTGAACACAGCGTAGGTGAATACAACGGTTATTTGAGATTGTAGGAGCAAATAATGTAAACAAATATTCATGAAAAGAGCTTTTATACAGACTGATTTAGTGTCCCCTCTGCTGTGTGTCCACCGTGACGAGGTAGAGGGGCTTGTGCGTCCCAATGACCCCAAGAGCTATGCCGACGGTAGCACAGCTACTGGTAGGGCCACCCATGTCGGACAGGTCAAGGGAGAGGGACCAGACGAAGAGACACACAAACCTGCTGCCTTGTAGGTAGACTGGGGACAGTCAAAGGCTAGGGAAAGCACCCCAAATACATGCTTGTCGAAATCGGATGTACTGAGCCACAGGCTTGACAAAGCAGTGCAACGTGAAACCTGCTGCCTTGTAGGTAGACTGGGGACAGTCAAAGGCTAGGGAAAGCATCCCTAATAAATGCTTGTCGAAATCGGATGTACTGAGCCACAGGCTTGACAAAGCAGTGCAACGTAACTTAATTCATGATGTCACAAATCAAAATTAATCGATATGGTGCTAATCCCGTGAAGTCCCATCAGGCGGTGATAGTGCCGGGCCCCCTGCCTCGAGGGGGTCCACCCATGACTACTGGTGGTCACCTTCCCCTGTGCTGTGGAGTCAAGGCACAGAGGAGTAGGTTAAGAGCTATTGACCAAATACCCCGGACACTCAACATACTACAGTGGAATGCCGAAGGAGTTTACAAGAAGAAAGACTCCCTAACACAGCGTCTTCATAAAGATAGAATAGATGTGGCATGCATTCAAGAGACACACCTCAACGCCAATCACAAATTCTCAGTCAGAGGATATCAGGCCACACGTTTCGACCGCGAAGGACACAAAGGAGGAGTTCTAATACTTACACGAAATACAATACCTTGCAGCGAAGTATCTGTGATCTCTGACAACCAAACGGAAATTATAGGTGTTGATATAATGATAAAGGACGTGAAAATAAGAATCTACAATCTGTATAGCCCAGCAGATAAGGATCTTACACTCTCAAACATGAAAATAACTGACACAAACTGCATTATTGTCGGAGACTTTAATAGCCGTTCAGAAAGATGGGGATACCCAGATACTGACAAAAGAGGAGATGAATTGGAGGACTGGGAAATAGACTCAAATCTCCATCTACTCAACAAAGCGGATGACACACCGAGCTTCTACTCCAGAAGATGGCTTACCACTTCTACTCCAGACTTAGCTTTCTGCACAGGAGACATCCTCCACAAAATTGATCGCCATGTGCTGGACCAATTAGCAGGTAGTGACCACAGACCAATCAAGCTTGAAATGAATATGGAGTATGTTCCACAGGAGCAAAAGCCCTTGCCCCGCTGGAATTACAAACGAGCAGATTGGGACAGATTTGCCATACTAACAGACAAATATTGTGTAAACATAAATACACGATATGGCAACATAAAGCAAATGGTGGAAAGTCTAAACAGAGCGATAATACAGGCAGCCACTGAGTCCATTCCAAGAGGAGCGAGGAAAAATTACAAACCATACTGGACTGAAGAACTACAAAGTTTGGAGGACAAAGTTGAAGATGCCAGGAAGACAGCAGAGAGAGAACAAACAATTGAAGCAAACATCTCTCTCAAAGCCATCTCAGCAAAATATAAAAGAACAGTAAATCAAACAACAAGAGATTGTTGGAGGGAAAAAACAGAAAACCTGAATTTTGACAGGGATGGAAACAAACTATGGAAACTAGTGAAAGCCATGAACAATGAAGGACCTAGAAACAAACAAATAACAATTAAACAAGGAAATGCCTTGCTTACAGGCAAAAAGGCTGCAAATGCACTAATGGAACACTATGCAAATGCAAACCACATTGATATTACAACCGAACAGAAGAAAGCAATCAAAGACAAACAGATACATCATAGAAATACAGAGACAGCAGCAGAATATATGATGGCAAATCTAACAATGGAAGAAATGGAACAGGCAATGAATACCCTAAAAAAGAAGAAATCACCAGGAAAGGATGGAATCACAAATGAAATGCTAATAGGACTAGGCACCAAGGCAAAGAAGAAACTACTAGCAGTCCTAAATAACAGCTGGAAGAGAGGAATAGTCCCACAGGCATGGAAGGAAGCTATACTAATACCAGTCCCAAAGAAAGGAAAAGACCTGGAAGAACCAAATGGCTATCGACCTATCAGTCTACTGAGCTGTGTAGGAAAATTAATGGAACGCATTATCAATGGCAGGCTAACATGGCATCTGGAAGAAAACAAACTCTTAACACCACACCAAGCAGGATTCAGAAAATACAGATCCACTGAAGATCAAATAACCTATATAGCTCAGGAAATAGAGGATGCCTTCCAAGAGAAAAAGCACACACTAGCAGTCTGGATAGATTTAGAAAAAGCATTTGATAAAGTATGGAAGGAAGGACTGAAAGTAAAACTGCAAAACATGCATGTTTGTGGAAAAATGTATAAATGGATCAGCCACTACCTTGAGAACAGAACTGCCAGGACAAAAGTACAAGGACAAACAAGCAAAATGATGCTGCTGGAGCAAGGTGTCCCCCAAGGAGGAGTTCTTTCACCAACATTATTCCTAGCATATATAAATGACATCACAGGAAATTTTCCAGCCAGAGTACACACATCCTCCTTTGCAGATGACCTAGCCATATGGACATCTGAAGAATATATTAGTACAGCTAACAGCAGAATACAGCAAGCCTTATTAGCGCTAGAGGACTGGTCAAAATCATGGCTAGTGAAGATAAGTGAGGAGAAAACAACATGCACAGTGTTCTCCCTCTCAAATAAAACTCAGCAACCTAAGCTGGTATTGAATGGAAAAATATTGCGCCATGAAGAAAATCCAAACTATCTAGGAGTCACCTTTGATCGTCGCCTGACATGGAAGACACAGGTTGAGAAAAATCGAACAAGAGCAAGGCAGAGAATGGCAATCATGAAAAAGCTTGCTGGTACAACATGGGGAGCAGATGAGAAAGTTCTCAAGAAGTTATATACTGGACGGGTGAGGCCAGTACTGGAATATGGCATTGCAGCTTGGGCAACAGCAGCTAAGTCAAACTTTAACAAAATAAGTAGAGTCCAAAACCAAGGAATGCGAATCATAACTGGAAGCCTGAAGACAACGCCTATTAATGAACTAGAAAAGATCACTTGTTTACAACCAATGCAGGATAGAAGAGATAGCAGAGCCCAGCAACAAGCAGAAAAATTTAGAAGATTGACAGACCACCCTATGTACAACAGATTTAATGGTTTTGGAAAGGGAAGACTGAAGCGTAGCAACTTTGTAGAAACTGCAAAACGAAGGATTAGGGCAGATCCTATACTTAACATATCAACAGTCAAGCCCATACACAATGCACACAACTTCCCAGCTTGGAGACAGCAGCAACTGCCTGAGATGATAGAAAACATTCCTGGTATTGAGAAAAAGAACACTCAGCATGAAACCGAAAGAAGAGAAATAACCCTAAACTACATAAAAGAACATTACCCAAGCAGGAATTGGACCCATGCATATACAGATGGATCAGCCAAAAATTCAGTAGAGAATGGAGGAGGAGGAATTCTCCTAAATTTAAAAAATGGAGTGAAAAAAACACATTCAATGGCAACTGGAAAATTTTCAAGTAACTTCAAAGCGGAGGTAGAGGCTTTGAAAACTGCAGCAGAAATGCTCCTGATGGAGGAAAATAAAGAGAAGCAAATAGCTATCTTCACAGATGCAAAGTCAGCTGTCTCAATACTCAAGAGCAATAACAGCACAGAACTAACTGACCTAAGAGCAGCACTCCATGGTCTATGCCAGAAATCCAAAAAAGTTGTAATACAGTGGATCCCATCACATTGCAGTATACCTGGAAACGAAGAGGCTGACAGACTGGCAAAAGAGGGCGGACGACTACCACAGCCTGACATAGACATAACCTATAATGAGGCAAAGAGGTTGATAAAAAGCACTTATAGAACCAAATGGGAATCTGAGCATCCAGGCCATCAGAAGGATGATGCATATTACAAACTTGACCGAAGAGAACAAGTAGCAATCTTCAGACTCCGCACAGGACATAACAGGCTGAAATACCACTTGTTCAATAAACTAAAGATAGGAGATACTGATGAATGTAATTGTAGAACTGGAAAAATGACAGCAAAACATTTGCTGCAGGATTGCCCAACGTATGCAGAACAGAGAAAGATATTTTGGCCCACACCTGCTTCATTTGAGGACAAGCTCTATGGAGATATCAACAAGCTCAAGTTGACCGCAGCTTACTTTAACTACATACAGGTTGACATTTAAAGGTGCATGAAGACCCAGAGGCATGAAATGAAATATTGCTTGGATAGCAAATCCATTATGTGGAAAGTCCAAATCGAAAGCTCGCTGTGTGGGCTTCATAAAAGGTGGAAAAGTGTCCTAGTGGCACGAAATGGAATGTTGCTTGATAGCAAATCCATTACGTGGAAAGTCTGAATCAAAAGCCCATTGTGTGGGCTTCATAAAAGGTGGAAAAGTGTCCTAGTGGCATGAAATGGAATATTGCTTGGATAGCAAATCCATTACGTGGAAAGTCCGAATCGAAAGCTCACTGTGTGGATGTCATCTTCAGACTGCATACTTCTGGTTTCCGGAAGAACAGCCTATGGTGAACGGAAGGCCCAATATACGGAAGTGAGGCTAAGCAGCCATGTGCAGGACGTGACGATTCCTTGGGTGAGCCCAGTACCAGAGCGCTATGTATCGGCTCTGCAAGTATGGAAGCCTCCTTGGATGGCGGGGAATGCCCATGGTCTGCCCCTGCCTTCCCTTGAGGGCTGACCAGGATCTTTGGCTGTTCTATATGGACCAGCTGGGATGGGGGATAACACCACAACAGTGAGAGTCAAACGTCCTAAGAAACCCCCGGGAAGGTTAACCCGGTCAACAAATGCCCGCAGAAGTCGGATGTGTCGGCCTAACGGCGCAAGAACGCAGCTCTGCTGTAAACAGGCACAACGCAATCACATCCGGAAAAAAAAACTCCGGATGAACGAAGAAGAAGAAGAAGAAGATTTAGTGTTCCTGGAGCTTTATGTAAATATGTGTATAAAATATAAATACTTAGAGAAATGGTTAATCAAGCAGACATCATGAGGTGTAAAAGTAAAATATGTAATGTTAAAATTATTAAATGTACTAAACAGTGAAATCATGCCAGGCTCCATGGTGTCATACCAATCATGCTGGCACAGGATTAAATGTTTGATAATTGATTCCAGAAAAGGGGGAATATTCCGAAGTAATAGTGAGTGATGAAAATCATGATCATATATGTACTATGTATAGTAATTATGCAACAGGAGGGTATTTTACATGATTCTTCTGTGACAATAATGTGTTGGTGGCTACATGGACATGTGGTTAAACCATGTGGATTATAACAGGAGACAAAGAATTAGAATTGTATATGGTGCTTAGAAGTAGGCACTCAGATAACTAGGATAACCTAGATGAATCACTACAGTGCTCTAAAATATTAGACTGACTCTAAAATATTAAAATATGTAGAACTATATGGTAGATTCACCAAGATGATCACAAAGTAAAGGAATCTGTTATAGTTGAAGTCTGGCTTCACATCTAAGACAAGATTACAGTGGTGTTTGTCCTAGAAGGTTTATCAGATTGTTAGTGGAATCATTGTAACTGAGATCCCATTTGAAGTCAAACATGGCGCTTGCCATATCATGGAAATATGTGGTATAAGGCTACGTACCACCTATTGTGAAAAGATTTTATGTGTATTTGTTATGCCACATGAGGAGTAATAAAGGGAGATTTAAAGCCAGTCTACCACAGGAGGAATGGAGAAGAGAGAAGATAACCAGTCTACCACAGGAGGAATGGAGAAGAGAGAAGATAACTGGACATCTGCTGTCCAGTCACAGAGGATAGTATACTAATTGTTGTTGGTCTTAGACAACGCTGGTTGACAGTAATAATATCAGATGAGCAGCCACCTTGTTCAGACATGGACATTTCAGAAGTAGACAGTTGGTCCCAGGCCACGTGGACATTTCAGGAGTAGACAGTTGGTCCCAGGCCACATGGACATTTCAGGAGTAGACAGTTGGTCCCAGGCCACGTGGACATTTCAGGAGTAGACAGTTGGTCCCAGGCCACATGGACATTTCAGGAGTAGACAGTTGGTCCCAGGCCACGTGGACATTTCAGGAGTAGACAGTTGGTCCCAGGCCACATGGACATTTCAGGAGTAGACAGTTGGTCCCAGGCCACGTGGACATTTCAGGAGTAGACAGTTGGTCCCAGGCCACATGGACATTTCAGGAGTAGACAGTTGGTCCCAGGCCACATGGACATTTCAGGAGTAGACAGTTGGTCCCAGGCCACATGGACATTTCAGGAGTAGACAGTTGGTCCCAGGCCACATGGACACTCACATCAGTTGAGGTCTTTAGAAGTAGAAGAGGGTGAGGTAAATTCACTCTACTGATCTACAAGACTAGAAATACAGGTGTATCTGTGTGTGTTGCAGTTAATAGTTAAATGTGTTTATAGTTGAACAAATCAATATAATCTGTCATCACTGGGGTGTAAGGATCTGTATGTCATAGTTCCACTGACATGGAGGCATTTTGTAAGTAAATTCTGTGCCACATGGTAGGTCAGGACATTGTAAGAATATTGTAGTAGATGATTGTCAGTTGAAACAACATCATGTGTTATTTTGTGACAGCAGTGGTACATCTGGTGAGGATGGTAAAGTGATTGTTGCATTTAACAATTAAAGACTCGATCACCATGAAGAATGAAACTGGAGAAATATACATTTATTACTCACGTATGCATTATGATACAAATAAGTATTGATTTTATAACACAGATAATCAGATATTGCTTTTATGTTGCAGGAGTGGCTAATGACTGTAATGTCAGAGCTCATCTGGGGTTGTGTTTGTGTTACAACTATTCCTGTCTAAGACTCCTTCGAAACGTGACTTGTTTCTGGTGGTGTTCCTATTGTTGATGTCTAGTTTTCTCTTGTCAAGGTGTCTTAATTTTGTTGGTGTCCAAGTTTCCATTGTTAATGTTTGAAATTAGACTACAGTTGCCTGTAGGGCTTGGTTTTATGCTTCAATGTTTGCATGAACATTAGTTGTCTCAGAAGTTGTAGAATTTGATAAATAGCTTTTTGTGTTGTTCCTAACTTGTTAAGTTTAGTCTGTGTACATTTAGTCTGTACATTCACTGTTACTGTTACAGCCTGATAGTTTAATCCATTGCCTGGACTGGAACATAAACAATAGTTCCAGCCTCTGTCTCTAGAACCCTGGAAATCCTCTTCCGTTTTACTGTCCCTGTTCTTGTAAGTTGGGGATGGTGAGAAGTTTCCTCTCTTTTTCTTCTTTGGCCAGAACATAGTCAAGCTGCACTCTATGCCTCACATCACCGTGAAGAGTATAGTAGTAGTAGTCTCCTCTATTATAATCTCTTTTACCGCCCTCATTTTTAGACAGGCAGGCAGGCAGCAGACAGACAGACAGACAGACAGATAGATCAATAGAGGGGTGAAAGAGAGAGAGAGAGAGAGAGAGAGAGAGAGAGAGAGAGAGAGAGAGAGAGAGAGAGAGAGAGAGAGAGAGAGAGAGAGAGAGAGAGAGAGAGAGAGAGAGAGAGAGAATGTTTTAGCACGTTAGATTTAACAACCAGACTGTGAAAGGTAACAATAAATCAACAGTCAGCTATAGTTTCAGCTCAATGTTTGACATGTTCACAAACACACAGCAGTCAGCAATAGTTTCAGCTCAATGTTTGACATGTTCACAAACACACAACAGTCAGCAATAGTTTCAGCTCAATGTTTGACATGTTCACAAACACACAGCAGTTACCTCTTCCTCAACTCCCTCTTGATGGCTTCCTTTAGACTAGACTCCCCACCAGATGTCGCTAGCTGTTCTGTGGCTTGAACTGATGGTTTCTGCTGTTGAAGTCTGCTCTCCTGGATGTCAGCTGGTCTGGACTTCTCCTGCAACCGCTTCATGTCTCTGGACATGGCTACAGGTGGCACTCGACTGTGTGCCTCTGGTGTGTACTGCCCGGCTGTGCTGCGTGTGGTGATGTCCATCAGTGTAGACTGCTCCAGCTGGGATGTCTCCAGGCTGGCCTGTACTGAAGCATGCCTGCCTGACGTCAGATGCCTGTTCTGTGAAGAATATTGTGACCGTTGACCTTTGGCCAGTGTATGACTGGACTCATGTTGTCTGCTGGCTGCACGTGCAGCCCGAGCAGGGTTGTAGCATCTGGAGTGTTTCAGCCTGGACTCGTGGCTCGTCTTCAGTGTTCTGGGCACAAATGGTGTAGTTGGCTCTGTGAAGTACTGGGCTCGCACATCCAACACATCCCCGCTGTAGGTCTGTCTCAGCGTGTCGTGAGTTCCTATGACAACAGAATTTAAATGTGGGTAGCCAGAATTGAAAGTATGCCAGGCAGTGACATGGCTACGTTGATTAGGCTCCAGTTGTGACCTGTTGTACACAGATCCAGTCATCTGTGACAGCATGTGTGCATTCATGTATGACTCCACAGGTGCAGTTGATTCAAATGTGATGTTGTTCCTCATTGGCTTGTCCAGAAGTTGTGACCTTGATTCAGGTCGAGGTCGTTGTCTGGCAACATGGCCAGGTTTCAGCTGTAAGACAAAAAGTACTCCAGTGATCGCACAAGATTCTGGCCTATTTTGTAATAATCAATGCAAACTGACATAACAACAGGTATGACACACACTTGAGCACCACTGGCTGGAAGTTGACATTTTCCACATCCATCCATCACCAGAGATTCATGCTGTAGGTGATGTCTGCAGCATTTCACATTCCCTCATCTACTCTCTCTCCCTTCTCCCTCTCTCTCTCAGCTACTCTCTCTCTCCCCTCTTTATCTACCCTGACTGCTAATCTACCTCCTCTCTTCCTCAGCTACTCTCCCTCTCCTCTCCCTCAGCTAATCATTCTCCCCTCTCCCTTAGCTACTCTACCTCCCTTCTTCCTCATCTATTCTTCTGACCCTCACTCTCCCTCCCCTCTACTCTCCCCTGTCTACTCTCCCTCCCCTCTACTCACCCCTGTCTACTCTCCTTTCCCTCTACTCTCCCTCCCCTCTCCCTCAGCTATTTTCCTGACCTTCTCCCTCCCCTCTCCCCTCCCCTCTACTCTCCTTTCCCTCTACTCTCCCTCAGCTATTTTCCTGACCTTCTCCCGCCCCTCTACTCTCCCTCCCCTCTACTTTCCCATCCCGCTACTCTCCTTCCCCTCTCCCTCAGCTATTCTCCTGACCTTCTCCTGCCCCTCTACTCTCCCTCCCCTCTACTTTCCCCCATCTACTCTCCTGTCCCTCTACTCTCCTTCCCCTCTATTCTCCCTCTACTCTACCTCCCCACTCCCTCAGCTATTCTCCTGAACCTCCCCTCTACTCTCCCTCCCCTCTAGTCTACCCCCCATCTACTCTCCCATCGCTCTACTCTCCTTCCCCTCTATTCTCCCTCCCCACTCCCTCAACTATTCTCCTGACCCTTCCCTCTCCCTCCCTCAGCTATTCTCCTGACCTTCTCCTGCCCCTCTACCCTCCCTCCCCTCTACTTTCCCCCCATCTACTCTCCTTCCCCTCTATTCTCCCTCTACTCTACCTCCCCACTCCCTCAGCTATTCTCCTGACCCTCCCCTCTACTCTCCCTCCCCTCTAGTCTACCCCCATCTACTCTCCCATCACTCTACTCTCCTTCCCCTCTATTCTCCCTCTACTCTACCTCCCCACTCCCTCAACTATTCTCCTGACCCTTCCCTCTCCCTCCCTCAGCTATTCTCCTGACCTTCTCCCTCCCCTCTACTCTCCCTCCCCTCTACTTCCCCCCATCAACTCTCCTGTCCCTCTACTCTCCTTCCCCTCTATTCTCCCTCTACTCTACCTCTCCACTCCCTCAGCTATTCTCTTGACCCTTCCCTCTACATCCCTCAGTTATTCTCCTGACCTTCTCCCTCCCCCCTCCCTCAGCTATTCTCCCGACCTTCTCTCTCCACTCTACTCTCCTTCCCCCTCTACTCTCCTTCCCCTACTCTCCTTCACACACAAGTGATCTTTCATTCATAGACTTACAGTGCTCACACACAAGTGATCTATCATAGACTTACAGTGCTCACACACAAGTGATCTATCATAGACTTACAGTGCTCACACACAAGTGATCTATCATAGACTTACAGTGCTCACACACAAGTGATCTTTCATTCATAGACTTACAGTTCTCACACACAAGTGATCTATCATAGACTTACAGAGCTCACACACAAGTGATCTTTCATTCATAGACTTACAGTGCTCACACACAAGTGATCTATCATAGACTTACAGTGCTCACACACAAGTGATCTATCATAGACTTACAGTGCTCACACACAAGTGATCTTTCATTCATAGACTTACAGTTCTCACACACAAGTGATCTATCATAGACTTACAGAGCTCACACACAAGTGATCTTTCATTCATAGACTTACAGTGCTCACACACAAGTGATCTTTCATTCATAGACTTACAGTTCTCACACAAAAGTGATCTATCATAGACTTACAGTGCTCACACACAAGTGATCTTTCATTCATAGACTTACAGTGCTCACACACAAGTGATCTATCATAGACTTACAGAGCTCACACACAAGTGATCTTTCATTCATAGACTTACAGTGCTCACACACAAGTGATCTTTCATTCATAGACTTACAGTTCTCACACAAAAGTGATCTATCATAGACTTACAGTGCTCACACACAAGTGATCTATCATAGACTTACAGTGCTCACACACAAGTGATCTTTCATTCATAGACTTACAGTGCTCACACACAAGTGATCTATCATAGACTTACAGAGCTCACACACAAGTGATCTTTCATTCATAGACTTACAGAGCTCACACACAAGTGATCTTTCATTCATAGACTTACAGTGCTCACACACAAGTGATCTATCATAGACTTACAGTGCTCACACACAAGTGATCTATCATAGACTTACAGTGCTCACACACAAGTGATCTTTCATTCATAGACTTACAGTTCTCACACACAAGTGATCTATCATAGACTTACAGAGCTCACACACAAGTGATCTTTCATTCATAGACTTACAGTGCTCACACACAAGTGATCTTTCATTCATAGACTTACAGTTCTCACACACAAGTGATCTATCATAGACTTACAGTGCTCACACACAAGTGATCTTTCATTCATAGACTTACAGTGCTCACACACAAGTGATCTTTCATTCATAGACTTACAGTTCTCACACAAAAGTGATCTATCATAGACTTACAGTGCTCACACACAAGTGATCTATCATAGACTTACAGTGCTCACACTCAAGTAATCTATCATAGACCCACCAAGAGAAATATATTCACACTCAAGTGATCTATCATAGACCCACCAAGAGAAATATACTCACACACAAGTGATCCACCTGCAGGGGCACAGATCCAAGTGGTAGGGATGAGGTCAACTGTGGGTGAAGGCTGTTGATGATGAGGTCACGGAATCTCCTGTCTCGCACTGTGAAATATGACCAGGTAATCATCAATAATAAGTATAATCAGTAATAATGACGAGTTCAATTCAATTCAATTCAACTTTGTTTTAAAAGGGTTACAAATTGGACAACAATAAGAAAGAGACAAACAACTTTCTTTGGTCATGTGAGAGAGATCAAAGAGAAGCCAGGAATACTAATCAGAGGTTATAATGTAAACAATATACGCCATGCAGATGACACAGATAATGCAACAGACCTACAACAATTGTTGGACATTGTAGTAACAGAGTGCAAAGAAAGGACTCTCTTTGAATATCAAGAAAACAGTAACAATGATGATATCAAAGAAAATGGTGACACCAAAATGTGACATAGAAATAGAAGGGAAAATTCTTAACCAAGTGGATAATTTTAGATACCTAGGGGCATTTATAACATCATATGGAAGATGTACAACAGAGATTAAGAGCAGAATAGGGCAAGCAAAAGCCACATTTCAGAAAATGAAGAGTATCCTATGCAATAAGTCACTATCAATGAATGTAAGAAAGAGAGTGCTAAATGCTATATAGAACCAGTTTTGTTGTAAGGCAGTGAATCTTGGAATGAATAAATAGGGAGAACTTAGAGGCAACAGAGATGCGGTTTTTGAGATGAATGTTGCAAATTCCTTGGACTGCCAGAGTAACTAACAACGATTGCCTGAAAGAGGCTAATGAAACTAGAACACTATATACAACAATAAGAAAGAGACAAACAGCTTTCTTTGGTCATGTGATGAGAAGAGAGGCATTGGAGAACATCGTGACAACTGGAAAGATCGCGGGGAAGAGAGGCAGATCAAGAGAAATGATGCTGGACGGATTGAGACGGTGGCTTGGAGGAATACCATCAGCAGAGTTGATCCAGAACACCAAAGACCGAGATCTGTGGAGAGACATGAACGCCTACGCCAGCCGACACGGCACTCGATGATGATGAATCATCAATATGACCAGGCAATGATCGTCACGCATGCACGCATGCACAAACGCACGCATGCACACACGCATGCAAGCGCACACACACACACACATGCACATGCACAGAGAGAGAGAGAGAGAGTCACCTGTTCTGGTCCTTGACTGCCAGTTTCAGAATCACAGATGGGCTACTGTCAATGTTCAACTCACACATGTCTGGGTCAACCTGCCTGGGTCAACCTGTCTGGGTCAACCTGCCTGGGTCAACCTGTCTGGGTCAACCTGCCTGGGTTATTAGTGGCACATCTTGTCTTCTCTACCACTACAGACTAAAGGTTACAACTGAAATGTCTGATGGCTATTATCATTTCATACAATATATGACAACTGAAATGTCTCATGATTGTTATATGCCACCTTGTCATCTTAACAGACGATAGTTTGTTACATTGTGCTTCAAAAAGGCTTAATAACTACAACCCATGATGGTAGCGAATGTGATTTATCAGACCAATTCACGCTGTAAATGTTCATCCACAATGGATGCATGTGAAAACATGGTCATTTTCATTATCATGCACCATCTTACATCTCACATGCTCAGTGTGTGACCTACCTGCAATCATTTTCTCATTTGTCTTTATTCCATTTCTGTTATTTGACCTCCATGCAAGACGTTCGGCTGCGACTTGCTCCCAATGTGCACTATCAATGCCTGTATCAATCATGTCCTGCTTACACACATCTTTGTATCGTAGTAGAGGCCGACCCTGAGATCTCTTACCCGTCTGTAATTCACCAGAAAAGATGTCCTTTGGTATTCTACCATCATCCATCCTCCTAAGATGTCCTATCCATCTAAGTCTACGAAGACTGAGCATGAAACACACCGTCACACAACTTGATCTTTCCAATACTTTAGCATGTGTGATTTTGTCTTGCCACTTAATACCAAGTATTCTTCACAGACACCGCATATGAAAGCTGTTTAAACGTTTCTCTTGGTGTGAGTAAGATGTCCAGGTTTCACTGCCATAAAGAAGAGTACTAAGGACACAGGCTCGATAGACAAGGACTTTTGTTTTGGCAGTAAGCTTCCTGTTCTCTCAGACTATTTTTGTTAACCTGTTCATTGTTGTTGCTGCCTTACCAATCATGACGTTGATTTCTTGATCTAGGGATAATATATTGTTTACCTCTGATCGTAGATATGTAAAATGGTCTACTATCTCCAGTTTGGCGTCATCAATAAAGATTAATGGTACCCCATGTGCACCTTGTGACATAATCTGTGGCTTATTTTTGCTAATTGTTAAATCAAATTCATAACAAGCATTGGAGAATGCAGATAGTAGACATTGTAATTCTTCCTCAGAGTAGGTCATGATTGCAGCATCATCTGCAAAAAGCAACTATCTGATCAGTACCCTCCTAATTTTGGTCTTGGCTTCAATCTCTGAGCATTGTAGAGGCCGCAATCTGAGCGTGAGTGAATGTATATACAACCATCCTGATTGTGGCGAAAGCCCTGGCCTGCCCTGCCTCATCTTGCTAAAAGCAAGCAATATAGTGTAGCTGTATTCTATATTTGTATGTATGTTTCCCTAAACACTTTACAAGTTAACTAAATGTTAGTATGGCTCATGTGGGTTTATGTATTATGGCCGAACGGAGACAACCTAGCAAAGAGGCCAGGATTGTTGACGTGCCAAATCAGCTACAGCTTCCGGGGCTATTTCCTATCTCAACCGCATCCCCAACAGGATGCACATTTTGTTCAGTCCAAAAGTGTGGACAGTTGTAAATTTGTACTATCATCAGTGGTTTCATTTTACCACATAACTGTTTAAAATAATAACATGCTGGCAGAGGTATCAAGGTCGACTAGCTCGGAAGACTGGATTGTTGTGTCCCCATCATCATCACAAACAGCAACAATCCACTGACTAGTCAACATATAGTACTCCTAAATTACATGAATTCAAATTATCTGCCAGAGAGCAGCCAACAGAGACATTCATTGTTTTAAAGAAACAGCCTAGAGGTGCCTGTATAAGTGAATAGTTACTGCGATAGCACCAAGACATCACATCACATTTTCTGTGCTAAATAGTAAATAATAGTGAAGGACAATATCAGTGATAATATACCAAGCACTAGCCAAGACACCATCTTCAATTACAAACCGTAATGAAACGCCCTGACCAGCAGCACCAGGAGGAGACAAGCGAAGCAGTGGCTGTTACAGACGATTCGTGGGAAGAGAGGAAATCCAGCTAAGTGCCTGGCAAGCCCCTTCCTAAGCCAGGAATCCTACATCAATATTAGTGCATCATATGCAACTGACAGTGATTTCAAAGAGCCTGAGCATGTTTGCTCAGTACAATAATAACATACGATTTAAAGTGTAGGATATAAAATCAATATTATTGTCTGTGTTTCTCCCGTGGAGAGCGCTTAGTGATTTACTTTAATAAATCACTTCTTAACTGACTTCTTAGCAATTGATGGCCTATATAACATTAATTAAGTCTAGAACAGAAATATAGTATGACAGAGTGAAAGTCTGTGCTATATAATTGTCTTCCTATCTCCTTGTCGTGAGAAAGAGGGGAATGGGGGAACTTTTATTATCCAGGTTAAAAGTAGCTAGGATAACTATGTCTGTGGCCTTTACTCAAGTTGCTTCTGTTCGCCTTATCTTACTTCAACCTGGCCACTGTTAGAAGTCTAGATCATCTCTGGGACCTGTAAATTCATACAACCTAGATCACAACAAACCATTTCAATCTTCTCTTCCAGCAGTTGGTAGACTTTTCATAGAATAGCCATCTTGTCACTTCTTTAGTGTGAATAACTCTATCCATGTCAGTGACCACGCTACACTGATCACGAAAGGCATATTTCAGTAGACACAGACATTCACTAGGGCTTGTTTTCTTAGCGACTCAATGAACATGATCAAGAGGATAGAGGAGGGGTTGATCTGAAGAGAATGGTTGCTGCCTCTGGAGCGGTCTCAACTGGCAAAGATTAGTTTCATCTTCGTGCCAGGGCATGCGGGAGTACAAGGAAATGAGCGGGCTGACAAGCTCGCAGGTGAGGCTATGGTGGAGGGCCATGGACCAGGCTGACATTCTGAATGCTCTACGAGAAGTAAGACTTTTGCGTGAACCAAGTGATCATTGTGAATCTACAACCATGGCCAGACTGCGAGAACAGCAAATTAAAAGAGGTGTGGCCAAACAAGAACACTACGCAGGAAGCCAAAGAAGATTGATAAACCAACACAGAACTGGGGTCGTTAGCCGCTACACGCTGCTGGATTTGCTGAGGAGGGGATCCGAGCACTTATGGACTGAATGGTTCGATGTGCAATGAGGATGATCTTTTGACAACTAACTAACTAACATATTTCAGTAGAAGTGAAAAGTATATTCCAAAGAGGGTGGGAGCTAGTACATAACCTTGCTGAACTCCACTCTTGATTTCAAACTCTTCTGAGGTTGTACCATTAGACTTTAATATATCCTTCATGTCTGTGTTTAACAATTCCAGAATGGACAGAAGAGTTGGTGGGTAGGTAGCCGAATCTTCTTTAGTGCCTTGAACAGACCCTCACGACTGACCAGATCAATGCCTTCATTGTTATCATTTCATGCAATATATGACAAGTGACATGTGTGACGACTGTGACGGCACATTGAGCCAGATGACTGTGACGGCACATTGAGCCAGACTGTGACGGCACATGGAGCCAGATGACTGTGACGGCACGTGGAGCCAGATGACTGTGACGGCACATGAAGCCAGACAACTGTGATGGCATGTGGAGCCAGATGACTGTGATGGCTCGTGGAGCCAGATGACTGTGACGGCACATGGAGCCAGATGACTGTGACGGCACGTGGAGCCAGATGACTGTGATGGCACATGGAGCCAGACGACTGTGACGGTATGTTGAGCCAGCTGGGGGTGGAATGGGTGTGGTCAAGACTCACCACCTGACTTGATACATTCTGCCTGGACAAGGGCAGGGTCGTCACAGTCGACATACCCACAGTACCTGCCGACAGTAGCACTTGTGTTGTTCAGTCACTTGTCAATGTTTCATCATCATGTGCCATGCCAGTAAGCGTTGGTGGTTAGGACTCACCATCTCACACGATCACCAGAGTTGTGGATCAGCTCCGTGTTTCTGTCTCAACCATGCCATGTGGCCAAGCCATCCAGGTATTTACTTCTTGGTCTTCCCCTTGGTCTCCTCCCTTCGATCTTGCCAGTTGTCACCAAAGTCTCCAATTTATTTCTTCTCATAATATGATAAAAAAAATGTTGACTATCTGCGTCTAATTTCTCTAATCAGTTTACGGTTTTCATTTGTTTCTTTAGGACTTGGTCATTGGTTTTTCTGTCTGTCCATGGTATTCTTTGCATTTTCCTCAGAAACCACATTTCCACAGCCATCAGATGTTTTTCAGCTTGACTGCTCATTTTCCACGCTTCACATCCATACAAAAGAACAGGCTCTATGTAGCACCTCAACACTCTTTTTCTCGTTGCAAATGACATCTTTTTATTGGTCAGTATGTTTTTCATCTTGCAAAAGACTGCCTTCGCCATGGTGATTCTTGTTCTAATCTCTGCAAGGCATCTCCCATCAGATGTTATGACTGTTCCGAGATAACTGTACCGATTCACTTGTTTAAGAATATGCCCATTTACTTGTATATTACATTGTGGTATTTCCTTCTTCTTAGTGACGACCATAATCTGTGTCTTCTTACAATTTAATTTTAACCCAAGTTGTTCACTGTGTGCAACAATCACATCTACTAAATGTTGCAGATCCTGCTCATTGTCTGCAATCAAGACTGTATCATCTGCATATCTAATGTTAATGATTTATGTCCCCCAATGATGATTTCTTTCATGTATTTTCACTGTATAGGGAAAAAAGTTCTGGAGGCATTAGATACCCCTGTCTCACACCTCTCTTAATAGGCTGATATTGACCTACTTCATTTTCAATCTTTATGGCAGCTTGTTTCAAATATATGTTTTTTATGAGTCCAAGGTCTTTCACATCAATTTGTAGATCTGCAAGCATATCTACCATGTTGACATGTCTAACTCTATCAAAAGCCTTTGTGTAGTCAATAAAGCAAAGGTGTATATCCTTGTTTACTTCTATGGAACGTTCAATTACTGTTCCCAGCATATACACAGCATTTACTGTACCCTTGCCTTCTACAAACCCACATTGTTATTCTCCTGTTCCGGATTATATTTTCTTCCTAATTCTTTGCATGATAATTCTTAGCAAAATCTTTGTGATGTGGCTCAATATACTAATTGTTTGATGTTGATCACATTCCAAGGTTCCTGATTTCTTTGGGATTGCAATAAATATAGAATTACATAATGCAGGTGGTATATCTCCAGTATCGTATATTGCGTTCAGCAGTCTGGTGACCTGGTCTATTATTCTAAAGGAATGATCATTTCTGTTGAGATGTTGTCTGTGTATGTTTAGCAAGATGGAAAACATACTGACCAATAAACAGATGTCATTTGCAACGAGAAAAAGAGTGTTGAGGTGCTACATAGAACCTGTGCTTTTGCATGGATGTGAAGCACGGACATTGAGCAAACAGGCTGAAAAACATCTGATGAATGTGGTAATATGGGTTCTGAGGAAAATGCAAAAAAGACCATGGACAGACAGAAAAACCTATGGCCAAGTACTACAGGAAATAAATGAAAACCGTAAACTGATTAGAGAAATTAGATGTAGACTGTCACAATTTTTGGGCATGTTATGAGAAGAAATAGATTGGAGAACTTGGTGACAACTGGCAAGATCGAGGGGAAGAGAACAAGGAGAAGAGAACAAGGAGAAGGCAGAGAAGTAAATACCTGGTTGGCTTGACCACGTGCATGGTCGAGATAAGAGCACAGAGCTGATCCACGACTCTGGTGATCGAGTGAGATGGCGAATCATGACAGCTGATGCTTATTGGCATGTCACATGATGATGAAATGTGTATATATGTTGTATGTAGTTGTAACAATATCTGTCTATATTTGTGTGTTGTTCAGTAACTTGTGTATATATGTTGTATGTAGTTGTAACAATGTCTGTCTGTTGCTTGTGTGTTGTTCATAACTTGTGTATATATGTTGTATGTAGCTTTAACAATGTCTGTCTATTGCTTGTGTTGTTCATAACTTGTGTATATATGTTGTATGTAATTGTAACAATGTATGTCTATATTTGTGTGTTGTTCAGTAACTTGTGTATATATGTTGTATGTGGTTGTAACAATGTCTGTCTATTGCTTGTGTGTTGTTCATAACTTGTGTATATATGTTGTATGTAGCTGTAACAATATCTGTCTATATTTGTGTGTTGTTCAGTAACTTGTGTATATATGTTGTATGTAGCTGTAACAATGTTTGTCTATTGCTTGTGTGTTGTTCATAACTTGTGTATATATGTTGTATGTAGTTGTAACAATGTCTGTCTTTTGTAAATCTGTCTTAGAGACTATAAGAACAGATTCTATACACAATAATTAACCTCTTTACAACTGCAAACAAACTCCA
Organism: Cepaea nemoralis; assembly: GCA_014155875.1. Classification (NCBI taxonomy): domain Eukaryota; kingdom Metazoa; phylum Mollusca; class Gastropoda; order Stylommatophora; family Helicidae; genus Cepaea; species Cepaea nemoralis. The sequence continues at coordinate 66,190 of JACEFZ010022409.1, forward strand.
TCCCAGAATGCGTGTAAAGAAACAATTCTATAGTGTATTATGGTTAAGCAATATGTCTACCACATGCTCAGGTCATTTATCTCTTACATTTTTGACTTGTCACCAAGCTCCGTGGAGGCCCTGTGTCAATGGATGCTGAAATATGCAAATAACAAACATGATAACAAAACCCAATATCTCTAGATAACAAACCTGATAACAAAACCTAATATCTCCAGATAACAAACTTGATAACAAAACTCTGTATCTCCAGATAATATACCTGATAACAAAACTCAATATCTCCAGATAACATACCTGATAACAAAACCTAATATCTTCAGATAACAAACCTGATAACAAAACTCTATATCTCCAGATAACATACCTGATAACAAAACTCTATATCTTCAGATAACATACCTGATAACAAAACTCTATACCTCCAGATAACATACCTGATAACAAAACTCTATACCTCCAGATAACATACCTGATAACAAAACACAATATCTCCAGATAACAAACCTGATAACAAAACTATATCTCCAGATAACATACCTGATAATAAAACTCTATATCTCCAGATAACATACCTGATAACAAAACTCTATACCTCCAGATAACATACCTGATAACAAAACACAATATCTCCAGATAACAAACCTGATAACAAAACTCTATATCTCCAGATAACATACCTGATAACAAAACTCTATATCTCCAGATAACATACCTGATAACAAAACTCTATATCTCCAGATAACATACCTGATAACAAAACTCTATACATCCAGATAACAAACCTGACAACAAAACTCAATATTTAGTCACAGACGCCACAAACGAAATGTTGCCTGATGTATTGCCTGGTATATTGTCAGGTGCATGCAGTATAGTAGAATGTCATATAAATTGAATTCCTCAGAAGTCAGTGTGGGTTTGACTGATGGCGAAGGACACTGGTAACAGGGAAAGCTAATCCACACCCACACATCAGTCCAGTACACTAGACATTGTAGTACGTGTATGGACTACGCTTGAGTTCACAGAGAGGGAAGGAAACAATGAGGAAGAAGATATGAAGTGAATCAATTAATCATACTATGCTTGAGTTCACAGAGAGGGAAGGAAACAATGAGGAAGAAGATATGAAGTGAATCAATTAATCATACTATGCTTGAGTTCACAGAGAGGGAAGGAAACAATGAGGAAGAAAATATGAAGTGAATCAATTAATCATACTATGCTTGAGTTCACAGAGAGTGAAGGAAACAATGAGGAAGAAGATATGAAGTGAATCAATTAATCATACTATGCTTGAGTTCACAGAGAGGGAAGGAAACAATGAGGAAGAAGATATGAAGTGAATCAATTAATCATACTATGCTTGAGTTCACAGAGAGGGAAGGAAACAATGAGGAAGAAGATATGAAGTGAATCAATTAATCATACTATGCTTGAGTTCACAGAGAGGGAAGGAAACAATGAGGAAGAACATATGAAGTGAATCAATTAATCCAACTCTGGCTGAAATACTTAAAATACATCATCACTGAAATAGTTTGGATGTGGAGCATTTGTTATTCCTACATTTACAACATTTACAATGAATTCTTTCTATCTGCACACACCTGGCTTTAACTGCCTAATTGCTAAGGTCTCACTATATTTATATATATCACCTTTAGTGTTCATGAAATAAAATATACAAAACACTTTTTATTTGTTAACTTTATGACCGTAGTTTATGAGTTGTCCACTGCACAGGGATTGATGACAATTAATTAACTCTCTTTTCCACCCACACTGGTATATGTTCGGCTACCCGATTTGCTAATTGTCTTTCTATTCTACCTATGTAAGTCGCTTGGCACTCACAATGGAATTGATTAATGATGTTTGCTTTGAAGTAAGGAGACAATGGTTCTTCCACAGATGGAGTAGGTATCGGGGTGGTTTTGTATGTGATCTTTGGTTCAGCAGGAAAGAATGTTTGGTCTACTGCTGTTTTAAGTCCATCCTGTATTTGTTTCATAGCACTGCCCCCTTGAAAAATCAGTTGAATAAATACTTGAAGCTTGGGCACCGATAATTCTGTGGAGGTGGGTTTTGGTGGCCAGCAGTGACGCTTGAAGGAGTCGGCTGGATATCCATTAGATTGTAGAGTCTGGTGAAGGGTGGGTTTCGGAGGCTGGCAGTGAAGCTTGTTGAAGTTGGATATCCATTAGACTGTAGAGTCTGGTGAAGGTAGGTTTGGGAGGCTGGCAGTGAAGCTTGATGAAGTTGTATATCCATTAGATTGTAGAGTCTGGTGAAGGATAGGTTTGGGTGGCTGGCAGTGATGCTTGATGAAGTTGGATATCCATTAGATTGTAGAGACTGGTGAAGGATAGGTTTGGGTGGCTGGCAGTGATGCTTGATGAAGTTGGATATCCATTAGATTGTAGAGACTGGTGAAGGATAGGTTTGGGTGGCTGGCAGTGATGCTTGTTGAAGTTGGTTATCCATTAGATTGTAGAGACTGGTGAAGGATAGGTTTGGGTGGCTGGCAGTGAAGCTTGATGGAGTGAATATCCATTCAATTGTAGAGACTGGTGAAGGATAGGTTTGGGTGGCTGGCAGTGATGCTTGATGAAGTTGGATATCCATTAGATTGTAGAGTCTGGTGAAGGGTAGGTTTGGGTGGCCGGCAGTGAAGCTTGATGAAGTTGGATATCCATTAGATTGTAGAGACTGGTGAAGGATAGGTTTGGGTGGCTGGCAGTGATGCTTGATTGTCAGAATCTCTATGTCTCCAACCGAGATGCAGGAACATCGTTACGCCCGCCAGGCGAATAGTCTCCAGCCGGGATGCAGTAACATCGTTACGCCCGCCAGGCGAGTACCAGTTACCTGCCCACAGGTTGCTGGCTGACACGATCGTCAGCGGTCAGGCAAGGACAAAGCAGGACGCACGCAGTCCTCGTGAAGCCAGTCCACAGGGCAAGCACTGTGTGAGGAAACCGGCAGACTGCTTGGGAACTCGGACATGACAAGACGTGTGGGTTGAGAAAGACTTCGTGTAGTTCTGTGCCCGAAAGTCGAGTGCTTGTATATCTTGTGAGATAGACTGTGATGCTGTGGGTTTTGTCTGTAAGTGTACTGATGTATTGTATATGTATAGTAATGATCATCACATGCCAAACTAGATCGTATTGCATGTTAATTGTAAATAAATCCATTGAATTTAGTGTCATTGTGTGTCAAGTCCAATCATTTTGTACTTGTACTTGTCTCACATATGTTAGGTCCAACGAGCCAGGTTTAAGACCCTGACATGTGTGAACGTGGGGGCTCGTCCTCATTGAACATACTAACGTAAATTACATGCATTTGATTGTTTAAACGTGTAAAACATCTGTGACTGTGTAACTTGTCGCCATTTTGAACTTGTCGTCAGTTTGACCTTGTCGCCATCTTGTGAACATGATGTCTATGTCCTTACTGAATGTCATCTTGACGTAAGTGATGTGTCATCATTGTTATAAATTGTTGAAATATATCTAGATTGTATTTGTGAAGTTAGTTGTGGAAAGCAGAAAGTTCAGGAAAGAAAGTGACTTGTGATTTGAAAAATTGTTGACCGACGACATTACGACCTACAATTATACTCAACGCCATACAAACCTAATCAAAACTTAGTGACAAGCATACACATCACACAAAGATAGATTCTAACTTATTTCCTCCCAAAAGAAAGCAGGTTTTCTGTGCCATCTGAAACCTTTGCCCGTAGAGGTCATTTGTTCTTGAAGTAGCGACCCTACAGTTCCTAGCCCTGGTTTGAACCATTCTTCACCGCATCCAGTACACTTGAGTATATTTTTTCTATATACTTTCGGATGCAAATTTGGGCATAAATTGTAAGTTCAACAAAATTGTAAATTGTTCACGTTACTAACACCTTGTAACAAATTGTGTGGTTGATAACTTATTTTCATTTAAACATTCCATCATGTCTTCATTAAACGACTTCATCGAGATGGGTTTAAAGCTAAAGTTAACAGGTGACGAGTTAACAAAGTGGAGCGAAACAAAATATTCTGAAAACCTCCTAGTACAAGAAAAAGCTAGCAAACGCGAGGAAAGAGCGGCTGAAAGAGCGGTAAAGCAGGCAGAGACAGAAACAGCGTTAAAACAGGCTGAACTAAATACTGAATTGAGGAAGGCAGAAATCGCAGCTCAAAGCAAACGCGAAGAGCTTGAATTACAACTCAAAATTAAACAGCTTGAAACCGAGACTGCCATAAACAAAGAGTCTAAGAAATCTGAAAGACTGGAAAATGAGAACCAGTACAAAAAGTATCAAGGTATTGTGAGAAATTATACCTCAGGTGACTGCATTGCAGCGTTCACCCAAAATTTTGAAACCTTAATGGACCATTATCATGTTCCAATTTCTGAATGGAACATTATTTATATGAGGAGTTTTTCAGGGGAACCTCTGAAAGTCATAGAGACTATCCCCAAAGACCTCAGAAAAGATTACCACTATCTAAAGTTAAAAATTATGGCACATTTTATGCTAGATGAGGCAGGATACAGAGAGCAGTTCAGCAAACTGAGTTCCAAAACCTACTCAGACGTTCTCTGACTATGTCTCTGTAGTCCGAGACGTATTTACAAAATGGCTTTCAGCAGCCAAAGTAAATAAAGACTATCATAAGTTAGAAGATCTCATCATCAGGGATAAAATCATCACATCCCTTCCACCATCATTTTCAAAATTTTTGCAAGAGAATGAATGTACGAGTGTAGAGGAGATTGAGAGACGTGGGTCGGCTTACTATTCAGCCAATAAACATTGTTTTGCTAGTGAAGCTACTGATACAAACTTCGTAGCATCTGCAAACTACGACAAACCTAGATCAGAAACCTACAATAGGCAAAGAACTTATAAGCCTACTTCTGAGAAATACAATCATTGTAGATTTTGTAACATGTCACACCACCAAGGTGAAATGTGCGATAAGAATCCAGCATATCTTACATACTTACAGAACTACATAAATAGTCAGGATAAGGAACGTAAATCCTTTAAAAAGGCATGAAAATGCTTCCTTTGTAAAGCGTACGGCCACTGGCATCATGCTTGTAAAGGAAGGCAAATGACCAAGAAAGCAAATGCCGCCTTATTTGACAGTTCATCATCAGATGAAGAACATTCAGAAAAAACTCCCTGTGAACTCAGCACAGGCTTTTGACATGTTTAATTCACATAAATGTACCATTTGTAATATCTTTTATGAAGATGGCATTTTAACATGCGGCCATTCCATTCCTATTGCCAATGAAGAAGCTAATTTGGTAATAGATTCCAAAGGCAGAATAAACATCCATCAGGGATATGTGAATGGCAAACCTGCTACAGTACTTCGTGACACCGGAAGTTCCCTTATAGGGCTAAAGAGACAGTTCATAATGCCTACAGACTATACGGGCAGGCACGTAACATGCAGAACATTCTCTGGAAATATTGAAAAGTACCCATTAGCATGGGCATATATTCAGACACCTTTCCTCACTGGGAAAGTAAAATGCGCTGCATTAACTAACCCTGTGTGTGATATTATCATTGGTAACTTACCAGAGGTGAATGATATGCCTCATGATATTACATCTGTTTGCATTGATGATAACATAACATCATCACCATCACATGTCATCTGTCAGAGCCTAACATGGGATAGCTATGCAGGAACATCGTTACGCCACCCGGCGGACAAGAGTTGTCGGCTGACAAGATTGTTACCTGACACGCGACCAGCGGTCAGGCCGATGATACCAGACGCACGCATGCCACGTGACGCCACTAGAGGCGGTCGGCAGTTTTGCGTGCTAGCCTGAGACCGAGCTGGGACCTGAGACTGGACGGACGTGTGCGATGAAAGCAAGGCGTTTGTGTGGATCTCTGTGGTTGAAAGCCGAACGACTGTCATCTTGAGCGTCAGACTTGTGAGCTGTATTGTGGTTGTGAGCGTCGTGAGTTATATATTGTATATTGTTGTAATCATCGTTCTGTATTTAATATGGCAATAAATCCATAGAACGTTGTGTCGTTGCGTCTTACATCGAATCACGTTATACTTGTACTGTCTCACACGTGTTAGCTAAACGAGCCAATTCTAAGATCCTGACATGTGTGGACGTGGGGGGCTCGTCCGGGTTTAAGAACCTAATATATGTAGACGTGTGTTGCTCGTCTTTGTTTAAACCATACGTCATTAACGATTTAAAACTATAATTCTTGAACTTGTAAAATTTGTCAAGGTTATAGTTATGTAAATGTGATCGTAAAAGTCTCATTGTGATCCATTACTACATGGTTTAAATATGTGTAAAACCATTAGTAAATGTACAGTACATATTGTTTGATCCTGTAAGCGTGTAAAACATTTGTGATTTGTGAAACTTGTCAACGTTTGACCTTGTCGACATTGTGATCTTGTCGCCATTTTGACCTTGTTGCCATCTTGTAAACTTGATGTCTATGTCCTTACTGAATGTCATCTTGATGTAAGTGATGTGTCATCAATGTTATTGAATGTTCAGATACAGATAGATTGTCTTTGTGCATTGAGTTTGTGGAACGCAAAGAGTTTTGGAAAGAGTGTAACTTCTGTTGAGAAAAACACTGTTGACGGACAAACTTACGACATACAATTATACTCGACGCCATCCAAACCTAATCAACATTTAGTGACTTGCAGGCACACACCAACAAATAGACGCTAACTTATTTTCTTCCAATAACAAAGCAGGTGTTTCCGTACCATCCATAACCTTGCCGTAGAGGTCATTAGTGGTTCCGAAGTACGACCCTACAGTTGTCTAGCCCGTTTTTCCAACCATTCTTCACCGTATCCAAGGGCACTTGAGTATATTTTTCTTTACTTTAACTTTACGTATGCATCAGTGGGCACGCATCGTATAGTGAAATCAAGTGTAAATTGTTTACTACTAACCATTTATAACATATTTTGTGTGGTTGATTGTCATTGACGTATTTTCTCCATCATGTCGTCATTGTTTGATTTCATCGATATGGGTATTAAATTACGTCTTACAGGTGATGAATTAACAAAATGGAGTGAGAACAAATACGCTGAATATCTCCTGGTACAAGAGAAAAACAATGAACGCGAAGAAAGAGCAGCTGAAAGAGCCTTGAAACAGGCAGAGATTGAAAAAGCTGCCAAGCAAGTAGAGGCAGAAACAGCTTTAAAGCAAGCTGAGATAGATAGTGAACTTAAGAAAGCAGAAATAGCAGCTCAGAGTAAGAGAGAAGAACTAGAGTTACAGTTGAAGATAAAACAACTGGAGACTGAGACTGCGATGAATAAAGAGTCAAAGAAATCGGAAAGACTGGAAAAAGAAAACCAGTATAAGAAATATCAAGGTATCGTACGTAACTATACCTCGGGTGACTGCATTGCAGCCTTTACCCAAAATTTTGAGACTTTAATGGAACATTACCAAGTTCCACTTTCTGAATGGAATATTCTATATATGAGGAGTCTATCTGGGGAACCTCTTAAAGTCATTGAAACCATCCCCAAAGACCTCAGAAAAGAGTACCATTATATTAAATCTAAGATAATGGCACATTTCATGTTAGACGAGGCAGGTTACAGAGAACAATTCAGTAAATTGAGTCCAAAATCAACTCAAACGTTCTCTGACTAGCTCTGTTTAGTCCGAGATGTTTTCAGCAAATGGACTTCAGCAGCCAAAATTAACAAAAGTTATGATAGATTAGAAGATCTCATCATTCGAGATAAAATCATTTCTTCTATCCCATCATCTTTTTCTAAGTTCTTACAGGAGAATGAATGCACAAGTGTGGAAGAAATTGAAAGACGTGGGTCGGCCTATTACACGGCCAACAAACAGTGCTTTGCCACTGAAGCTACTGACAGTAACTGGGTAGCAGCGGCCAACTATGAGAGAAACTATAGTAGGAAAAAACCAAACAGGCCTACCTCTGAGAAATTTAGACATTGCATTCACTGCAAATTTTCTCACCATTTGAACGAGATGTGCGATAAAAACCCAGGGTACCAAACATACTTGCAAAATATGGTAAACAGACAAGACAAAGAACGTAAATCGTTCAAAAGTTTACGTAAATGTTTTCTCTGCAAGGCTTACGGGCACCATCGCATGGATTGTAGAGGCAGGCATATGACCAACAAAGCCAATGCCGCCTTGTTCGATAGCTCAGCGTCAGAAGACGAAAATCCAGAGAAACATCCTGTGAATACAGCACAGGCTTGTGATGTATTTAGTGCTAACAAATGCACTGTCTGTAACACCTTCTATGAAGATGGTATCTTAACATGCGGGCACGCCATCCCTATTGCCAATGAGGAAGCTAACTTGGTAATAGACTCAAAAGGCAGATTAGACATCCATCACGGGTATGTTAATGGCAAGTTTGCTACGGTCCTTCGCGACACCGGCAGTACACTTATTGGCCTGAAAACAACATTCATAACGCCTACAGACTATACAGGCAGGCACATTACATGTAGAACATGTTCAGGCAATATTGAGAAATATCCATTAGCATGGGCATACATTGAAACACCTTTCCTCACCGGGAAAGTAAAGTGCGCCGCACTTACAAACCCAGTGTGTGATATAATCATAGGAAACTTATCTGAGGTGAATGACAAACCTCATAACCATTACATAACATCACTATGTATTGATGACAACACGACATCACCACCAAATGTCATCATTGAAAATGTCATATCACCTATTGAATGTATGTTAGCTAATGCAGCACTAAGTTCTCATCACATCATTAACGATATCATTCCATCATCATCTGATGTCATTGAGTGTGTGAACGCAGTAACAAGAGCTACTGCTAGAGTGCAAGATGAAAGTAACCAAACTGAGGCTATACAAATGCTTAGCCCAGAATTACCACCTAGTGACTCTATGAAGGAAGCATTCATAACAGCTCAAAAAGCTGATCCTTCACTGTCAAAGTACTTTGACCTGATCGGCAAAAAGGCAAGAGTAACCAAGAATGCGAAATGGCATTTTGCTTTACACAATGATATACTCACCAGGTATTACACCAGAGGTGACAGTACAACGAAGCAAACTGTTTTGCCAACTACTTATCGCAAGCAAGCTTTACATCTTGCTCACGATATACCTTTTGCAGGTCATATGGCATATGTTAAAACCAGGTCAAGGTTATTGACACAGTTTCATTGGCCATAATTTTGCAATGACATAAAAACATATTGCAGAAGTTGTGATACATGCCAGAAACTGGTAAAAAAAGGTAAACACCCACAGGCAAAGTTACAAGTCACTGACTTAGCCAGTCGACCTTTTGAAAAATTATCAGTTGACATTGTGGGCCCTCTTAGTCATACAACAACTAGAGGGAATAAATATATTCTAACTTTTATTGATCAATGTAGCCGCTGGCCAGAAGCTATTCCTCTAAAGAACATTACTGCCAACGACATCATGGAAGTGTTCTTCCATATCTTCTCCCGAATCGGGTTTCCAGATACTATCCAGTCTGATAGAGGCACTCAGTTTATTGCCGCATCGACCCAAGCTTTCACCAAAATGTTAGGAGTGAAGCAAGTCTTCAATAGCCCCTATCATCCTCACTCGAGCGGGATTATATAAAAGCTTAACGGGGATCTGAAGCACATGCTTGCAAGAGTAACTCAAGATCACCCCAATAACTGGGATGTATACCTACCAGCTGTCCTTTTTGCTTATCGCGAGGTACCACATTCTAGTACCGGTTTCTCTCCTTTTGAACTAATCTATGGTGCCAAACCACGAGGCCCATTAACAATTTATCACCAAATGTTAACTGACTCTACTCCAGTACTTAAACCCATATCATCATTCTTGTATGTAACATCATTGCGTGAAAGGATTATTAAATCATGTGAAATTGCTAAAAATGCACTAAAACTATCTGGTGCTACTTACAGACAGTACGCAGACAAAGGTAACAGGACTATAACATTGACACCTGGACAGGACGTTCTACTACTACTACCTAGTGACAGACAGCTACTGACTGATTCTTGGCAGGGACCTTTTAAAGTGACAAGACAAATCTCACCTGTAGACTACGAAATCCTAATAAAAGACAAACACAAAATATTTCACATAAATATGCTAAGACCATACCACAACAGAGACAACGAACAAGACGATACGACAGCTTGCACCGTGATAATAGATCACGAAGATGACTATTCTAGCGACGAGATTCCAACACCTACATTAGACACGACAAACTGCTTGAATGAGATCAAGATCAATCCAAACTTAAGTCAAGCAGAGACAAACAGTTGCAAACAGTTGATACAACAATACAACACCATCTTTTCCGACAACCCAGGACAAACAGAATTAGTACAGCATCACATTACACTCACATCAAACACACCCATAAGATGCAGACCATACACAATACCATTACATTACAAAGAACAACTACATCAGGAAATCATCAACTTAGAAAAAAACAACATCATCAGACGATCCCAGTCAGACTTCTCTTCTCCCATGGTCATTGTACGCAAAAAGGACAACACAATACGACTTTGCATCGACTACCGAAAACTAAACAAAATAACTGTTTTAGATCTTGAACCAATGGCAAACACTGACGATCTTCTGACAGAACTGACTGACGCTAAGTTCTTTACGACGCTTGACATGTCTAAAGGTTATTGGCAGATAGCTGTACATGAAGACAGCAGACATCTAACAGCATTTGCCACGCCTTGGGGACTGTACGAATGGTGCAAACTTCCATTTGGGCTAGTCAATGCCCCAGCCACATTCGTACGCATGACACGACTCCTCCTAGCTGACATTCCTAATATTATTTGCTATATCGACGACATCTGTGTCCATACAGAGACAATGACGGAACATATAAAGACACTAGAACAGACACTAGAACGTATCAGACAGCACGGACTGACAGTGAAGCCTTCAAAGGTGAGCATGGCTTACCAAGAGATATCATTTTTGGGGTACAGAATATCCAATGGCTTTGTCATGACAGACAACAAAATTGTCTCCAAAATTCTAAAACTGTCACTTCCAACGAATAAGAAACAAGTCCGCAGCTTGTTGGGACTGATCAACTATTACCGGCAGTTCATTCCTGATTTTTCAGAACTGACCGAGGTTTTTACTAATTTACTAACGAAGGATAAGCCTGAAAAAGTTGTACACGATGAATGCCTACGAAATGCATTTCATAAAGTTTTGGCATACTTTTCTGATAAGAATTCGAATAATCTCATCCTTAAATTGCCCAACATCCGTTTACCTTTCAGATTGAGAACAGATGCTAGCTCCGTTGCGATTGGGGCAGTCCTGTTGCAGGAATACAACAACATCCTGCATCCTATTTGTTTTATATCAAGAAAACTAAGGCCTCGAGAGCGTGCATGGTCCATTCCACAATTAGAGGCACTTGCCTTAGTAGAAAGTGTGACGAAACTATCCAGATACCTTCTAGGACGTCACTTTATCATCGAAACTGACAACAGTCCATTACGGTATATAAATGCCGGAGTACCATCCAACAACATGATTGCTCGCTGGTCCTTGAAGCTTCAGAATTACAGTTTCGAGGTTCGACATATTCCAGGCAGAATCAATACAATTGCCGATCTTTTGTCCCGTTGTCCGACCGACCCAGTAAGCAATGTCTGAGTGCAGTGTGTACCAATACACTCAGACCAACACAGCCACCAATGAGTGAATTTTGTTTCCATTCACCTACTGTGTAAGGTCTATAATATAAATGTGATAGGGTTTAACCCCGACATGTATAATATACTTATTTTAATTAAGCCATGTAATGAGTGTTTAGTAAAATTGTGTAGTGTGTGTTAGAAAGAGAACATTATTAACTGTACATATACAACAAGAACAGTGTCACAGACGCTTAACCACTTACCAGAAGCGAACTTTACCAGTTAACAGTGACAGCTGTGTGTGAATTTCTTCACCGTGATATTTTAACGACGTGTGCAAATGTGTAAACTGAACAATGACTTCTATACCACCTCTGCAGCGAACTTAATCCAAAATGTTCGACATTTGAACATCAGAAATAACAACAGTCGATCATTATCCAGAAGTTGTGAACACATCGGAAATAAGAACATTCCATCATAATCCGAAAGTTGTGATACTATAACATCCGACACAAACTGTGAGAACATTTTACTATCCGTTGCAAAATAAAACCGGAACAGTTGTGTTCAGACAGTGTAACAGCAACTAAATTTTGAGTTTCGTGTGTACTTCCTGTGTAATTTAAAAAGTACACCAAAATTAGCAGACGATATACAGAAAGTTAAATACTTGTGACGATTGTAAAATCTTTTCGATTCTAAAAAAGGTAATACACCAAGTGTGTACTTATTTATTTTGATGATTGTAATCTTAGAATCATATCTTGATTAATGTATTCATATTACCGACTTTTTCTCGTTAATATGAAGAAACGTCAAGCAATGACACTAAGAAATTAAATAATTATTGTAATTTATCGTATTTCTTGAATGTCAAAATTACTTCCCTTGTATTTATTAATTACACAAAGGGCCATAAGTTGAAACATATTCATTAATGTGTATTGTATAAACAGACATTTTGTTGCTAAATGGCTAACACAGCGGGTAGGCGTCCACTAAGCATGGCAGAGAGCTGCCGACATTGCAAACCAACATAAGAGCTCCTGGCCAAGTGAGGTCGGAGTTTGAGTGTTTTATACGACTTATATAAAAAGTCGTATTTCAGTCTGGCTAGATGGATGTTGTTTCAACAACCATATTATTACGTTTTTTTCAAATTGCTGCGAGGTAGATGCGAGAAGCTGGTACTACTGATCTGACTGGGGATTAATGCAGTGAAGGTAACCAGCCATCGTGGGGGATGAAACCTGATTTGTGTTAACAGTTGAACTTCACTTGTCATTGAGTGCAACTTACATTTTTCGTATATATTTCTATGCCATATGTGTATTTTCATGCATAAAACAGGGAAAGGGTAGACTCTGACATGAAGTTAACACTACCCCAGTATGTACATACATCATGAATGAAAGATGGCATCTTTCATTGAGGTACCCGGGGAGAATGTCAGAGCCTAACATGGGATAGCTATGCAGGAACATCGTTACGCCACCCGGCGGACAAGAGTTGTCGGCTGACAAGATTGTTACCTGACACGCGACCAGCGGTCAGGCCGACGATACCAGACGCACGCATGCCACGTGACGCCACTAGAGGCGGTCGGCAGTTTTGCGTGCTAGCCTGAGACCGAGCTGGGACCTGAGACTGGACGGACGTGTGCGATGAAAGCAAGGCGTTTGTGTGGATCTCTGTGGTTGAAAGCCGAACGACTGTCATCTTGAGCGTCAGACTTGTGAGCTGTATTGTGGTTGTGAGCGTCGTGAGTTATATATTGTATATTGTTGTAATCATCGTTCTGTATTTAATATGGCAATAAATCTATAGAACGTTGTGTCGTTGCGTCTTACGTCGAATCACGTTATACTTGTACTGTCTCACACGTGTTAGCTAAACGAGCCAATTCTAAGATCCTGACACATCATTGAAAGTATAGTATCACCTGATGAATGTATGGTAGCTAATGGAGCACTAACATCTCATGAATCCATTGACCATAATGTTTCATCACCATCTGATATCATTGAATGTGTGAACGCAGTAACCAGATCTACTGCTAGAGAGCAAGATGAAATTAATCAAACTGAGGCTATAGAAATGCTTAGCCCAGTGATACTACCTCCTAAAACCATGAAGGAGAATTTTGTAGCAGCCCAAAAGGCTGATCCTTCATTATCTAAATATTTTAATCTGATCGGCCAAAAGCCAAAGGTAACCAAAAATGCAAGATGGCATTTTGTTCTCAAGAATTGCATCCTCACCAGGTACTATACCAGAGGTAACAGCACCACAGAGCAAACTGTTTTGCCAATTGAATACCGTAAGCAAGCCTTACATCTTGCCCATGATATACCTCTTGCAGGGCATATGGCATACTCTAAGACCAGATCAAGATTACTAACACAGTTTTATTGGCCAAGATTCTGCAATGACATTAAGAAATATTGTAGAAGTTGTGATATCTGCCAAAAACTAGTGAAAAAAGGTAAAAACCCACAAGCCAAATTACAAATTACCGACTTAGCCAGTCGACCTTTTGAGAAAATATCTGTCGACATAGTGGGCCCTCTGAATCAAGTAACATCCAGAGGGAATAGGTTCATCATTACCATTATTGATTTATGTAGCCGCTGGCCTGAAGCGATTCCGTTAAAGAACATAACTGCCAATGATATTATGGAAGTTTTCTTCCATATATTTTCACGAATAGGATTTCCAGACACTATCCTACCAGATAGGGGAAGTCAATTCATTGCAGCATCTACTCAGGCTTTCACCAAAATGTTAGGGGTGAAACAATGTTTCAATTCTCCATACCATCCTCACTCACCTGGAATCATCGAAAAGTTTAATGGTGATTTGAAGCATATGCTTGCTAAAGTCACACAAGAACATCCCAAAAACTGGGACATATATTTGCCCGCTATACTTTTTGCTTATCGCGAGGTCCCACACTCTAGTACCGGATTCTCTCCTTTTGAACTTATCTATGGTGCCAAACCACGTGGCCCATTGAGTATCTACCATTCAATGTTAACTGAAGCCACCCCTGTACTTAAACCCATATCATCATACGTGTATGTGACATCATTGCGCGAAAGAATCATCAAATCTTGTACTATTGCAAAAGAAGCACTAAAACTATCTGGTGCTACATATAGACAATATGCAGACAAAGGTAACAGGACAATAACGTTGACACCTGGACAAGACGTACTTCTTCTCTTACCTAGTGACCGACACTTATTGACTGACTCTTGGCAAGGACCATTTAAAGTAATAAGACAGATTTCAAATGTAGACTATGAGATTCAAATAAAAGACAAACATAAAATATTCCACATCAATATGCTAAGACCATACTACAACAGAGACAACGAACAAGACGATACAACAGCCTGTACAGTGATAATAGACCATGAAGATGACGAAGATAGTGACGAAATTCCAACACCTGCATTAGACACGACAAACTGCTTGAAAGAAATCAAAATAAACCCAAATTTAACTCAAGCAGAAACAGACAGCTGCAAACATCTTATACAACAGTACAACACCATCTTTTCCAACAACCCAGGACAAACAGAATTAGTACAACATCACATCACGCTCACTTCAAACACACCAATAAAATGCAGACCTTACACCATTCCATTGCATTACAAAGAAAACTTACATCAAGAGATCATTAGCTTAGAGAAAAACAACATCATTAGACGATCCCAATCACATTTTTCGTCTCCAATGGTCATGGTACGCAAAAAGGACAACACGATAAGACTCTGTGTAGACTATCGAAAATTAAATAAAATAACACTTCTAGATCTGGAACCAATGACCAACTGCGAAGACCTACTGACAGAACTGACAGACTCTAGATATTTTACGAAGTTAGATATGACGAAAGGTTACTGGCAGATAACGGTAGACGAACAGAGCAGACATCTGACAGCTTTTGCCACACCTTGGGGACTGTACGAATGGTGCAAATTACCATTTGGGCTAGTCAATGCCCCAGCGACATTCGTACGTATGACACGACTATTACTTGTGGACATAACAAACATTATCTGTTACATGGACGACATTTGTGTTCACACAAAGACGATGACAGACCACATAAAGACATTACAGCAGACATTTGAACGAATCAGACAGCACGGACTGACTGTGAAGCCGACAAAAGTAGACATAGCCTATCAAGAAATCTCCTTCTTGGGGTATAAAATATCTAATGGCTTTGTCACGACAGACGATAACATCGTGTCTAAAATACTGAAACTCTCACTTCCGACTACCAAGAAACAAGTCAGAAGTGTGTTAGGACTATTAAATTATTATAGGCAGTTCATACCAGATTTTGCTGAACTGACAGAAAAATTTACTAACCTACTAACGAAAAACCAACCTGAAAAGATTGTAAACAACGAATGCCTAAAATTTGCATTCCAGAAAGTGTTATCTTATTTTTCTGAGAATAGTTTAAAGAATCCCATTCTCAAATTGCCAAATTTACATATTCCTTTCAGATTACGCACAGACGCGAGCTCCGTGGCGATTGGGTCTGTTCTGTTACAGGAACGTGACAACATTCGACATCCTGTATACTACGTCTCTAGAAAATTGAAACCAAGAGAACGCGCTTGGTCCACACCTCAGTTAGAAGCTCTTGCTCTAGTGGTGGGTATAACTAAATTGTCCAGATTCCTTCTGGGACGGCATTTCATTGTAGAGTCCGACAATAGTCCATTAAAATTTATTACTTCAGGAGTCCCAACAAACCAGATGATAGCGCGCTGGTCTCTTTTGCTGCAGGATTACAGCTTTGAAGTTCGACATATCGCTGGCAGAACCAACACGATTGCTGATCTTTTGTCCCGTTGTCCGAACGACCCAGTAAGCACTAATGTCTGAGTGCAGTGTGTTAGAAAACACTCAGACCAACACAGCCATCAATGAAGTTTTTTTCAGAAAAGCTGTGTACATCTATGATGTGATGTGATAGGGTTCATTCCCACTGTAAATATTTTTTCTTATTTTATTATTAGTGTAGTAATCGTCTTGAATAATTGTGTAGTGTGTGGTAGAAAGCGAACAATATTAATTGTATATATTATAAAATAAGAACAGTGCCACATGCGCTATCAACTTACCTCAAGCGAACTAGTCAAGTTATCAGTGGTATCTGCGAGTGGACATATCCAGTGACATTTTAATCCGTGAACGAAAGAGTGAACTGAACTTTGACATTTACACCACTGCAGTTAATCAGAATCCAGAAGTTTTCCAGCGAAACAACGAACACATTAACTATCAGAACAATTTCGCATTGCTACACCAGAGCGGAGCAAGTGTGTGATAGAATTTTAACAACATCAGCTGTTCGTGTGTACTTCCGGAGAATTTGTAAATTTAGACCAAAAGTAGCAGACGATAAACAAAAACCTTAAAAATTTATGACGCTTCTAAAATAATTATGAAACACCAATTTCGAATACACGAATTGTGTATTAATATTTTTCGACTAATGTAATCTTAGAATCATATCTTGAGTAACTTATTCACACTATCGACATTTTTTCGCTAGTATGGAAAAGCATCAAGCTATGACGCTGAGAAATAGAATAATAATTGTAATAGTTTAGATTTGAAATCTTTTGAAATTATGTCCCTTTCATTTTTGTTGTTATTACTTTATTACACTAAGGGCGGTAAATTGAAATGTATTCAGAGATGTGTTGTATAAAAATAGCCATTGTGTTGCCAGATTGTCAACACTCCAAGAGGTCATCAGCTGGGTATGGTATAGGGTTACCGAAGTTGTAGACCAACGGAAGAGCTCCCGGCCAAATGAGGTCGGAACTCGAGCGTTGAATGCGGCTTATAAAAAGTCGTATTACGGTCTTACCTGATGTTTTTTGTTGCAAAAAGCATATTATTTAGTTTTTTTTAGAGGTTGCGAGGTAGTTGCATTGTTGCTGGTGCTACCGATCTGACTGGGTCAATATTGCAACTCAGGTGATCATCCATCGAGAGGATGAAACTTGGAAAGTGGTGAAGATTGAACACCGCATGACTTAACATACAACTTGCATTTCTTATGTATTTCTATGCCAATGTACATGACAACAGAAAGGTCGATTCTGACATGGTTAAAATATGAACCCTGTGTCTAGGTAGATTATGCATGAAATATAAAATCTTTCATGAATAAGCCCCGGGGGAGCGTGTCAGAATCTCTATGTCTCCAACCGAGATGCAGGAACATCGTTACGCCCGCCAGGCGAATAGTCTCCAGCCGGGATGCAGTAACATCGTTACGCCCGCCAGGCGAGTACCAGTTACCTGCCCACAGGTTGCTGGCTGACGCGATCGTCAGCGGTCAGGCAAGGACAAAGCAAGACGCACGCAGTCCTCGTGAAGCCAGTCCACAGGGCAAGCACTGTGTGAGGAAACCGGCAGACTGCTTGGGAACTCGGACATGACAAGACGTGTGGGTTGAGAAAGGCTTCGTGTAGTTCTGTGCCCGAAAGTCGAGTGCTTGTATATCTTGTGAGATAGACTGTGATGCTGTGGGTTTTGTCTGTAAGTGTACTGATGTATTGTATATGTATAGTAATGATCATCACATGCCAAACTAGATCGTATTGCATGTGAATTGTAAATAAATCCATTGAACTTAGTGTCATTGTGTGTCAAGTCCAATCATTTTGTACTTGTACTTGTCTCACATATGTTAGGTCCAACGAGCCAGGTTTAAGACCCTGACATTGATGAAGTTGGATATCCATTAGATTGTAGAGACTGGTGAAGGATAGGTTTGGGTGGCTGGCAGTGATGCTTGATGAAGTTGGATATCCATTAGATTGTAGAGGCTGGTGAAGGATAGGTTTGGGAGGCTGGCAGTGATGCTTCATGAAGTTGGATATCCATTACATTGTAGAGTCTGGTGAATGGTAGGTTTTGATGGCCGGCAGTGAAGCTTGATGAAGTTGGATATCCATTAGGTTGTAGAGTCTGGTGAAGGGTAGGTTTGGGAGGCTGGCAGTGATGCTTGATGAAGTTGGATATCCATTAGATTGTAGAGTCTGGTGAAGGTAGGTTTGGGAGGCTGGCAGTTTTGCTTGATGAAGTTGGGTATCCATTAGATAGCAATCTAGTTAAAAGTGTCCAGTCACTCTGTCAGAGTGTTCAAAGCTCCAAGCTTATATTGGATGCGTGCACAGCAATTGACATTCATGTACTGACTCCCCCATGTTACTTGTCAATAGACTGCTCTCTGGATGGTGCCATCCTCTTATTGTTGGATTAAGATGTCTAAGAACGATGAGGTGTCATTATGTTTAGGGTCAATAGACAAAGAGATGTTCTTGTGGGCTTAGTTCATGGTGAAGTGGAACGATTCTTGTGGGCTTAGTTCATGGTGAAGTGGAACAATTCTTGTGGGCTTAGTTCATGGTGAAGTGGAATGATTCTTGTGGGCTTAGTTCATGGTGAAGTGGAACAATTCTTGTGGGCTTATGTCACCGCCTCACTTGCACATATAATAGAGGGCTGCAACTCCAGCCCAAGGGAAACCAGTGAGTCGCGCAGGACCCGAGTAATCTAGAACCTTCTCGAAAGAGCTGGTCACAAAGTCCATGATTCCGTGGACACTGATGTGGCCCGTCTAATGCGGGGTCCACGAGGAACTCGGACAGAGTTACCGCCCGTGTCGAGTTAGGACACGCGGAGACCGGCAGAGGACAAACGGACTTGAGAGAGACAACAAGGCCTGCCTGAGAGGGACTCATAGATATTCATAGATATACTTAGGCTAGATAGTGTGCTAGATTGTTGTATGACAACTATATGTCTGATGTTTAACTATCTGTGATATGTAATATAAGAGAGCGCGGGTCTGTTTACCCACTGCGCCAACTGTACACTTTATACAATAAATGTTCTATATCCTAGCGAACAGTGTATTGTTGCCTGTATGAACCCGAACCATTATTTAGATAAGAGTAAGATGATGACAGGCTTTTTGGGGGCTAGTTTTCCGGTTGTGGCATAGAATGTATTCTTAAAAACCTGTTAAATGCCATGTAAAATTAATTATTTAATCATATCACATTGATTTTTGGTAACACATTGATTTGTTTAAATCAAAGAAATTGTTAACGTTACAAGTTTACATAAAACTAGTAGCTATCTAGCGATAAAATAGAAGTAACCTGAGTCCCTCGGCAATGTCTCACCATTGCCACCCACAGTGCCTCTTTATTTTGATTCTGTAAACAATTTTTTTTTGACATGTTACTATTTTGACATTTTTTCTGTGTGACAGTGACTAATGTTTTCTCGCTCCACGAGCAGATTGTTCCGCAACAAGTGCCGCGTCCAACCGATGAAACCTTTCCAACAGTGACGAGAGTGCAAGACAACATCGAGGAGCTTCAAAATTCAGAGCTAAGTTTCACCTCATACTCATTGTACTTCTAAGCTGTACTTCTCATGTTTCATCAATGTATTATTTTGTATCATATTGATTTCTTTGCATATTCATGACCTTGTCACCAACATAACCTTGCATTTTGATTTATACATTAATAATTAGGGGAGTTAACCAAATTTTCGACCACACAACATATTTTTCTAAGGGATTTAACTCTATAAATTGTACAAACAATTCAAATACAAAATGTCTAGTTTAGATAAATGCATTGAGCAAGGAATAAAGTTAGGTTATAAAGAAGAGCAACTGTCAGAATGGGCACAGAAAACGCACGCAGAAAACATTGCCCGTGAAGAAAGAGCGATAGAACGAGAGGAAAAGAAATTACAAATGCAAATGCAGCAAGCAGATGAAAAGAAATTGCAGATGAGGCCGAAGAAAAGAAATTGCAGATGGAGGCCGAAGAAAAGAAACTGCAATGCAGCAGAAGAAAAGAAAATGCAAATGCAGATTGAAGCAGAAGAGAAAAAAATGCAATTGCAAATTGAAGAGAAGAAAATACAATTGCAGGCTCAGGAAAAACAGATGGAGCTTGAGGCGGCCGCCAAACAGGCCCAATTAAATGCCGAGACACAGATTAAACTAAAACAGATGGAAATGGAAGCCAACGCAGAAATATCAATACATAAGTTAAGAAGCAAAGAAGAAGAACAAAAATATAATAAATATAAAGGTCTCGTGAAGGCTTTCTGTTCAGGAGATTCCATCTCCGCCTACTTAGAAAATTTTGAGTGTCTCATGTCTCATCATAAAATCATTAAATCAGATTGGGCATTTATTCTGATGAGGAACTTAGCTCTTGAACCACTAAAAGTAATAGAGACAATACCACAGGAAATGCGAAAAGACTATGAGTACCTAAAACAACGCATTCTCCAACATTTTTCTTTAGACACTGCAGGTTACCAACAACAATTTGCCAAATTATCTCCACAACCAAACCAAACCTTTATAGATTATGTCAGTACAGTCCAAGACATATGCACAAAATGGATTAACTCGGCTAAAACCAACAATAGCCATGATAAACTTAAGGAGCTTATTATAATAGATAAAATAGTTAGCACCATCCCCACACCTTTTGCCAAGTTCTTAAAACAAATGGACTGTAAGAGTATCCAGGAAATAGAGGCAAAGGGGAATGCATTTTTCACAGCAAATAGGGATATTTTTCAGCTTAACATAAGTCACAATGATACAGCAGCTGCAGTAGTGAACACCAAATACTCCAAACAAACAGAGAGTAGATTTAAACCACGATCCAAGGTCGGTAAAGTAGTAAAATGCCAATATTGCAATTACCATCACGACAGTTACGGGATGTGCGACAAAGCACCCACCTACCCTCAACACCTCCAGAAGATGGTGGATAGGCAAACAGCTAAACGCATGGCTTACCACAGAGCAATTAAATGTTATTTCTGCAATAGCTGGGGTCACTATAATAAGGATTGTGAAGGCCGAAAGTTATTGAAACAGGCCAATGCTGCATTAGTAGAAACGTCGTCTGACGAAGAGCTTGAGTCACTGAATGAATGTGACAATCAGCACGACAATGAAAGCGAGCTTGGGAATGCTGTACACATCATAAACACCATAACAGACAGTAAGTGCAACACCTGTACGAAGTTCCAACTGGACACAACACTACATTGTGGACATACGATCCCGATTTCAAATGAAACAGCTAACGCTGCTTTGTCATCTACAGGCAAGCTAGTTTTTTTTACAGGGTTTGTTAACAACAAAAAGTGCACGTTAATTCGCGATTCCGGCGCAACGCTCTGTGGGGTTAGGAAAACATTAATAGACGCTAAAGACTACACAGACAAACATGTGACGTGTCGCACATTCTCAGGTACGATAGAGAAATACCCCCTTGCTTTGGTCGAAATTCAAACACCGTTCATATCAGGACAAGTATTGGCTGCTGTCCTTGAAAATCCAGTCGCGGATATTATTCTTGGTAATTTACCCAACATACATCCATGCTCTGAAAGAGAAATCAAAAGGTGGGAGCAAAAACACGGTATCCACCACAGAAACAGCGACGCAAAAGAGAAACACCATTCTTGCTTGTCTCAAGCTGCCAAAATACCAAGGGAGACAACCACTGAGGTAATTCAAAAAGAATTTACCGAGGTGTACAATGCAGGGGCGGTCGAATCTAGAAACTATACGACCGAATTAAAACCTCGAATTGAGGATGCTACCAAACTACCAACTACCGAACCTGTAAATGTGCAACAAAACACACAACACACAAACGCAATAACACGACAGACAACCCACAAAACCAACACCGACCAACTGCAGGAATCATTAGAAATAGTAGCACCAAACTTAACTAACATCACTTTTGGTAATGAACAGAAAGCAGATACAACACTTGCACCATACTTTAAATTAGTTGGACTTAAACCAAAAGTTACTAAACATGCATCGTGGACATTTAGGCTACATAACAACATCTTAACGAGATTTTACACAACAAACCAGACCACGACACAGCAAATTGTTGTACCACAAGCACATCGAAACAAAGTGCTAAAAATAGCCCATGACTCCCCTTTTGGAGGTCATATGGGATACGAAATGACCAGGGCAATTGTCCTGACACAGTTTTATTGGCCAAAGTTCGACCAAGACATTAAAACATTTTGTACATCTTGTGATATATGTCATAAACTGGTCAAGGGGAATAACCCTACGACATTCTCTGTAAATGGAAAATTGAAATTATTACATGTAAATATGTTGAAACCATACTATGCTAGACAGGACAATGAGACAAATGAACAGACGCAACAAACTGTTGACGGAGACGAAACGACAATTTCCCAACGGAATGACACCTCGACAAACGAAGCATCGTTAACGACACACGCTTACGACGACAAAAACGACGAAGACATATGGACATTACCGACAATCTGTGATATTGACAATGACGACAAATTTGACGACATATTGACGATCGATCTCGACGACGACGACAATGACATTGAAGACAATTTACAAACTGTAGCATCTGTGATAAATCAGACAGACATGGACAATACTGAAATCCCTGTACCAATAATGACTGACGACGGAAGTATAAATGACATACATATCTGTGACACTTTGACACAACAACAGCGACAAGACATTTTGACGCTCCTAGACGACTATAAGACGATCTTTTCTAACAAACCTGGACGCACTGATAGAATAACACATTCAATTGTGCTAACAGATCTGAGACCGGTCAAATGTAGACCATATTCTATTCCTCTCCATTACAGATCTAATTTAGATAAATAAATTTTAGATTTAGAGAAGAATGGCATTATTCAAAAATCTATGTCTCAATATTCTTCACCGATTGTCTTGGTGAAAAAGAAAGACCAGACAATCCGCTTGTGCATCGACTATAGAATATTGAATACCAGAACAACAACGGATGCAGAGCCTATGAACAGTTGTGAAGATCTTATTTTAGATATGGCTCAATCATCCTTATTTTCTAAGACAGATTTAGCGAAAGGATATTGGCAAGTTCCTCTACACCCTTCTTGTAGACATATAACAGCATTCGCAACACCTCTCGGGTTATACGAATGGCTATATCTTCCTTTTGGCCTGAAGAACGCACCGGCCACATTTGTGAGACTAACAAGATTGTTATTACACGGAATTAATGATGTAGTTGCTTATATTGATGATATATGTGTCCATTCTTCTGATATGACTTCTCACTTACTCACCCTAAAACAAGTCTTCCACCAAATCTCTCTTTTTGGACTTACTATCAAACCTTCCAAGGTTGAAATAGGCTATACACAAATAGACTTCCTTGGTCATAGAATTTCTGAAGGAAAATTGTTGACTGATGATAAAATTGTTTCCAAGATCCTTAATCTAGAAGTACCTACCACAAAGAAGCAGGTTAGAAGTTTACTAGGTCTGATTAACTATTATTCTAAATTCATTCCACATTGGGCAGAACTCACCTCAGTCTTTTCTGATATGTTAACTAAAGATCATCCATCAAAAATTTGTAAAAGTACCAGCTTAGATGATGCAATGTGTAGGTTGAAACATATTTTTTCTAATCCACCAGTCTTACGATTACCCAACATAAATTTACCCTTTATTTTGACCACAGATGCGAGCGCTATCGCAATAGGAGGATGTTTAATGCAGGAAGTGGATGGCGTTCGACACCCGATCCTCTACGTAAGCCGCAAACTGAAGAAGGCTGAGACTCGTTATGCCACAGTTGAATTGGAGTGTTTGAGCCTTTTGTTCTGTATATTGAGATTATCTAAGTTCCTCTTAGGAAGCCACTTTGTGGTCCTCACAGACAGTTCGCCATTATTAGTCCTTAACCATGGGTCGCCCAAAAACAACAGGTTACAAAGATGGTGTCTTCTACTTCAGGACTTTGACTTTGAAATTCGCCATATTAAGGGCACCGATAACATAGTGGCTGACCTTTTATCACGGCAGACAAATGCGCCAGTAGAATGACTCTAATCACATTGGCCAGTAGCCACACTATAAACTGTGATACTTTTAGTCCGTTACATATAACAGTGTGACTCTACACCTGCTAGAGTACTCTCAGTGATTAGGTGAATTACGACACCCATAAACATACGTGAAGAGCTATATTGTAAGAACTATACCATCAAATGCCTAAGCTCTAGAACGATTCCAGCAAGAAACAGTAACTGTGTTTATTTCAACCAATAATATCAACCAGTGAACTATCTCTGAACACTGTAATATTTCATACGGGACAGTGAGAGCAATCCATACTTGCTGTTGCTACAAATCTTTGCAAACAGCCGAAACAGAACAACATCGACGACAACACTCAAGAGACAGCCATACTAACTTTAACATTCATGGCATAACACACGAACGAAGGGACGTCAACGCGCACATCATCGTTGGAATTATGTAATTAATTAGTTTACTATTAAATATGTATTATATTTCCATTAATGATGTATATAAATTGTGTTAACCTGTAACTTGTACATATTCTACTTTAATATTCCAGACGGTACCATTCATAAGCTAAATAACCGTCCTATACAAGTGTCTCTAGTTAAATTATAACCTATTTTTCATTCATTGTACAAAAAGTACGTATTTTCTTAAAGGGCAAATATCGCCTAGCCCATTTTTTCTAAGGGCAATAACGCTTACCTCAACTTTAAATATATATTTTAGCCAATTACTATTTTGAATAACAGATGAGTGAATGACTGCGTGAAAGGATTAAATGAGAGAACGATACACTTGGCGGACAAATTGTACGCAAAACGTATTCATTGTAATTTGTCTGCGTCTTCCATGTAAAAGTGCATGACTTGTCTAATTTGTCAATACATGTATAAAACTTAGTTTAGTAGTGAGTTTAATTTAGTAGTTATTGTAATATACTTAGTTTAGCAGTTAGGATACATCTAAGCACCACTACTTGGAATGCCTAGTCAGGTATTGCACACAGTGCAGTATTACATGATTGAGGTTATCCCAACTCGTGACGCTTGGAATTACACCACACATTCAGCACGCACGTTACACAAACCTCAAAACTCAACACTATCAATTTAAAATACAGTCACTTTATTAGATACATCAACGTATTAGTTAACACACTAACAAGCCAACAGGGACACATGTAGTCTGAGGGGGATAAAAGAACAAGGTAACTACATATTTAGCATTATATAACATACGGGAGTAAAAGTGTATAGAAATACACACACAGATCAAGATTTGAAGGTGTACTTATTTAGCCAAGACTTCGGTCTTGTTAACCCTCTATTATATAGGGGTTATTTGTCTGGGTACCATTTCGGGTACTATGAGAAGGGCAAGTTGTAAATACAACTACTAAAATGCCACGTAACTTCGGTCTGATAAGCATATTTAAGCACACGAGAGACAGGGATCTCTGCACCAAATCAGACAAGTGTTGTATGGTAGAATACATGAGTTTTTAGTGCTAGTAGGTAGGTTACCAGGTTACTATCCACCAAACTACAAACACCAACTTTATGTGATTCGGTGACAGAATTAGAACGGATCTAATTCCCAACAACAAATCATGTCAGGGGGGAGGGGGGATCCTGTCACCGCCTCACTTGCACATATAATAGAGGGCTGCAACTCCAGCCCAAGGGAAACCAGTGAGTCGCGCAGGACCCGAGTAATCTAGAACCTTCTCGAAAGAGCTGGTCACAAAGTCCATGATTCCGTGGACACTGATGTGGCCCGCCTAATGCGGGGTCCACGAGGAACTCGGACAGAGTTACCGCCCGTGTCGAGTTAGGACACGCGGAGACCGGCAGAGGACAAACGGACTGGAGAGAGACAACAAGGCCTGCCTGAGAGGGACTCATAGATATTCATAGATATACTTAGGCTAGATAGTGTGCTAGATTGTTGTATGACAACTATATGTCTGATGTTTAACTATCTGTGATATGTAATATAAGAGAGCGCGGGTCTGTTTACCCACTGCGCCAACTGTACACTTTATACAATAAATGTTCTATATCCTAGCGAACAGTGTATTGTTGCCTGTATGAACCCGAACCGTTATTTAGATCAGAGTAAGATGATGACAGCTTAGTTCAAGGTGAAGTGGAACAATTCTTGTGGGCTTAGTTCATGGTGAAGTGGAATGATTCTTGTGGGCTTAGTTCAAGGTGAAGTGGAACAATTCTCATGGGCTTAGTTCATGGTGAAGTGGAACAATTCTTGTGGGCTTAGTTCATGGTGAAGTGGAACGATTGTGCTTGTCATCTGGTCTATGTGATGAATAATATATTCATCACATACTGGCGGTATACAACCAGGTCCTTAATAATGGAGGCTCTTTGTTCTTCTAAGTGCGCCATACAGATGTCCGCTAGAATGGGACCTAGAGGACTCCTCATGGCCACTTTGTCAATTTGGCTGTATAATTGTTAAAGAAAATGTAATGTAATTTAAATTGTTGGATCTCAACTGTCATGTGTATAACATGTCATGTGAATAAACATCAGACTACACCAAGAGTGTACACTCACATCCAACTTGGTCAATCTTGGTGTAATGATGGGTCATGTGATCAACAACAAGATACTGGGTTGATAACTTGCTGGCCGTGGGAGCCAAGACTGAAACAGACAAGAACATTTTATGACATGAGCCAAGGCTGAAACAGACAAGAAAATATGTTACATGAGCCAAGACTGAAACAGACAAGAACATATGTTACATGAGCCAAGACTGAAACAGACAAGAACACTTTATGACATGAGCCAAGTCTGAAACAGACAAGAACACTTTATGACATGAGCCAAAACTGAAACAGACAAGAACACTTTATGACATGAGCCAAAACTGAAACAGACAAGAACGCTGTGACCAATATAACTCCTGTTTATTTCTTTAGTCTGTGAGCTGTGGCCCCACTCATTAACATAACTCCTGTTTGTTTATAACAGGACAGAGAACAATTACAGACTGAACTGGAACATCTCTACCAGATTGCACGGCATACATATATCAGACAGTGAAGGTGAAACCACTGGGACACCTCTGCCAGACTGCACAACATACACATATCAGACACTGGAACACCTCTACCAGATGCACAACATACATATATCAGATACTGGAACACCTCTACCAGACTGCACCACATACATATATCAGATACTGGAACACCTCTATCAGATGCACAACATACATATATCAGACAGTAAAGGTGAAACCACTGGAACACCTCTACCAGACTGCACCACATACACATATCAGACACTGGAACACCTCTACCAGATGCACAACATACATATATCAGACACTGGAACACCTCTACCAGACTGCACCACATACACATATCAGACAGTCGAACACCTTTGTCAGACTGCACCACATAAACATATCAGACAGTCGAAAACCTTTGCCAGACTGCATCACATAAACATATCAGACAGTCGAACACCTCTGCCAGACTGCACCTCTCATCTCATCTCATCTCATCATGTTCCTCTTGTACCTTGCGGTGTCGAGGTGAAGTATAAACTTCGTGAGAGTGCCCGGTTATGGGCTTCGTATATCGACATTCCCATGGATTCTGTTATTCCCTCAGTCCAACGTTTACGTGGTCGGCCTCTTCCTCTGTTTCCATCTGGTCTGTACATCATTGCTTGTTGTGGCATGCTGTTGACTGGTAGCCTACTTGCATGGCCAAACCATTTGACTTGCTGCTTTCTAATAAAATCTAGAGCAGCTTTAACCCCTACTTTAGTCCTGATTTCTTCATTTCTGATCTTATCTCTTCTTGATACGTTGAGTATTCTTCTCAGAAACCTCATTTCTGTTGTTGTGATTTTTCTTTTCTCTTTTTCTGTCATTGTCCAGGTTTGGCATTGGTAGCAGAGAGTTGGTAGGAAGATTGTGTTGTAAAGTGCTTTCTTAGTAGTTATTGATACATGTTTGTTCTTTAGTATTGGTGCCATTTGTCCAATGAGTTGATTTGCCTTATTGCACCTATTTTCGATCTCGTCTTCTGATCTGCCATTTGATGATATTATACTTCCTAGGTACTTGAAGCTCTTTACTTGTTTCAAGGGATGTTCGTTTAGGTGAATTGTTGCTGTTTGTTCTTCTTTAGTTATAGTCATTACCTCTGTTTTGCTTGTGCTAATTTTCATGTTATGTTCCCTACACATTTCGTTTAGACTATTCATGTGGTCTTGTAATTCAGCTTCTGATTTTGCTATTAGTGCTTGGTCGTCCGCAAACAGGAGTTCTCTAATGGTTAGATTTGCAGATGGTTCTTCTTCTGTGTTCTCGTCATGCGGTATTCTTGCTGTCTCTGCTTGGCTGGTTTCTTTACATATGTTGTCTATATATGTTATGAACAAGAGAGGGGACAGGACACAACCTTGTCGTACTCCAGATCTTATGGTGAAGGGTTCTGAGTGTTCTCCAGTTGCTCTCACTATGCATTCACTGTTGTTGTATAAACTTCTGCATAGGTTTGTTAGATGTGTACTCACTCCATATTGTTTAAGGATTTCCCACAGCTTGTTTCTATCTACCCTATCAAATGCCTTTTCTTGGTCGACAAAGGCTAAGTAGAGTGTTTCATTGAATTCAATTGATTTTTCTATAAGTTGTCTAAGAGCAAAAATGGCGTCTGTGCATCCTTTGTTTTTCCTAAATCCAAGCTGCGTTTCGCTTAGCTGGGGTTCTAAAGTAGTTCGTAATCTTTTTTCAAGAATTTTGCAAAATATTTTCCCAGTATGACTCAACAGTGAAATGCCTCTGTATTGTGTGCAATCTCTTTTGCTGCCTTTGTTTTTCCAAATTGGGATAATTATGGCATTTCCCCAGTCTCGTGGTGTCTGTTGTTCTACCCAAACATGGTTGAATAGTCTATGTATCCAAGCTGTTCCTACTTCCCTTGCTGCTTTAATTAGTTCATTTGGTATTTCATCCTGTCCTGGTGATTTGTTTAATGGGGCTAATCTGATGGCTTCTATAATTTCTTCTTTTAGTATGTCTGGTTCTAGTTCCTCGGTGACTGCACCACATAAACATATCAGACAGTGGAACACCTCTGCCAGACTGCACCACATAAACATATCAGACAGTGGAACACCTCTGCCAGACTGCACCACATAAACATATCAGACAGTGGAACACCTCTGCCAGACTACACCACATAAACATATCAGACACTGGAACACCTCTGCCAGACTGCACCACATAAACATATCAGACAGTGGAACACCTCTGCC
This sequence comes from Cepaea nemoralis, assembly GCA_014155875.1. Classification (NCBI taxonomy): domain Eukaryota; kingdom Metazoa; phylum Mollusca; class Gastropoda; order Stylommatophora; family Helicidae; genus Cepaea; species Cepaea nemoralis. Next base: position 96,228 of record JACEFZ010022409.1, read on the forward strand.
AGACTGCACCACATAAACATATCAGACAGTCAAACACCTCTGCCAGACTGCATCACATAAACATATCAGACAGTCGAACACCTCTGCCAGACTGCACCACATAAACATATCAGACAGTGGAACACCTCTGCCAGACTGCACCACATAAACATATCAGACAGTGGAACACGTCTGCCAGACTGCACCACATAAACATATCAGACAGTGGAACACCTCTGCCAGACTGCACCACATAAACATATGAGACACTGGAACACCTCTGCCAGACTGCACCACATAAACATATCAGACAGTAAAGGTGAAACCACTGGAACACCTCTGCCAGACTGCACCACATACACATATCAGACACTGGAACACCTCTACCAGATGCACAACATACATATATCAGATACTGGAACACCTCTACCAGACTGCACCACATACATATATCAGATACTGGAACACCTCTATCAGATGCACAACATACATATATCAGACAGTAAAGGTGAAACCACTGGAACACCTCTACCAGACTGCACCACATACACATATCAGACACTGGAACACCTCTACCAGATGCACAACATACATATATCAGACACTGGAACACCTCTACCAGACTGCACCACATACACATATCAGACAGTCGAACACCTTTGTCAGACTGCACCACATAAACATATCAGACAGTCGAAAACCTTTGCCAGACTGCATCACATAAACATATCAGACAGTCGAACACCTCTGCCAGACTGCACCACATAAACATATCAGACAGTGGAACACCTCTGCCAGACTGCACCACATAAACATATGAGACAGTGGAACACCTCTGCCAGACTGCACCACATAAACATATCAGACAGTGGAACACCTCTGCCAGACTACACCACATAAACATATCAGACACTGGAACACCTCTGCCAGACTGCACCACATAAACATATCAGACAGTAGAACACCTCTGCCAGACTGCACCACATAAACATATCAGACAGTCAAACACCTCTGCCAGACTGCATCACATAAACATATCAGACAGTCGAACACCTCTGCCAGACTGCACCACATAAACATATCAGACAGTGGAACACCTCTGCCAGACTGCACCACATAAACATATCAGACAGTGGAACACGTCTGCCAGACTGCACCACATAAACATATCAGACAGTGGAACACCTCTGCCAGACTGCACCACATAAACATATGAGACACTGGAACACCTCTACCAGACTGCACCACATAAACATATCAGACAGTAAAGGTGAAACCACTGGAACACCTCTGCCAGACTGCACCACATAAACATATCAGACACTGGAACACCTCTGCCAGACTGCACCACATACACATATCAGACAGTGGAACACCTCTGCCAGACTGTACCACATAAACATATCAGACAGTGGAACACCTCTGCCAGACTGTACCACATAAACATATCAGACAGTGGAACCACATAAACATATCAGACAGTGGAACACCTCTGCCAGACTGCACCACATAAACATATCAGACAGTGGAACACCTCTGCCAGACTGTACCACATACACATATCAGACAGTGGAACACCTCTGCCAGACTGTACCACATACACATATCAGACAGTGGAACACCTATGAAAGACTGCACCACATACACATATCAGACAGTGGAACACCTCTGCCAGACTGCACCACATAAACATATCAGACAGTGGAACACCTCTGCCAGACTGCACCACATAAACATATCAGACAGTCGAACACCTTTGCCAGACTGCATCACAAAAACATATCAGACAGTCGAACACCTCTGCCAGACTGTACCACATAAATATATCAGACAGTGGAACACCTCTGCCAGACTGTACCACATAAACATATCAGACAGTCGAACACCTCTGCCATACTGTACCACATAAACATATCAGACAGTGGAACACCTCTGCCAGACTGCACCACATAAACATATCAGACAGTGGAACACCTCTGCCAGACTGCACCACATAAACATATCAGACAGTGGAACATCTCTGCCAGACTGCACCACATAAACATATCAGACAGTGGAACACCTCTGCCAGACTGCACCACATAAACATATCAGACAGTGGAACACCTCTGCCAGACTGCACCACATAAACATATCAGACAGTGGAACACCTCTGCCAGACTGCACCACATAAACATATCAGACAGTGGAACACCTCTGCCAGACTGCACCACATAAACATATCAGACAGTGGAACACCTCTGTCAGACTGCACCACATAAACATATCAGACAGTGGAACACCTCTGCCAGACTGCACCACATAAACATATCAGACAGTGGAACACCTCTGCCAGACTACACCATATACACATATCAGACAGTGGAACACCTCTGCCAGACTGCACCACATAAACATATCAGACAGTGGAACACCTCTGCCAGACTGCACCACATAAACATATCAGACAGTGGAACACCTCTGCCAGAGTACACCACATACACATATCAGACAGTGGAACACCTCTGCCAGACTGCACCACATAAACATATCAGACAGTGGAACACCTCTGCCAGACTACACCATATACACATATCAGACACTGGAACACCTCTGCCAGACTACACCACATAAACATATCAGACAGTGGAACACCTCTGCCAGACTGCACCACATAAACATATCAGACAGTGGAACACCTCTGCCAGACTGCACCACATAAACATATCAGACAGTGGAACACCTCTGCCAGACTACACCATATACACATATCAGACACTGGAACACCTCTGCCAGACTGCACCACATAAACATATCAGACAGTGGAACACCTCTGCCAGACTACACCATATACACATATCAGACAGTGGAACACCTCTGCCAGACTGCACCACATAAACATATCAGACAGTGGAACACCTCTGCCAGACTACACCATATACACATATCAGACACTGGAACACCTCTGCCAGACTACACCACATAAACATATCAGACAGTGGAACACCTCTGCCAGACTACACCACATACACATATCAGACAGTGGAACACCTCTGCCAGACTGCACCACATACACATATCAGACAGTGGAACACCTCTGCCAGACTGCACCACATACACATATCAGACAGTGAAGGTGAAGCCAAACAATCTGGCAATAAACTGACCGCTACTTTTCAGTCCGAGATTTCCCTTCAGATGAACAGCCATGTTGGAGAGATTTGACTTGTGTTCACACTTGACTTCTGTTGTCTTCAGTCAGTCAGACTTGACTTGTGTTGTGTTCAGTCAATCAGGCACAATCACCTATCTGTTGAGAAATATTTTGCTGTATTCAGTCAGTGAGACATGACTGCTGTGTTCAGTCAGTGAGACATGACTGCTTTGTTCAGTCAGTGAGACATGACTGCTGTATTCAGTCAGTGAGACATGACTGCTGTATTCAGTCAGTGAGACATGACTGCTTTGTTCAGTCAGTGAGACATGACTGCTGTATTCAGTCAGTGAGACATGACTGCTGTGTTCAGTCAGTGAGACATGACTGCTGTATTCAGTCAGTGAGACATGACTGCTGTATTCAGTCAGTGAGACATGACTGCTTTGTTCAGTCAGTGAGACATGACTGCTGTATTCAGTCAGTGAGACATGACTGCTTTGTTCAGTCAGATAGACATGACTGCTTTGTTCAGTCAGAGAGATATGACTGCTTTGTTCAGTCAGTGAGACATGACTGCTGTATTCAGTCAGTGAGAAATGACTGCTGTATTCAGTCAGTGAGATATGACTGTTGTGCTCAGTCAGAGAGACATGACTGCTTTGTTCAGTCAATGAGACATGATGTAAAGACAATGAAAATGCCACAAAATGTGAATATTGTGGCTTTATAATCAACAACAGTGAGAACTATTCATTGAAGTCAGACACAGGCAGGTCACAGGAGTGCAGTAATTACAGGGACATCAGACACAGGCAGGTCATAGCAGTGTAGCAATTACAGGGACATCAGACACAGGCAGGACATAGCAGTGTAGCAATTACAGGGACATCAGACACAGGCAGGACATAGCAGTGTAGCAGTTACAGGGACGTCAGACACAGGCAGGTAATAGTAGTGTAGCAATTACAGGGACATCAGACACAGGCAGGTCATAGCAGTGTAGCAATTACAGGGACATCAGACACAGGCAGGTCATAGCAGTGTAGCAATTACAGGGACATCAGACACAGGCAGGACATAGCAGTGTAGCAATTACAGGGACATCAGACACAGGCAGGACATAGCAGTGTAGCAATTACAGGGACATCAGACACAGGCAGGACATAGCAGTGTAGCAGTTACAGGGACATCAGACACAGGCAGGACATAACAGTGTAGCAGTTACAGGGACATCAGACACAGGCAGGACATAGCAGTGTAGCAATTACAGGGACATCAGACACAGGCAGGTCATAGCAGTGTAGCAATTACAGGGACATCAGACACAGGCAGGACATAGCAGTGTAGCAGTTACAGGGACATCAGACACAGGCAGGACATAGCAGTGTAGCAGTTACAGGGACATCAGACACAGGCAGGACATAGCAGTGTAGCAATTACAGGGACATCAGACACAGGCAGGACATAGCAGTGAAGCAATTACAGGGACATCAGACACAGGCAGGACATAGCAGTGTAGCAATTAAAGGGACATCAGACACAGGCAGGTCATAGCAGTGTAGCAGTTACAGGGACATCAGACACAGGCAGGACATAGCAGTGTAGCAGTTACAGGGACATCAGACACAGGCAGGACATAGCAGTGTAGCAATTACAGGGACATCAGACACAGGCAGGACATAGCAGTGTAGCAATTACAGGGACATCAGACACAGGCAGGACATAGCAGTGAAGCAATTACAGGGACATCAGACACAGGCAGGACATAGCAGTGTAGCAATTACAGGGAAGTCAGACACAGGCAGGACATAGCAGTGTAGCAATTACAGGGACATCAGACACAGGCAGGTCATAGCAGTGAAGCAATTACAGGGACATCAGACACAGGCAGGTCATAGCAGTGTAGCAATTACAGGGACATCAGACACAGGCAGGTCATAGCAGTGTAGCAATTACAGGGACATCAGACACAGGCAGGTCATAGCAGTGTAGCAATTACAGGGACATCAGACACAGGCAGGACACAGCAGTGTAGCAATTACAGGGACATCAGACACAGGCAGGTCATAGCAGTGTAGCAATTACAGGGACATCAGACACAGGCAGGACACAGCAGTGTAGCAATTACAGGGACATCAGACACAGGCAGGTCATAGCAGTGTAGCAATTACAGGGACATCAGACACAGGCAGGACACAGCAGTGTAGCAGTTACAGGGACATCAGACACAGGCAGGTCATAGCAGTGTAGCAGTTACAGGGACATCAGACACAGGCAGGACACAGCAGTGTAGCAATTACAGGGACATCAGACACAGGCAGGTCATAGCAGTGTAGCAGTTACAGGGACATCAGACACAGGCAGGTCATAGCAGTGTAGCAGTTACAGGGACATCAGACACAGGCAGGACATAGCAGTGTAGCAATTACAGGGACATCAGACACAGGCAGGTCATAGCATTGTAGCAATTACAGGGACATCAGACACAGGCAGGTCATAGCAGTGTAGCAGTTACAGGGACATCAGACACAGGCAGGACATAGCAGTGTAGCAATTACAGGGACATCAGACACAGGCAGGACACAGCAGTGTAGCAGTTACAGGGACATCAGACACAGGCAGGACATAGCAGTGTAGCAGTTACAGGGACATCAGACACAGGCAGGACACAGCAGTGTAGCAATTACAGGGACATCAGACACAGGCAGGTCATAGCAGTGTAGCAGTTACAGGGACATCAGACACAGGCAGGTCATAGCAGTGTAGCAGTTACAGGGACATCAGACACAGGCAGGACATAGCAGTGTAGCAATTACAGGGACATCAGACACAGGCAGGTCATAGCATTGTAGCAATTACAGGGACATCAGACACAGGCAGGTCATAGCAGTGTAGCAGTTACAGGGACATCAGACACAGGCAGGACATAGCAGTGTAGCAATTACAGGGACATCAGACACAGGCAGGACATAGCAGTGAAGCAATTACAGGGACATCAGACACAGGCAGGACATAGCAGTGTAGCAATTACAGGGACATCAGACACAGGCAGGTCATAGCAGTGCAAGGAAGCAAAGAGTCTGTAGCCCAACAGCAAAATTAAAGCAACATGTGTAGAGAGCATCGTCTTTCCTGCAGCAACATACGATTGTCAGTTATAGATATAGACCATTCTGCAATCACAATACAAGAAAATTGGGGATTTTGAGTTCAAATATTACAACAACTTCTGACAATGCCATGAACCAAGAAGAAGAAACATGCTGGAAGTCTGCAGGATATGAACATCAAAGAAAGCTAACTCATGAATGGAAGTGGGTCTTGAACACTAAAACACTTACACAGAGATGGAAGTGGATCTTGAACACTAAAACACTTACACAGAAATGGAAATGGGTCTTGAACACTAAAACAATTACACAGAGATGGAAGTGGGTCTTGAACACTAAAATACTTACACAGAAATGGAAATGGGTCTTGAACACTAAAACACTTACACAGAGATGGAAGTGGGTCTTGAACACTAAAACACTTACACAGAGATGGAAGTGGGTCTTGAACACTAAAACACTTACACAGAGATGGAAGTGGGTCTTGAACACTAAAACACTTACACAGAGATGGAAGTGGGTCTTGAACACTAAAACAATTACACAGAGATGGAAGTGGGTCTTGAACACTAAAATACTTACACAGAAATGGAAATGGGTCTTGAACACTAAAACACTTACACAGAGATGGAAGTGGGTCTTGAACACTAAAACACTTACACAGAGATGGAAGTGGGTCTTGAACACTAAAACACTTACACAGAGATGGAAGTGGGTCTTGAACACTAAAACACTTACACAGAAATGGAAATGGGTCTTGAACACTAAAACAATTACACAGAGATGGAAGTGGGTCTTGAACACTAAAATACTTACACAGAAATGGAAATGGGTCTTGAACACTAAAACACTTACACAGAGATGGAAGTGGGTCTTGAACACTAAAACACTTACACAGAGATGGAAGTGGGTCTTGAACACTAAAACACTTACACAGAGATGGAAGTGGGTCTTGAACACTAAAACAATTACACAGAGATGGAAATGGGTCTTGAACACTAAAACACTTACACAGAGATGGAAGTGGGTCTTGAACACTAAAACAATTACACAGAGATGGAAGTGGGTCTTGAACACTAAAACACTTACACAGAGAACGAACGAAAGAACAAACAGACTTCATTTTCACAGGGTAACAAATTGGGCATGCAGGCCCGTCTTACATTCAGCCCTTCCAATCATTCATCTTTCGTTCATCAATAGTGCACAACACATTCACATAGGAAAAAAATTGTCAAAAGAATGTTGTAAACATAAACAATGCATATTACCATGTTATGAGATACATCCCCCACCAACCCACCCATACCCCACATCCTCCGCCACACACATTCTCTCCCCCTCCCCCACGTCTTCCAACCAACCACACACACACACACCCCAGTCATCCATTACCCAATCACACATCCCCCACCCACACATACATCTCCCCACCCACATCCCCACCCAACACATCCCCCATCCACAAACACACACCTCCTACCCACATATACCTCACCACTCACATATACCTCCCACACCCCCCCCCCACCCACACACATCTTCCCACCCACACACACCCCCCACCCATACACTCATCCCCCATACACATCCATCCACTCACGTATTCATCCCTCAACCACTCACACCCACACATCCCCCACCCACCCATCAACATATACATCTTCCCACCCACACTCACACACCCCAACTACCCAGCCAAACACACATCCCCCTCCCTCACATACATCCTTTACCCGCATATCTCACACCCAATCACACCTCCCCCATCACCCACACACTCCTCACCCACACACACATCTCTCCTCCCACACAACACCCCACCCATATACACATCCCCCGCCCAACACACACACCCCCACACATATTAAATTAGTATTTTCTTTTAATCTGCAGCATTTGTCTTGTATTTTTGCATCTATGATTATTGTTTGTCAATGGTAGTGTCCATTGGAGACATTTTGTTGGAGACATTCTGATTGCAACGCAATGGAGAGCTGGGCAGACAGCGAAATCATGAAACATCTTTTTGTTCAAGATCCCGACACTCAAATGTGAATATCTTCACTTAGAATTGATAAAAATAAAAACGTAAAATGACCCGAACTTAAACCGGAAATGGTATACCGTACCACCCTGGAATGATCCATTGTGTTCCCAATAATGGTATACCGTACCACCCTGGAATGATCCATTGTGTTCCCAATAATGGTATACCGTACCACCCTGGAATGATCCATTGTGTTCCCAATAATGGTATACCGTACCACCCTGGAATGATCCATTGTGTTCCCAATAATGGTATACCGTACCACCCTGGAATGATCCATTGTGTTCCCAATAATGGTATACCGTACCACCCTGGAATGATCCATTGTGTTCCCAATAATGGTATACCGTACCACCCTGGAATGATCCATTGTGTTCCCAATAATGGTATACCGTACCACCCTGGAATGATCCATTGTGTTCCCAATAATGGTTATGTAAAGACCATTTATGCTTCCGACATCATTCATTCATTCAAATATCACATGACAATAACAAACGCCATCTTAGGTTCTACAGAAAAGGTTAGTCTAATATTCTATGCATAGCGATTGGTTGAAATTATCATGACTTTTTGTGTGTGTGTTGCATATCCCTTACAGGACATTGCAGTCAACACCAGCATTTTGCAGCTGCTGTTGATGTACTAGGCAAGATTACACTCAGTAGTTTGTCATTGACTCTGAGCAACCGGCTCACATACCCCGCAAGTTATCGATGCGGCGAGAACCGCTACCAATTCTTGCGCACATCTCGTCACTCATGAGAGTATACGGGATTTCGGAGAAAGATGCTAACCCCTAGGCCAGAGAGACCGGCGGTATAGATCATGACTTTTACATAAATTTAATTATTTGGCAAAACGTAAGTAATTTTACTTTTTATAACTTATGTATTTAATTGTAGGAATTCTGCACCCATTTTTATATATATGTGGAGAGTTTCATCGCTTATATCGCTCTTTGTGTGGTAGAAATGTATTTATGCGGATATGTTGTTCGGTCTTCGTGAATGGAAAACCAAGATGGCGGCTGACGCGAATACCGATCAGACTAGGCACAAAACGTGCAATGTGAACTACTCAAGTTAAAGAGAATACAAGTGTAAACATTATTAATAATTTATTTGTATACTTTTACTATTTTTTAATCACTTAACATGGCGGAACATATTTCTGAAGTCAGTTTTCATATCCGTCTCTGACCTGTTTGAGACAATCTCGCACGGACTGGCAGTGGAGGTACTGAGACTGAGACAGTCAGACACACAGGAAAGCTCCAAAATTATGGGAAACATGACAATTTTTTTTTTTGCCGGAGATACCGACACTCAAATGTTAATATCTCCATTTAGAACTGACATACAGATACAGGCATCAATGAGGTACCACTATTCATTAACGAGATGCAGCGAAATATGCCAGGCAATAAATCGTGCAATCTATTGTTTGTGTCTTCGTTATTCACTATTCATTAAGTTAGAATTTGAATTAGATTTGGGTTTTCAAGGCCTAATGAAATGATAGTGATACTAATATTTAATATAGTAATAATATTATTTAAATTATTTAATATTAATACTAATTTTACTATTGATATGAGTATAATATGTGGTGGTCTCAATAGTAAATACCCAATTTAAACATCATGACTACTAGCATACCTAGATAGATAGCTGTGCAGGCGATGTCACTGGGCTAGAAGCTAGAACTTACTAGAAGCTAGAAGCTAAGAAGTGTAGACAAGTTATTTGAAGTGAACAGTCTGACAACTTGGAGCAGACGACACACAGGCTAGCCGGAAGCTGGGAATCCATGGTTGTCAATGTAAACATTAGACAGCGCCCTCTAGCGCTTCATACGGTGTTTGGGCAGTTTAGTCTCAGGTCGGTTTCGTGTCATTTCTATTTCTAGCATTGGTGTATGAGAGGACCACTACAACATACATTGCATTCGTCACGGACTCAAGGAGTATGCCTAGTAAGGTGGGGGAAAGGAATGTTTCGTGTGTAATGGCTCACCTCGCTTCAGAGGTCACAGATTGTGAGAATTAATTGTATGGATTGTTTGCCCTGGCCGTGCAAAAGGGGGAGGGAGATGAACAGGCCGATAGGCTGGCAGGGATTGCACCTCTTGGTGGTAGATTACCTACGGACAAGGGAGAGGTGGCCGAGCGCCTGTAGGACTAGCTAGAGAAGGCGGGAGGAACCGATTGAGAACCCGTGTGTGGAAAGAATTATATTGAGCACGTATGGAAATGTCCTGAATGCTGTGATGACGGTTCTTAGCTCAGCTCAACTCTAATGTATGAGAGGCCCACCGCCTGTAAATGCTCCCAGAGTGCACAAACATAGTAAAACTTAGCTCAACTCAACTCCAGTGTATGAGAGGGTGACCGCCTGTAAATGCTCCTAGAGTGCACAAACATAGTGAAAGCCTGTATACTGTTAATGGGTAAATGTATTACTGCTAACTGTGTGCCTACCATAATTGCTGCTGTCTTCAATAAACTAAATGCCAGCAGACATATGTGGTAAACTCGCTTGGGAACTATCTTCGTTTCTTATAGCACAGGAATATTTAATACTACCCGTATACATATCATCATCATCATCATCATCATCATCATCATCATCATCATCATCATCATCATCATCAAGTGCTATGGTGGCTGGTGTAAATATTCCGACTGTCCACAGACATCAACTCTACTGATGATATTCCTCCATGCCACAGTCTCAATCCATCCAGCATCATTTCTCTTGGTCGGCCTCTCTCTCTCTCTCTCTCTCTCTCTCTCTCTCTCTCCTCTCTCTCTCTCTCTCTCTCTCTCTCTCTCTCTCTCTCTCTCTCCTTCTTTCTCTCTCTCTCTTCCTTTGGATCGTTCCAGTTGTCACGATGTTCTCCAATGCTGTCTTCTCATCACATGACCAAAGAAAGCTGTTTATCTCTTCCTTATTATTCTATATAATAGTCTAGTTTCATTAGCCTCTTTCAGGCAGGCGGTTTTAGTTACTTTGGCAATCCAAGGAATTCGCAACCATCGTCTCAGGAACCACATCTTTGTTGCCTTAAAGTTCTTCATAGTTTGTTCATTTACATTCCAAGACCCACTGCAATGCAGCAAAACAGGTTCTATATAGCACTTCAGCACTCTCTTTCTTACATTCAATGATAGTGACTTATTGCATAAGATACTCTTCATTTTCTGAAATGCAGCCTTTGCTTGCCCTATTCTGCTCTTAATCTCTGTTGTGCATCTTCAATCTGATGTTATAAACGCCCCCGCCCCCTTTTTATTTGCATATCCTATTTTCAGGACATCGCTGTCAACACCAGACTGGGTATGTGAGCCGGGCGCTCAGAAAGCAATGGCAAACCACTGAACGTAATCTTGCCTAGTACATCAACAGCAGCTGAAAAATGATGATGTTGACTGCAACGTTCTGTAAGGGATATGCACACAAAAAAAAGTTTGCCAATGCTTTCTGAACGACCGGCGTCCAACCATGTTAAGACCCAGTGTGACGCGGTCTGCTTCCAAATCGGTCGCAGCTGTGTTTCGAACGCAGGTAAGTGGCTCACGAATCGCGTCTGCAATCCCTTAGCCACGGAGACCGGCATAAATGTCCCTAGGTATTTAAAACTATTCACTTGGTTAAGAATTTTACTTTCTGTTTCTATATCACATTTTGGTGTCACCTTTTTCTATAGTATCACCATTATTACTGTTTTCTTGATATTATTATTAAAGGTGAATCCTGTCTTTGCACCCGCTGTTACTCAATATCCAACAGTTGTTGTAGATCTGTTGCATTATCCGCAACCAACACTGCATAGCGCATATTATTTATATTTATAACTTCCGATTAGCATTCATGGCTTCTCTTTGATCTCTCTCATTATTACTTCGCTATAGAGGGAGAAGAGATCCGGTAACAAGACATGATCCGGTGTCGTACTCCTAGCTTTACTTGTTTTTAATTGCCCTCTTTATTTCCCATTTTAATTGCTGCTATTTGGTTCCAGTAAATATTCTTTATTAATCTCAAATCTTTCCCATCAATGCTGATATGTTCCAACATTTTAATCAGTTCATCATGTTTTACTTTATCAAACGCTTTAGTGTAATATTTGAAGCACAAATATATGTTTCTCTATTGATCTTTCTATTAGTGTACGTAATGTATATATAGGGGAGACTGGGGAGAAATGGACCAGCAATTTTGTAGTTTTCAATTTTTGCTCATCACCGGAACAGATTTTATCGAAACATAACAAAACCATGACTAAAATGTTGTACATTCATTTATTTTAAAAGGGGAAAACATTTAGCAATCTATTTCTATATGTTTCTTTACAAAATGCATTACAAAAATGTATATGAACATGGGGAGAAATGGACCACCATTGGGGTGAAATGGACCAGCACGTGGGGAGAAATGGACCATAGTGGGGAGAAATGGACCTTTTTTAAAAAGAAGCAGCAACAACTCATCCATATTGCTATAAGAAATAAATAATCATTAAAAGGATATTTGCAGTTTTTTTTATTATTTTAAGCGACAGTAAAAAAAGTTTAATATGATATATTAATCTAATATAAAGTTGTATCGAACATTTATGCCTGCAAGACTTTCTTTGAAGACATAGCCATCTTTGGTCCTAGAAGTGGTTCCAGTGATTGTAGATCTAGTAAGCTGTGCTTTAATACATGTAATTGAGACACTGGCGACATCTTCTACCTTAGGCTTAACAAATTTACCAGCAACCTTCTCACTCTTGCGCAAGAACTCTACCTCAACATCACCATCATCATCAATGTCTCCCCTTACAATTCCTACATAGTAAACACAAGTCTTCGTTGTTCCATATTCACATAGCACACACTGGCCTTCAAAAACCTCACGCACACCAGTCAAGCTAACCGTACACTCCTCATTTTCACCAAATGAAACATCAGAATCTGTGTCATCACAAAACGAAATGTCAGTTTCTGGATCTGAATCAACATCAAGTTCTTTCAGCAGCTGTCTCTTTGCCTTTTTGGGTGGAACTTTTGCTGCCTTTTCTTTCATCACCGCTCTTTCCCTAATTCGATCCATTTCTGGCGTAGAAGTAGCCAGCATAGTTTTTCCTCTTTTCCTCATATTATTTGAATCTTTTCGCGGACCAGCTTTTGGTAGTCCTCTGAAAACATGAGGCGAAGTAAAGGAAGAAGTAGCTTTATGTTGAAGACTCCCTGATATTTCCTGCAAGTCATCTACAAGGTTCTCAACATTACACTCTTTCTGATTTTCATGAAATTCTTGTGCAGTTTGATCTGTGCTGGTACCACAATGTGGAGATGCTGATCCTGTCTGTTCATTGCTTTCTAAAGTGGCATTTTCACTGTCCTTGCTGATGGGCCTGTTCGTTATTTCTGAAGGCATAAAATCATCTTCTGTAAAAACATCTTCGTTAAAGGGCCAAATACCTGACACTGCAAAGCCTGATTGAATGTTAATGGGAGTTGCCGCTTTAAGAAAAGCGTGGCCTCCAAGATTTGCAACGTGATAGATTGTCAGTGGTGTCCCAACATTTTTCATCATCCATGAATCACACGCATTGTTGTAGACCGACTTCATGGGTCCAAAAACTGAACGGTCCAAGGGCTGAGTTTTAGATGAGGTGTGTGGTGGCAACGTGATCACATGAATGTTGTTTTTCTTGCACAGTTCAAGTGATTCAAATGAAATGTGGGAATCGTGATTGTCCAAGATCAAAATCAAAGGGAAGTCTTTGGAAGGTCTTGAATGCTTAATGAAGTGATTTATAACTTTGACGAAATTATCACGGGTCATCCAACCTGATTCATTCACAAGGCCAAGGGAACCTTCAGGTGCTCCAGCAAGCATAAAATTCTTAAAAATTTTCTGGGAAACACAAAAACTGGAGGGATAATGTGACCCGCAGCTGACACAATGCAACAGATTGTGACCAGTTCTCCTCTTTCTCTGGATATCACCTGGCCTATTTGCTTCACTCCTCGTGGGGCAATTACTTTTGGCACTTTCTGTACAGTGGTCAGACCTGACTCATCCAAATTGTAGATTTGAGCTCCACTCACATTTAGTTTTGTAATGGTTTCCTTCACAATGTTGAAGAAGGTGCAAATATTATGTTTGTTGAAAGCTGTAGCTCTAGTCAGAGATGTTGCCTCAGGTTGCCTTATGGTCAGCTCGGGATTCCGTCGCAAAAATCCACAAAGCCAGTCATTCCCTGCCATCATTTGCTCATCCCAGGTTAAAGGATGTGCAATGTTATTGACTTTCGCCATCTCGTACGCCAAAATACGAACGTTTTTAGTTGTGAGTCCATGGAACATTCTTGCACAATCTTTCAAGTAACTAGCAAAATCAGCTTCTTGCTTAGCTGTGAAAACAAGGCTATGCCTATAATTTGGTACGAGTCTAGTAGGCAGACCATTTCCTTCTCTGTCTTTTGTAAGATTGTTATTGAGGGTAGAGCGAGCAATGCCGTACTCCCTTGCAGCTTTCCTCACTTTCATTCCATTTTTCACAGCATTAACAGCTTCTCTCATACGTTCCTCCGTAACGAGACCCTTGTTGGTGTTTCTGATGTACAATCTTGGCATCTGAAACAAAAGAGTGACAGAATTATATAACATTTAGAACGGTAAGCCTATCATTTGCAAAGAAATACTGATCATAGCACGAATGGCGTGCATCTTTAATAAATCACTGAAATCAAACTTGTTAACAGTTTTATTGGTCTAGATTTAGACCCCAGTATTAAAAAGAATCAATAATGCTGATATTCGAATGCAATCTTCAACACTTTTAATAACAACAGACTGTCTTGTCAATTTCTTCTATGGGGAGAAATGAACCATGGGGAGAAATGAACCGGTCCATTTCTCCCCCATCAATGTATTAAACTATTCAGCCATAAAGTCTCTTAAATCTAATATTATATGCTATATTTTTTATATGAACTCTTAAATAACAAGTAAATAAAGATATTAACGTAATTACCTTGTCCTGATTCCTGACTATGCGTCTGCTTTACGATGGTGTCTGGAACTGGAAAAAGAAACTTTAGTGCAGAAAATTTTTCAAACTTTGCGTGGGAACGACCTGTGCGGGAAGTCGATGGCAAATGAAAAATTCGGACTATGTTTGATATGGAAAACAAACTTATTATGGTTTCACTTTCATTGCATCACAGCCAGGGGCCAGAGAGGGGGTGGTCCATTTCTCCCCTATGTCCATTTCTCCCCAGTCCCTACACCAGGAATGAACAGGTTAACAAAAAAGAGTCTGGGAGAGCAGGAAGATTGCTGTAAAAACAAAAGTCCTTGTCTATCAAGCCTGTGTCCTTAGTACTCTTCTTTGATGAGTTGAGTTGAGTTGAGTTAAGAACCGACATCACTGCACTCAGGACATTCCCATACGTGCTCAGTCCCCTCGTTCAACAGCCAACGAAGAGTCATACTACTAATCGTTCCCACCGCTATCTGATTATAAGTTCTCCTGGTCTTCCCTCTCAGTTTTGAGATACTTCCAGAGCCCCTGCCGATCCCCCGCAATCTCATTCTTTCCACATATGGATTCTCAACCTGTTCCTCCGCCTTCTCCACCTGGTCCCACAAGCGCACGACCACCTCTCCCTTGTCCATAGGCAAGATAACACCAAGAGGTGCATTCTCTGCTAGCCTATCAGCCTGTTCATTCCCCCGTACACCCGCATGACCAGGGCAAAATATCCATACAATTCTCACAATCTGTGACCTCTGAAGCGACGAGGGCCATTCCACACGAAACATTCCTTTCTCCACCGTACTAAGCATACTCTTTGAATCCGTAATGAACACAACGTGTGTTGCAGTAGTCTCCTCTAGCCACCGGAATGCCGTTGTTACTGCCTCCACCTCCATCTCATGCTGGAGGTCGTAGTCTCATATGACAGGCTCTCCTTTTTTCAAGACTCGCTCATTAGTCTTTGCAATAAAGCCGCAGCCACTACGTCTATTTCTCACCACTGACCCATCGGTATAGATGACTATGTCACCTTGATGTGTGTTGCTCTGGATTGGCTGTTGCACTTCCAACTCAGTGCGGCCCGCTGCCCTTTCCCTGCACTCACGACCCAGTGTTCTTATTACATTGTGCCAGTCCGTCATATCTTCCGAAACATCAACCCACTCTCTTTCACGATTGATGGTCTCTAAATAGTACTCTTCTTTATGGCAGTGAAACCTGGACAACTTACTCACACCAAGAGAAACGTTAAAACAGCTTTCATATGCGGTGTCTGCGAAGAATTATTGGTACTAAGTGGCAAGACAAAATAACAAATACTGAAGTATTGGAAAGATCAAGCTGTATGACAATTTGTTTCACGCCCAGTCTTGCTTGCTTGCTTGTGTTCGTTGGCTTGAGCTCCAACGCGAAGTCCTGTATGTCGGATGAAGACATCCTATTGTCCATCATCAGTGTGATGTCATACAGGACCTGAGGTTTGCGTGAGTATCCGTTGTCCCATGTCTGGCTTATTGGTGTGCAGACTGGTGGTTCCTCGCCGTACAGGCAGACACTCTCCGACTTGGGAGGAGTGCCCAGTCTTAAAAACCAAAGTCGCCTAAAAGTCGAAAGGATGGACTTCATTGCACCGGGTTGTTATCCCATGTAGCTCTGTCTCTTTCCGCAGCGCGAAAAGCTTCGCACAAAGCACGAACTCCGTAGTTCCAGCGACGACCCTGAAGAGTCTCCTAAAAACTTCACTCGTCAAACTAAGGACGCGGCCCGGAATCGAACCCATAACCTTCGGAGCCCGAGTCAGACGGCTTGACCATCAGTAGTCTTCGTAGACTTAGATGGATAAAACACATTAGGAGGATGGGTGGCGGTAGAATACCAAAGGACATCTTTTTTTTGGTGAATTACAGATGGGTAAGAGATCTCAGCCAGCTTCCTGGCCTAGAGGTTAGCGACTTTTCTCCGTAAACTCGTATACTCTCGTAAGTAACGTGACGACGGTGAGAATCAGCAGTGGTTCGAATCGCGTCGGTAACTTACGGGGTATGTGAGCCGGCCGCTCAGAAAGCAATGGCAAACTACTGAGCGTAATCTTGCCAAGAAATCAACAATCAGCTGAAAGATGCTGATGTTGACAGCAATGCAATGTAAAGGATATGAAAAAAAAAAGAGATCTCAGGGTCGGCCTCTACTACGATACAAAGATGTGTGTAAGCGGGACATGATTGATACAGGCATTGATAATGCACATTGGGTGCAAGTCGTCGCTGAACGTGTTGCATGGAGAGCAACTATCAGAAATGGAATAAAGACAAAGGAGAAAATGACTGTACATAGGTTACACTGTAAGCGTGTGAGACGTAAGATGGTGCATAATGGTTAGGGTTGCCAGACCTCCGGCAAAAAGAGGACATGTTTTCCTTTTTAGCCTAATATTAGTAATATTCTCCGTCTGGCAGGCAAAGCTAAAAACCTTTAAAATGTCCGGCTTTTCTTATATTTTATGTTATAATGTTTTATGTATTGTTGTTGTTACAACTTACAATGTATCTACACTCTACCGTATGTTTACATTGTTAACATGTACACTGTCTATGTATTTCTGCCAACTAGTCGATTCTAGTCATTCGGACTGTTGTCTGTATCTGGCTCATTACTCTTTTTGATATTTACTTGTACTTCTTTATTAAAACCCATTGCTTAATAATATTTATTTAATTTTCCTATTTATACCAAATATGAAATACAAAAGGAACATAATCTTATTCGACTCTATAAAGGGCATCATTCTCACAAAGTAAAATTTGAAGAATCTTACCTGTGAACAGTTTTATGAATATGTGATTGCTAACGAGGATCTTCTACGAAAAGTTGGCTCTTCCGAGAAATATGTTGCGTAATTAATAAAGATTATAAGGTAATAATAATTGTACAATCGGCTGTTTAAATAATTTTCTTTTAGGATTTTGAAATATGCCTCTATTGAATTTATATATATATATATATTTTTAACATGATTGTTTCTTGGTCTCGTCACTAGGAGTAAGAGACACTTATTGGTAGCTATTGTAATAAAATTGTACTGATTGTGGGTTTAATCTGTAACGATCCAAATGAAACATTCAATATGGCCTCCTTTGTCCTCTTTTTTTGTCTTATTATGTCCTCCTTTTGGTGCCCACATATCTGGCAACCCTAGTAATGGTGGAAATGACCATATGGGCATATTACATAAATAGACACACGTAGTATTATTTGGCCGGTCTCTCAGGCTGTGGGGTTACAACACTTTCTCTCTGTAATCCAGTTTATCACGCAGAGTCTCGTAGCGGAGCGAGAGCTGAGGCGGTTGTCCCCCGCTCGTGACTTGCGGGATAGCCTACTGAGCCGGCCGCTCAGAAAGCAATGGCAAACTGCTGAGCGTAATCTTGCCAAGAGATCAACATACAGCTGAAAGATGCTGGTGTTGACAGCTAACTCCTGTAAAGGATATGCTAAAAAAAAAAAAAAGTATTATTTGGCGCTCACAGAAGAAGAAGAAGGAAATTGCGATTAGAAGACGCACTCGACAACATAAAATTTGAAAGCTATAATAGTTACCGACCGGGATCGAACCTGTCGCCTCCAAATGACGACGGCGCCTCGCTGCAGGAACAAGTGTACTTCGACGCACGACCAACTAGACACTCCGAAGCGAGAATCGTACCCCTAGATTGTGGACGAACATTTACAGCGAGAATTGGTTTGATCGGTCACATTCGCTACGGCCATGGGTTGGAGCCTTTGTGTTAAAGCACAATGTAACAAACTTTCGTCTGTCAAGTGCAAAGTTCTAACCATGTGAATCACTATCAGAAAGACGCAGTTGTCATCTTTTGATCGCAAGATTAAAAACAAACAAACAAACAAACACGCAATTGAAACAATTGATGGAAAATGAGTTGGTGGAAAACAACCAGAGAAGAAGTTCATTGACGGCTTTTTGTGATATGATGATGTTACGGAGAGATGCCAGTATACTGATTCCTTACACCAGTGGTTCTCAATCGGTGGGAAATTCCCCCCCCCCCCCAGGGGAGAATTTTAGGGTTTCCGGGGGGGGGGGGGGGGGGGATGAAGATCATTTCAAGATCGCGTTAAAACAAGAACCGATTACTTGATATTGTTTTTCCCTTCATACTTCACAGTTATGTACGTCTCATCTTTCTAAAATTCATTTTATAAAGTCAGTAGACCCACAAATCATGTTTTATGTGGATGTCTAGACTTGTTTTAGTATATGCTATTAAATTTACCTTACATTTACCTTCCATTTACCTACTGTGTAGGGGTGGGGGATTTTTAGATAGAAAATATGAAGGGGGGGGGGGCGGGAATGACGTTCTGGAAAATACGGTTAAGGGGGGCATGGGCTAAATTTTTGATAGGAAGGGGGGGGGGGGAATGACGTTATGAAAATATGGTGACGGGGGCACGGGCCAAAAAAGGCTGAGAACCACTGCCTTACTCGTTGCTGGAGGTCGCCAGATGTGGAGAAGTATGATCGCCCAAGCCAGTCGGCGAGGAGCTTGATGACGATGATTAGCCAGCATAGCTTTCCCCCTCTAGCGCCCCGCGAGTATCATCTGTCCGAGGATTATTGACTTAACAGCTGACCCAGGCCTGCGGGCCTACGTAGGTTCATGTACGACCCGTTTCTAGCCAATCAAACAGGCAGGCCTGACCGTGACCTACTTGTGTTGACCTGTAAACAAGCGCGCCAGTAACAGATGTCCAGGTCTCCAGCAGCCAGGAACCTTGCATTCTGCAGACATTCCCACTCTACACACTTACACCCGTTGTTGGTAGTTAGACAAAGATGGAGATCAAGGGACAGAAACATGTTGCCATCTGTGGCGCCGGCCCGGTAAGTTACCCAGCCATGCATACATTCATCATCATCGTGCCAGACTAGACACGTGCATGCACTTCATGAACACTATGACTACTCTATACTAATACTTAGATAGCCTAAAATAGTTATTTTATATGCCGGGCTCCGTGGCGAAGACCTTACGGGCGCGGTTCGTGATCCCTATACCGCGAATTGGCAGCAGACCGCGTTGCGTTGGTTTTTTTTAACGAAATGGTACCGGTGCCGGTCGTTCAGAAAGCAATAGCAAACTACACTACTGTATGTAAACTTGCCAAGACGTCAACAACAGCAAACTATGCTACTAACTAACTTTTAAAAATATATACTATATAGGTATATTATATAATATATAATATTATATGCCGTCTCCCTGGCGAAGGAGTTAACGACTTTCTCTGATATCCCGTATGTCCGCGTGAGGAACACAGTCGTGCGAGATTCGGCAGCGGATCACGTCGCGTTGGCTACTTACGCTTACGGGGTATGTGAACCGGTGGCTCAGAAAGCAAAGAAGGCAAACTACTGAGCGTAATCTTGCCAAGAACATCAACAACAGTCGAAAAATGCTGGTGTTGACTGAAAGTCCTGTAAGGGATATGCAACATTTAAAATAAAGTATATAATATTATAATAGTATAATACTATCTATACTCTCACGCAGTCACTCGCACATCTTGCAAATGTTACTAAAATAGTTATATAAACACTGCTAAAGTTGCTTATATAATACTTATACATTATAGCAGCTTTAGCCATGCTTGCTTATATAATATAGCCATTTTAGTCACATTTGCAAGGTGTGTGCAAGTGCGTAAAAGTGTAGTACTTAACGGGGGGCTAAAATATCTGACATAAGCACCTGGCCAGATAAACCAGACACTCATGTTAGGTCTTCCTACATATACGAGAGGTCTTCACCTTCTGTCTTTTGTCTCACAAGTGAATCCCTGTACATTAAAACTTTGATTAACTGTCACTCAATTAAACATTAGTTTCTGTAATCCATCATCATCCTAAAAATAATAATTTTGGAAGAGATACAACATAAAGGACGCTATTTTCAATGTCGCCATTTCCTGGGCTGACCTTACCGTGTCTGTCCTAAAGAATGTGTAGAATAAACTCTTGCCTCAACCTGTTGACAAAACTGAAGGAACTGAGGCTGTTAGTGTTAACACAACTGAAGGAACTGAGGCTGTTAGTGTTAACACAACTGAAGGAACTGAGGCTGTTAGTGTTAACACAACTGAAGGAACTGAGGCTGTTAGTGTTAACACAACTGAAGGAACTGAGGCTGTTAGTGTTAACACAACTGAAGGAACTGAGGCTGTTAGTGTTAACACAACTGAAGGAACGGAGACTGTTAATGTTGACTCAACTGAAGGAACTGAGGCTGTTAGTGTTGACAAAATTGTGCAACAATGTAGGACTAAACCGTGAAAACCTTACGCCAGAAGAACACAGATTGGTTGTGAATGTGACAAAATGGATGGAAGCTTTGAAATTTTGAACAATTATGAAATTGTTTCTTGTGTGAATACCATTGAAGAAGAAGGAATTGATGATGATGAAGGTTCAGTTCTTAAAATCCTACAAGTAGCCACTCAGAAGCAGAAACAATGTTATCAAAGAGCATCGACTGGTTTCAAATGCAAAAGGAGGAACATGCAACACAGATCCTACTTCTGGTAAGATACAGAACATCGCCGCACAGAAAGCTTGAGCATCAAAGACACAGGAGGAGATGACAGATTATTGTAAAGTAATGTAGGTTTATAGTATTACAATATATTTCTGTACATTACTACTCTTATATTGAAGTTTATATCGATCGTTTTGTAAAATTATATACAATATATATATGTATTATTAACTTTAAAGGATTTTATTTTCATTTTCGTCTCAAGCCCGCAGTGAAATCTCGTTACTGTACATATGCATTAAGAGATTTCCGTTATCTGTCACAGCCCTCGTCCCAACGGTGTTGGGTAATCAAAGTTTTACTGTATCTTCTATTGGGATCATCCCTTTAGTTAGATATTCTTATAATGAGCCATAATTTCTAGAGACTGTTGGCTAAGTCTTGGGTAGGGACTTCTGCCTATTAAAGTTAGCCACTTTAGTAACATTTTCTAAATTGCTTTTTAATTGTGCAACCTGCAAAGTCGGATACCTCTTGAAAAAACTTTTAAATTGTGCAACCTGCACAGTCAGATGCCTCTTGAAAAAACAAATCCAATTTAAGCTGAGATATTAATGTGTGACAGTTTTAAAAAAAAGTTAGTTGCATATCCTTTAGAGGACGTCACAGTCAACACCAGCAGTTTTTGCTGTTGTGATCTCTTGGCAAGTTTACATACTGTAGTTTGCCATTGCTTTCTGAATGACCGGCACCCATACCACTTCGTATAAAACCAACGCAAGGTGGACTGCTACCAAATCTCCCACAGCTGTGTCTCCAACACGGGTATGCAGGATTACGAACTGTGCCCGTAACCCCTTCTCCACGGGGCGCTTATAGCATTTATTATAAACAAAGTGGAAAATACTGTTTGAGCACGTTGATAAAGTGTGGCCTAACACCGAAATCGTTTTTTTAAAAACAGATATGCCAATGTAACTTTTTTATTTGTGAACAAATATTGATTGATTGATTGATTGATTGATTTAGGAATTGACAGCACAGCATTCGGGGCATTCCCATAAGTGCTCCGTCCCCATCCTCAGCAGCCAGTGAAGAGTTCCAACACTAATAGTACCAGTAGCAATCTGATTATAAGTCCATCTCGCCTTTCCTCTGAGCGTTGAGCGTTGGCCAGATCCCTTCGTCACTCCTCGTTGTCTCATTCTTGCCAGACCATGGTAATCCATTTGCTCCTCCGAGGTGTGCACGTGCTCCCACAAGGCCGCAACCACGTCTGCCTTGTCATGTATCAATACTCCACCAAGTTCTGCAGAGTCAGCCAATCTGTCCGCCTGTCCATTTCCCAGCACACCAGCATGCCCTGGAGAAAAGATCCAGGTGATGCTTGTCACCCGTGACCTCCGAAGCGAAGCAAGCCACTCCGCACGAAGTCTGCCCGTCCTCACCCTCGTCAGCATGCTTTCTGAGTCAGTTACAATCACGATGTGTGTGTGTGTCGTATTCTCCATCCAGCGGAGAGCCGCAGTGACTGCCTCCACTTCCATTCTTAAGCTGGATATTGTGGTATCATATGCCAGGCTCTCCTGCCCCAAACATCGGCCATTAGCTTTGGCTATGAACCCCCAGCCACTTCTCTCACCTCTTGACACCGAACCATCTGTGTAGATAATCACATCACTCGAGTGAGCATTGTCCTGAATTAGTTGCTGGATTTCCACTTCCGTGGCCCCTGCTGGCCACTCCCTGCACTCCCGGCTTAATGTGATTATAACTCTGCACAAGTCTGACTGCTCCGCTGGCACTCTGACCCACTCCTCTCCACGCCTAATGTTCTCCAAGGGGCACACCTGTCTGATCGTATCCTCCGCCTGAGCCATCCATGATTTCCCTCTTATCAGTCGCTGACCCTTAACTGCGTCCAGCGCCTCATGCAGTGGGTGGTCTGTGTCTGCAGCTACTCTGAGGTATGCCTTCGCCTGCATCACCTTGAGCCTACCAGCAACAGTCGGCAGACCAAGGATGTAACGCATACACACTACTGGGGTGTCTCTAGTGCATCCCAGAATGACCCGCATAGCTTCGTTCTGTATGCGCTCTAACTTCACCAGCTGACTCTCTGAGACAGTGAGCAGACCTAATCCATAATCAATTACTGAGAGGATCAAGTGCTGGTATAGTGTGAAAAGCATTCTCTGCTCTATGTCCATTGCAGCCATAGTTTTAAGTGCATTGAGTCCCTTTTGAGATCTTGTCACGACCGTCTCCACATGGTCCTTGAAGGATAGGCTCCTGTCAAATGTGATCCCCAGATACTTCAGTTTGTTCTCTCTGCTGACATTTCTACCATCTATCGCGAGGCTTGGGACATCAGCTCTTACAATCCTGTTGTCCAGAGAGCACCACAAAACAGCCGCCTTTTCCGGGTGGATGACAGCACTCATTTCTGTGCACCAGTCAATCACTTTATCTACTGTCGCCTGTAACTCCTGGGCTGTTTGCTCCCTATCTCTCCCCTGCCTATATGCAAGAATATCATCTGCAAATGTTAGTATTCTTCCAACCCCTGGTGCTTCTAGGTTTGCAATCTTGCTCGTATACACATTAAAGAGCACCGGTGAGACTGCAGATCCCTGTGGCAGTCCCGGGGTTAACATATGTGGCTCTGAGGTCCATGCGCCCAGATGGAGAGCAACCCAACGAGAGTGCAGGATGGCTGCTATCCAGTTCACCAACCAGGGATTGACCCCCTTCTCCATCAGTGTGGTCATCAAAATATCATATCGAACTCTATTGTACGCATCCTCGAGATCAAGCGCTACCGCCATCGTTTCCTGTCTACTCTGGAACCCCTCATAAACATCAAAGGCAAAAGTGGCTGCATTTGACCAGGTATCTTTTCCTGGCCTGTAGCTCCCCAGGCCTCTTGGAAGAAGCTTCCCGCTTTCCAAAAACTCTTGCAGCTTGACAGCGACTATCTTCTCTAAAACCTTCCCAAATGTATTTTGAAGGGTGATGATCCTAAAGCCGCTAAGCTTTGACTGATCCTTGAATGGTTTTGGGAGAGGGATGAGATAGCTGTGCACCCAATCCTGCGGTACTGATGCTGTCCTAATGCTCTGGTTAAAGCAGTCGGTCATCTCCTCCAGGTCTGCTTCGCTCAAACCCTTCATGAGACCATACCTGACCCCATCGGGCCATGGTGCCGTGTCTTTTGCCTTTTTCAAAATGTGTTTAACATCTTCCACCCGTATGATGTCTTCATACTGCATATTCTTCGTGGTGCCAGATAGCTCCTCTCTAACTGCATCCCTGGTGTCCGCATCATTATGATTGGTCTGCTCTAAAAATCTCTGGAGAAACGCCTCCCCTTTCTCTTTGTCTGTTGTCACGCGCACACCATCATCTCTATAGATTGTTCCCACTGTCATCGGCCGATCTTTTCTCTGCATTTGCCTGTGCAGTTTCCAGAATTTTTGCAGTGTTTTATCCCCTCCAATCTCCTTCATGAAACATTCCCATTTTGCCTTTTTGGCCTCTGCAGCACAGCGCTTGAAAACCTCCACCTTGTCTTTCTTGACATTTTCCGCTGTGTCCACTTCCTCTCGTGAGCTTCGAAGTGTCTGTCGCACTTTCTTTAGCTGCTTCACTGCAGCTCTCTTTGCTTTCCAAGCATGGTCTACTTCTGGGGTCCACCATGGGGGATGCAAAAAGGGAGTTTTAACAGTCCTGTTGCATGCCCCTTGTCTGAGGCGTCCAAGAAGGCAATCGGTCCACTCATACCGGAAGGTCTTGCGTGCTCTCCCAGCTTTAACTTTCCTGGGTTTAGAGATCAGGACTGAGCATGGCATGTGATCACTCCCATGGTCATTCAAAACACTCCACTTTACATCAAGGACTGATGACTGGGAGACAAGTGCCAAATCAATAGCTGTGTCTGCATCGCCAGGCCTCATTGCCATTCTAGTCGGCCTACAATCATTTATGCAGACCACATCGGAGTCCACCATGGCATCTGCAAGGGCAATTCCCTGTCGGTTTTCACCACTACTGTCCCAATCTCTGTTCCTTGCATTGAAGTCTCCACATATGAGTAGCCTATCACCTGGTAATTCCTCCAGTTCCTTAAGCCAGTCCCAATGTTCCTTTCTGACAAAACAGTCCACTGTGGCATATACATTTATGATGTTCCAACTTAAGCCACCAATCTCCATTTGTATACCCTGGACCTCTCTTGCACTGTGATTCCACTGGCTCAAGTCGAGTACCATATGCTTCACTCCTTCCTTCACCAGCAGACCTTGTCCATGTCTCTTCTGCCTAGTAGGGTTTATATAACTGGCGTACCCAGGGCAATGGTATTTGTCTGTATTTAGCTCCTGGAGCATGAGGACGTCAAAATCATATATTAGTCTCTCCAATACAGGACCTCTCTGTCTGGCACTACGACAATTCCAGTATATCCCACTCTTACGTAGTTGAAACCTAGTCTCTCCACTTTTCGTCTTGTTCTCCTGGCGCCTGCCCTCCTATTTCTATGCCGTTGTCTCACACCATTTCCTCGTCTTCTCCTCCTCACTCTCTCTTCGCTAGCCTCTGAGGGATGTGTCAAGCGCAGAGCATGTGCTCCGTAGCTCCGGCGAAGATTCCCATGTTTAAATAAATCCATAGGCAAAGTTTGGATATTGCAGGAAATAAACGGTCACCCTAGCATAGCCTGCTTGCTAGGGAAGAGGCAGGGGATGTCCCGTAGGAGTCAATACTCCTGGTGCCGCCCCGCACGCCTGTCAGACGTCCAACGTTCACGACCAGTTAACCCATGGCCATCCAGTTCCTCAGCACGCTGGTCCACCTTGAACTTGGGGGTTTATATTTGGAGTTTTCCGTCTCCTAGATGGATTGCTGTCCAAAGCTAACGGGTTCCACCTACCCGGGAGCGTAACCCTGATCGGGGGGCTAAACGGGTACTCCACCTTGCCCAAGGGTGTCCCATAGGCTAGCAGAGGGATGAGGCGCCTTACTTCTCCTTTAATAGGGGATACCCCCCTGTGAACAAATATTATAGCAACCATATATCATTTTGTTCATGATAATGAGACCCACGTTAGTAAACACAAATCTTGAAATATTTTGTCATTTTATCACATTCATATTCAACATGGTTACCCATTAATATAAATAGAACTAAATGTTATATTCTGTTTTAAAAAAAATAATTAAGAAACCAAATTGCCTAAGAAATCATACAATTTTAATTTGGAGATGAATGAGTGGAACATAAAGGTGATATTGCTGTTGAAATCTTAAATGTTCAAACCTGATTAAGAGGTTCAAAACGGCTACCAATTAATGTTTCAAGTCATGAATCCCTGATATGTTAATTAATAATTGAGCAAACCATGCAGACCATACATTAGTTTTGTGCGGGCTGATAAACTGAATATAAAGGTCACATTGCCGCTGTAATCTTAAATGTTTCGACCCGATTAAGAGGTTCAAAATGGCATCCAATGAATGTTTCAAGCCATTAATTCCTGATATTTTAACTAACAATTGAGCAAACCATGTGGATCATATATCTGTTCTGTGTAGGCTGATAAACCCAACGTAAAAATCACATTATCACTGTAATTTTAAATGTATAGACCTGCATAACAGTTCAACATGGCTGCCAATTAATGTTTCAAGTCATTAATCTCTTAAATGTTAAGTAATCATCATCATCATCATCATCATCAAGTGCCCTGCCAGCTGGCGTAGGCGTTCATCGCTCTCCACAGATCTTGGTCTTTGGTTTTCTGGATCAACTCTGCTGCTGATATTCCTCCGTGCCACCATCTCAATCCATCCAGCATCATTTCTCTTGGTCTGCCTCTGCCTCTCTTCCCCTCGATCTTTCCAGTTGTCACGATGTTCTCCAATGCCTCTCTTCTCATTACATGACCAAAGAAAGCTGTTGTTCATGGTTAAGTAATATTTGAGCAAATTATATGGTATGTACATTTGTTCTGTGTGGATTTGTAAAATGAACCTATAGGCCAAAAAGTCACTTTAATATTAAATATTCTGCCTGCTTAAACATTCAAAATTTTATCACTCAATTCAGTGTTATTGGTTCACCCAACTGATTCCCAACCATTGTATCATGAATTAATTACTAATTAACAAGTGGTTAAAATACACTTAATATATTTGACAACTCAATGGCTGTGAAATTGTGTCATATATATAATATATATTTCAAAATTCAATATATATATATACAGGGTTGTTAGTAAAGTCTCCCTACACTTTGTATGTAGAGCTCATTTTAAATTGGGGAAGGTGGAAAGTACCAATGAAGTATTCTTTATAACAAGCGTTGGACATGTCCACCGCTGTTTTCAAGACATGACCATGCTCACTGATACCTTCACTTGTTGCGACATTTTCCTTAAGGACTTGCTTGTTGGACTTTTCAAGTCTTGTCTTGGATAACTAGACATATTTCTTCAGATACAGAAGGCCTACCAGATACCTTTATACACACATCATGGAACTTTGTGTTACTTTATACACACATCATGTAACATTGTGTTACTTTATGCACACATCATGTAACATTGTGTTACTTTATACACACATCATGAAACATTGTGTTACTTTATGCACACATCATGAAACATTGTTACTTTATGCACCTATGGACATGTCCGGAGTGCAACGAAGATACCCCAACTGATAACTGATACTTTATGCACACATCATGAAACATTGTGTTACTGTATGCACACATCATGAAACATTGTGTTACTTTATACACACATCATGGAACTTTGTGTTACTTTATACACACATCATGTAACATTGTGTTACTTTATGCACACATATAACATTGTGTTACTTTATACACACATCATGTAACATTGTGTTACTTTATACACACATCATGAAACATTGTGTTACTTTATGCACACATCATGAAACATTGTGTTACTTTATGTACACATCATGAAACATTGTGTTACTTTATGCACACATCATGACACATTGTGTTACTTTATGCACACATCATGTAACATTGTGTTACTTTATGCACACATCATGAAACATTATATTACTTTATGCACATGTCATGAAACATTGTTACTTTATGCACACATCATGAAACATTGTGTCACTTTATACACACATAATGTAACATTGTGTTACTTTATACACACATCATGAAACATTGTGTTACTTTATACACACATCATGAAACATTGTGTTACTTTATACACACATCATGTAACATTGTGTTACTTTATACACACATCATGTAACATTTTGTTACTTTATACACACATCATGAAACATTGTGTTACTTTATACACACATCATGTAACATTTTGTTACTTTATACACACATCATGTAAGACATTCAATATTTAAATTTGCAGGTTGGCTCCCTATGTGCCTGCTACTTGGCCAAGCGAGGATATCAGGTCGATCTGTATGAAATGCGAGAAGGTGAAAGCATGTTTACTGCTGTAGAGTCACCATATATCATGTTTTCTTCTGTAGAAGTAAATCAACCACATATCATGTTTACTTCTGTAGAAGTAAATCAACCACATATCATGTTACACATGTAGAAGTAAATCAACCACATATCATGTTACACATGTAGAAGTAAATCAACCACATATCATGCTTACTTCTGTAGAAGTAAATCAACCACATATCATGTTTACTTCTGTAGAAGTAAATCAACCACATATCATGTTTACTTCTGTAGAAGTAAATCAACCACATATCATGTTTACTTCTGTAGAAGTAAATCAACCGTATATCATGTTACACATGTTGAAGTAAATCAACCACATATCATGTTTACTTCTGTAGAAGTAAATCAACCACATATCATGCTTACTTCTGTAGAAGTAAATCAACCACATATCATGTTTACTTTCGTAGAAGTAAATCAACCACATATCATGTTTACTTCTGTAGAAGTAAATCAACCACATATCATGTTACACATGTAGAAGTAAATCAACCACATATCATGTTTACTTCTGTAGAAGTAAATCAACCACATATCATGTTTACTTCTGTAGAAGTAAATCAACTACATATTATGCTTACTTCTGTAGAAGTAAATCAACCACATATCATGCTTACTTCTGTAGAAGTAAATCAACCACATATCATGCTTACTTCTGTAGAAGTAAATCAACCACATATCATGTTACACATGTAGAAGTAAATCAACCACATATCATGTTACACATGTAGAAGTAAATCAATCACATATCATGTTTACTTCTGTAGAAGTAAATCAACCACATATCATGTTTACTTCTGTAGAAGTAAATCAACCATATATCTTGTTACGCATGTAGAAGTAAATCAACCATATATCATGTTTACTTCTGTAGAAGTAAATCAACCACATATCATGTTACACATGTAGAAGTAAATCAACCATATATCATGTTTACTTCTGTAGAAGTAAATCAACCGTATATCATGTTTACTTCTGTAGAAGTAAATCAACCACATATCATGTTACACATGTAGAAGTAAATCAACCATATATCATGTTACACATGTAGAAGTAAATCAACCACATATAATGTTTACTTCTGTAGAAGTAAATCAACCACATATCATGTTACACATGTAGAAGTAAATCAACCATATATCATGTTACACACGTAGAAGTAAATCAACCGTATATCATGTTACACATGTAGAAGTAAATCAACCACATATCATGTTACACATGTAGAAGTAAATCAACCACATATCATGTTTACTTCTGTAGAAGTAAATCAACCACATATCATGTTACACATGTAGAAGTAAGTCAACCATATATCATGTTACACATGTAGAAGTAAATCAACCACATATCATGTTAACTTCTGTAGAAGTAAATCAACCACATATCATGTTACACATGTAGAAGTAAATCAACCACATATCATGTTACACATGTAGAAGTAAATCAACCACATATCATGTTTACTTCTGTAGAAGTAAATCAACCACATATCATGTTACACACGTAG
This sequence comes from Cepaea nemoralis, assembly GCA_014155875.1. NCBI lineage: Eukaryota > Metazoa > Mollusca > Gastropoda > Stylommatophora > Helicidae > Cepaea > Cepaea nemoralis. Next base: position 127,135 of record JACEFZ010022409.1, read on the forward strand.
AAGTAAATCAACCATATATCATGTTACACATGTAGAAGTAAATCAACCGTATATCATGTTACACATGTAGAAGTAAATCAACCACATATCATGTTTACTTCTGTAGAAGTAAATCAACCACATATCATGTTACACATGTAGAAGTAAATCAACCACATATCATGTTTACTTCTGTAGAAGTAATTCAACCATATATCATGTTACACATGTAGAAGTAAATCAACCACATATCATGTTACACATGTAGAAGTAAATCAGTCACATCATCATGTTTACTTCTGTAGAAGTAAATCAACCACATATCATGTTTACTTCTGTAGAAGTAATTCAACCATATATCATGTTACACATGTAGAAGTAAATCAACCACATATCATGTTACACATGTAGAAGTAAATCAGTCACATATCATGTTTACTTCTGTAGAAGTAAATCAACCACATATCATGTTTACTTCTGTAGAAGTAATTCAACCATATATCATGTTACACATGTAGAAGTAAATCAACCACATATCATGTTACACATGTAGAAGTAAATCAGTCACATATCATGTTTACTTCTGTAGAAGTAAATCAACCACATATCATGTTTACTTCTGTAGAAGTAATTCAACCATATATCATGTTTACTTCTGTAGAAGTAATTCAACCATATATCATGTTACACATGTAGAAGTAAATCAGTCACATATCATGTTTACTTCTGTAGAAGTAAATCAACCACATATCATGTTTACTTCTGTAGAAGTAATTCAACCATATATCATGTTACACATGTAGAAGTAAATCAGTCACATATCATGTTTACTTCTGTAGAAGTAAATCAACCACATATCATGTTTACTTCTGTAGAAGTAATTCAACCATATATCATGTTACACATGTAGAAGTAAATCAACCACATATCATGTTACACATGTAGAAGTAAATCAGTCACATATCATGTTTACGTCTGTAGAAGTAAATCAACCACATATCATGTTTACTTCTGTAGAAGTAATTCAACCACATATCATGTTACACATGTAGAAGTAAGTCAACCATATATCATGTTACACATGTAGAAGTAAATCAACCACATATCATGTTTACTTCTGTAGAAGTAATTCAACCATATATCATGTTACACATGTAGAAGTAAATCAACCACATATCATGTTACACATGTAGAAGTAAATCAGTCACATATCATGTTTACTTCTGTAGAAGTAAATCAACCACATATCATGTTTACTTCTGTAGAAGTAATTCAACCACATATCATGTTTACTTCTGTAGAAGTAAATCAACCATATATCATGTTACACATGTAGAAGTAAATCAACCACATATCATGTTTACTTCTGTAGAAGTAATTCAACCACATATCATGTTTACTTCTGTAGAAGTAATTCAACCACATATCATGTTTACTTCTGTAGAAGTAAATCAACCACATATCATGTTACACATGTAGAAGTAAGTCAACCATATATCATGTTACACATGTAGAAGTAAATCAACCACATATCATGTTTACTTCTGTAGAAGTAATTCAACCATATATCATGTTACACATGTAGAAGTAAATCAACCACATATCATGTTACACATGTAGAAGTAAATCAGTCACATATCATGTTTACTTCTGTAGAAGTAAATCAACCACATATCATGTTTACTTCTGTAGAAGTAATTCAACCACATATCATGTTTACTTCTGTAGAAGTAATTCAACCATATATCATGTTACACATGTAGAAGTAAATCAGTCACATATCATGTTTACTTCTGTAGAAGTAAATCAACCACATATCATGTTTACTTCTGTAGAAGTAATTCAACCATATATCATGTTACACATGTAGAAGTAAATCAACCACATATCATGTTACACATGTAGAAGTAAATCAGTCACATATCATGTTTACTTCTGTAGAAGTAAATCAACCACATATCATGTTTACTTCTGTAGAAGTAATTCAACCACATATCATGTTACACATGTAGAAGTAAGTCAACCATATATCATGTTACACATGTAGAAGTAAATCAACCACATATCATGTTTACTTCTGTAGAAGTAATTCAACCATATATCATGTTACACATGTAGAAGTAAATCAACCACATATCATGTTACACATGTAGAAGTAAATCAGTCACATATCATGTTTACTTCTGTAGAAGTAAATCAACCACATATCATGTTTACTTCTGTAGAAGTAATTCAACCACATATCATGTTACACATGTAGAAGTAAGTCAACCATATATCATGTTACACATGTAGAAGTAAATCAACCACATATCATGTTTACTTCTGTAGAAGTAATTCAACCACATATCATGTTACACATGTAGAAGTAAATCAACCACATATCATGTTACACATGTAGAAGTAAATCAGTCACATATCATGTTTACTTCTGTAGAAGTAAATCAACCACATATCATGTTTACTTCTGTAGAAGTAATTCAACCATATATCATGTTACACATGTAGAAGTAAATCAGTCACATATCATGTTTACTTCTGTAGAAGTAAATCAACCACATATCATGTTTACTTCTGTAGAAGTAATTCAACCATATATCATGTTACACATGTAGAAGTAAATCAGTCACATATCATGTTTACTTCTGTAGAAGTAAATCAACCACATATCATGTTTACTTCTGTAGAAGTAATTCAACCATATATCATGTTACACATGTAGAAGTAAATCAACCATATGTCATGTTACACATGTAGAAGTAAATCAACCACATATCATGTTACACATGTAGAAGTAAATCAGTCACATATCATGTTTACTTCTGTAGAAGTAAATCAACCACATATCATGTTTACTTCTGTAGAAGTAATTCAACCATATATCATGTTACACATGTAGAAGTAAATCAACCACATCTCATGTTACACATGTAGAAGTAAATCAACCACATATCATGTTACACATGTAGAAGTAAATCAATCACATATCATGTTTACTTCTGTAGAAGTAAATCAACCACATATCATGTTTACTTCTGTAGAAGTAAATCAACCGTTAGTTAGTTAGTTAGTCGACAGATCATCCTCGTTGCACATCGAACCATTCAGTCCATAAGTGCTCGGATCCCCTCCTCAGCAAATCCCGCAGCGTGTAGCGGCTAACGACGCCAGTTCTGTGTTGGTTTATCAATCTTCTTTGGCTTCCTGCGTAGTGTAACCTGCGTAGTAAATCAACTGTATATCTTGTTACACATGTAGAAGTAAATCAACCATATATCATGTTTACTTCTGTAGAAGTAAATCAACCGTATATCATGTTTACTTCTGTAGAAGTAAATCAACCACATATCATGTTTACTTCTGTAGAAGCAAATCAACCATATATCATGTTACACATGTAGAAGTAAATCAATCACATATCATGTTTACTTCTGTAGAAGTAAATCAACCACATATCATGTTTACTTCTGTAGAAGTAAATCAACCATATATCATGTTACACATGTAGAAGTAAATCAACCATATATCATGTTTACTTCTGTAGAAGTAAATCAACCACATATCATGTTTACTTCTGTAGAAGTAAATCAACCATATATCATGTTTACTTCTGTAGAAGTAAATCAACCATATATCATGTTACACATGTAGAAGTAAATCAATCACATATCATGTTTACTTCTGTAGAAGTAAATCAACCACATATCATGTTTACTTCTGTAGAAGTAAATCAACCGTATATCATGTTACACATGTAGAAGTAAATCAACCATATATCATGTTTACTTCTGTAGAAGTAAATCAACCGTATATTATGTTTACTTCTGTAGAAGTAAATCAACAACTACATATTATGCTTACTTCTGTAGAAGTAAATCAACCACATATCATGCTTACTTCTGTAGAAGTAAATCAACCACATATCATGTTACACATGTAGAAGTAAATCAACCACATATCATGTTACACATGTAGAAGTAAATCAATCACATATCATGTTTACTTCTGTAGAAGTAAATCAACCACATATCATGTTTACTTCTGTAGAAGTAAATCAACCATATATCTTGTTACACATGTAGAAGTAAATCAACCACATATAATGTTTACTTCTGTAGAAGTAAATCAACCACATATCATGTTACACATGTAGAAGTAAATCAACCATATATCATGTTTACTTCTGTAGAAGTAAATCAACCACATATAATGTTTACTTCTGTAGAAGTAAATCAACCACATATCATGTTTACTTCTGTAGAAGTAAATCAACCATATATCATGTTTACTTCTGTAGAAGTAAATCAACCACATATAATGTTTACTTCTGTAGAAGTAAATCAACCACATATCATGTTACACATGTAGAAGTAAATCAACCATATATCATGTTTACTTCTGTAGAAGTAAATCAACCATATATCTTGTTACACATGTAGAAGTAAATCAACCACATATAATGTTTACTTCTGTAGAAGTAAATCAACCACATATCATGTTACACATGTAGAAGTAAATCAACCATATATCATGTTACACACGTAGAAGTAAATCAACCACATCTCATGTTACACATGTAGAAGTAAATCAACCACATATCATGTTACACATGTAGAAGTAAATCAACCACATATCATGTTTACTTCTGTAGAAGTAAATCAACCACATATCATGTTTACTTCTGTAGAAGTAATTCAACCATATATCATGTTACACATGTAGGAGTAAATCAACCACATATCATGTTACACATGTGGAAGTAAATCAACCACATATCATGTTACACATGTAGAAGTAAATCAACCACATATCATGTTTACTTCTGTAGAAGTAAATCAACCATATATCATGTTACACATGTAGAAGCAAATCAATCATATATCATGTTTACTTCTGTAGCATCAACCATATATCATTCACAGATGTATGAAGACTCAATGTCCTATCTGATGTATACATTTCACAGACATACGTACACTGGATGTCGTCCGAGGAAAAAGTATCAACATGGCCGTGTCCTGCAGAGGTAGAGAGGCCTTGAAGAGGATTGGACTGGAAGAGCAGATAAATGCACATGGAATCCCAATGCATGCCCGCATGATTCATGACCACAGTGGCAAGAGGAAGCCGATCCTGTATGGGACCAGAGACCAGGTGAATGTCTTTAGTCTCTTATCTAAACCATATCTTGGGTAAACATGTTTGTGTATCTTGGGTAAACATGTTTGTGTATCTTGATATCTTGGGTAAACATGTTTGTGTATCTTGGGTAAACATGTTTGTATATCTTGGGTAAACATGTTTGTGTATCTTGATATCTTGGGTAAACATGTTTGTGTATCTTGGGTAAACATGTTTGTGTATCTTGATCCAGGTGTTGTAGCAGCCCTTGAAAATGGGCACAATTTAGGAATGGCAATTATGGTTGAAAAAAAAATGATGAGGTGTTCTTTCCCTGGTCTGGTTTTCTTGTGCCACATCCAACGGCAGTGAATATTGTGGGGTGCCATTTTCCATGCCATCTCCCACCTGAGATAAGTAATTCAAACAGTTACTTATTTCATCTTGTGTGGCCACACAGAAAGAAACAATGGAATTCTGTTTTAAACCAATCCCTGTCTCAGTTGAATTTATTTCAACTCCTAGTTCCTCTGTACAGAAGGGAATAAGAGAGTCGGGTAGGGCTTTGCCTTTGACCTCTGTAATAGTTTTCTTCAGGTCCTCCTCCCTTCTTCCTGGATCTTTCTCCTAGGGGAAGCCTTAGAAAGCTCCTGAGTTTGCTGGGGTGCCAAGCCAGCTAATCCACTTTCACTGCAGTGTAAACATTTATCAGGTTTGTGACTGTTTACTGTATTCTTGGTACATTTTCTCCTATTCCGTTTCTGTTTAGGAAAAGGTGGAATGAGCCTCTGCCTTTCAGAGTTTGAGTTTTCGTCTTCCTGAGCTGTGGGGATTAGTGAAAGGATGCATGCTTCTTCATTGTCACAGTCAGCTTCCCCGCTTTCTATCAGAGTTTCGGCTTGAGTGATTGGCATTTTTCTCTACCGAGCTGGTAGACTCCTCAACGTTCAATGTTTCCATTTGCTTTTTCTTCATCTCCTCTTCTTCAGCTTTGTGGTGCACATTTGCTTCACACTATCCATTTTCTTTCATCATTTCTTCATCAGCCACATCCCACTCTTCCATCTCAACTATAATAAATTCTTCTAGATCCTCTCCTGCTAAGCCTTTCTCTGTTCCCAGCCTTCTGACGTATTCTAAAAAATAAGTGCAGTGATCCGTAATCTCTTCTCAGCTTAACTTAGGCAAGTTTTTATGACTACCCTACACAGAACTAGGCAGATATATACTAGAACAAGATAGTGACAAGAGGAACTGACAATGTATGAGAATAAAAGTGAATTCAGTGAGAGATTAGTTCATGCAAAACAGTCCGTCATTCACTGAATTTACTAAGCATTAATCAACTTATACATGATTAAATCAAATGATAAAACATGCAATCCACACACCATCAAGTAAATCGATACTGTATAAATATTGAAAATCACTGATTAATGTGATTATTAATTACTACAGTGGTAAATGACAGTACATCATGACTATATATATCTGACAGTGCATCATGCCTATATATCTGACAGTATATCATGTCTATATATCTGACAATATCATGTCTATTTATCTGACAGTACATCATGTCAATTGATCGCCGGTTTGTGAATGAGACCCTACTTACAGGTAAGTGTGTGGCAGTGAATATATAGTAATGTGTAAATGTGAGTGATGGATGTGGTATATGAATGTGATAGATTGATGTCATGTGTAAATGTGAGTGATGGATGTGGTATATGAATGTGATAGATTGATGTCATGTGTAAATGTGAGTGATGGATGTGGTATATGAATGTGATAGATTATGTCATGTGTAAATGTGAAAGATTGGTGTCATGTATGAATGTGATAGATTGATGTCATATGTAAATGTGAGTGATGGATGTGGTATATGAATGTGATAGATTGATGTCATGTGTAAATGTGAGTGATGGATGTGGTATATGAATGTGATAGATTGATGTCATGTGTAAATGTGAGTGATGGATGTGGTATATGAATGTGATAGATTGATGTCATGTGTAAATGTGAAAGATTGGTGTAAAGTTTGAATGTGATTACTTTATGTAATGTATGAGTGTGAGAGATAAATGTAATATGTGAATATGATATGTTGGAGTAATATATCAATGTGATAATATTGGGGTAATTGTCATAAGTTGCTAATCTAAGGAGTATTATGGAACTATTTATTAGCTAATTAAGTTATCACTGACTCTGGCTTTGTAGAGGGAGTGGGTTCAACTCCCTGATGCTCCCATCCCAAGGAAGCAAATTCGGGATAGATGTCTCTTTTAGGCTGAACAGAGATAGCGTCCCTGGATACACATGCACACAGCTGGAAATGGCTCAAAATAAGGTAAAAGTAGCTGGTCTTGGTATCCCCCAAAAAGTGGGAAGGAGGGTGTTAGATGCCCAGGTTTACGTCTGTTAGTTGACTACAAGGCAGGGCACAATCTCCCCTCTCTGGTTAATATTACAAGTCCCCCACCATGTCATGTACACAACAGGTGCACATACACAATTACGTACACTTGGAAAATATTAAGATAGAACTATGAGTTAAAACAAGCTACCACTATGTTTATTTTCTATCAAGATCAATAGTTCAAAACGTGAAAGTTTGCAGTAAGATGATTTCACCTTGCATCAACTGAGACAGTGTTCTGTGCGAATGCAAGTCTTTTCTCCACCAGATGTCGTCTCATTCTCACTGAACAGGATCGTGTCCCCTGGCACTCTGGTTGAGAGCTTGAAATAGTGTGATCAAGAATGTGTAGTTTCTAAGATCTACACATATCAAATCTTATTTATACATATACCAACTTACACATATACAAACATCGTGATACTGTCTGGCAATGTCTCTCATCCAAGTTTACTCCTCTTGCTTTCTCTCCTCTTCTCTTGGGTACTGTATACACCACAATATCTTTGCTTCAAACACAACCATGATAATTTTGTGTAACCTTCACCACGGGGTAACATATTACATCTGAAGCATACCACAACAATAACCAATATGCATAAAGAACATCATGCATTATAATAGCACAACAAACAATCACCCTAGTCTGTTATAACTATTGTACACATCACATACATTCCTTATATCAAGATTATAATAAAAAATATGCATAGCAGAGACTGTCGTTATTTAGCCATTTGTGTGTTAAGAATAAAGGAAATACAATAATACAACTGTATCAATAAAATACAACAAGGGGAAGACAGAAGTAAATACCTGGATGGCTAGACCCCGCGGCATGGTTGAGACAGGAACACTGAGCTGATCCACAACTCTGGTGATCGAGTGAAATGGCGAGTCATGACCGCCCATGCTTATCGGCATGGCACATGATGGATGGATACAACACAATGAGAAAATGATAGTTCTCATTAAAGTGACATACATTGGACTGACAAAATGAAAGTCCGCAAATGTAGAGATTGACGTTACTTAGCTGAATAGTTATTAGGAAATAAAATCCATAGGAAATTCTAAACTGCAAAAGAGTCAAGACGTATCGTTAAATGATATTTCATTGAATTGGTTGTTTTTGGATTTGAGGTTGAAAGATTGAGCACAACACACTACTGATAATGCTGATTGTATTCCGGCACAAAACTTGGGCCTTGTCCACATCAGATTGGAAGCACTAGACTCAAGTTTCACTCTCGTCTGAGTTCGTTAGTAGTGCATATCCCTGACTGGACCCAGGATTGAACTCCAGATCACTGGTGTGTGAGGCGGGTATGTAACCACAGACCACGCGGCTCACACTAGATGCGACCAAATTATCATACTAGAATATTACGTTACACATGGTATGCTATAGCTCAAAGTTTGCCTGATTGCCGTGACTAACATCTGTCAATTGATGTGGCCCCCTAATGACCAGGTCTTCTCGATCTGGTGATATTTACACATAACAGTTGCATTTTACCTGATTCTTCTAGAAGACAGTCTAATGGAGAATTCCAAAGCACTAGCATTTGTACCCAGGTTTGATTATCTCCCTTCCCTGTTGGCCGGCCTTTCAACTTTCCACTCTGCGTTGAGCACGAGGTATTTGGATAGGTAGTTTACTGAACCAGGCATTGGTCAATTCACACCTTAGTCCGGTTGAAAGTTATCCTTCAGTCTGAAATTTCGCCACGCCATGCTTTTATCTCTGCAAAAAGGTGTCAGGTGTGCACTGCTCTGACCACCATTGGCAAGTTCACATGTTTGTCCGGCTGAAAGTCTCCCGTCAGTTTGGGCTTCCCGGATAACATGTTAGCCAGTGATTTTTATGAAGTAAGAATATTACATCTCTTTATCCCTTTCCTCTGCTGTAGTATGCGAATTGACAACTCCCTAGTAGAAACCAGACTTTGCTTTGTGCGACGGTTCTGTGCGACGACGGCTCTGTGCGATGGCTCTGTGTGACGGCTCTGTGTGATGGCTCTACTGGCGCCAAATTGTGTCATAGAATTGACAACTCTTTAGTAGTAATCAGACTTTGCTTTGTGCAACGGCTCTGTGCGACGGCTCTACTGGCACCAAATTGTGTCATAGAATTGGAAATGCTGAGTAGTGGGGTGAAGTTTTATTTGTCTGTCTATTCATTCCTCCTTTATTCCATCTTTGTTGTAGAATGAGAGATTCATTCTGGTATTATCCAAAGTATTCCATCACAGTAATGTGAATGTGACACAATCGTATACTATATGAATGTGATACATAATGATCCGCATAACACCAGTATAATGTGATACATAATGAACCACATAACACCAGTATAATGTGATACATAATGAACCTCATAACACCAGTATAATGTGATACATAATGAACCGCATAACACCAGTATAATGTGATACATAATGAACCGCATAACATGAGTATAATGTGATACATAATGAACCACATAACACCAGCATAATGTGATACATAATGAACCGCATAACACCAGTATAATGTGATACATAATGAACCGCATAACACCAGTGTAATGTGATACATAATGAACCACATAACACCAGTGTAATGTGATACATAATGAACCGCATAACATCAGTGTAATGTGATACATAATGATCCGCATAACACCAGTATAATGTGATACATAATGAACCGCATAACACCAGTATAATGTGATACATAATGAACCGCATAACACCAGTATAATGTGATACATAATGAACCTCATAACACCAGTGTAATGTGATACATAATGAACCGCATAACACCAGTATAATGTGATACATAATGAACCGCATAACATCAGTATAATGTGATACATAATGAACCGCATAACATCAGTATAATGTGATACATAATGAACCACATAACACCAGCATAATGTGATACATAATGAACCACATAACACCAGTATAATGTGATACATAATGAGCCACATAACACCAGCATAATGTGATACATAATGAACCACATAACACCAGTATAATGTGATACATAATGAACCTCATAACACCAGTATAATGTGATACATAATGAACCGCATAACACCAGTATAATGTGATACATAATGAACCGCATAACATGAGTATAATGTGATACATAATGAACCACATAACACCAGCATAATGTGATACATAATGAACCACATAACACCAGTATAATGTGATACATAATGAACCACATAACACCAGCATAATGTGATACATAATGAACCACATAACACCAGTGTATGGCAGTTTATTTGTACAAATGTTCTGATTACTGCACTCAAAGTCTTTGTCATTCTTGTTGTTTTCAGCGGCAGAGAAATACAGCAATGTGCGGATCTTCTTCTCTCACAAGCTCATATCTTGTGATTTTGAATCAGGGGAAGCCATCTTTCAAAAGTAAATTGTTTTTGATTCAATTTAACTGTTTGCTGTATTACATATGGTCTCTTTGTTGTAGTGCATGCAGTTTTCATGAATATTTATACATTTGGAATCACCTGGTCCGCACCAATTTGAAAAACAAAGTGCGTATTAACTGCTGATACTTGCTATTCCACCACTAAGTGTCAGGGGTACCCTGTTTATGTTCACTTTGGAATAGTTACTAAACTTAATCATCGTTATCTTTGGGTTATCCTGACAAAATCCAGATACTGACTGGACAAGCCTCCAGCATCTGCCTTACTCATGTCAAACACTTTTGTGTGAATAGAAGTCAATATTGTACTTGTGTCCGCAGAGTCACGGTGTCACAGACAACAACAAATGACTAACATGGAACATAACACAACAGCAGTGTTTGATCTTTGCTCACGTAACACTAACATGGAACATAACACAACAGCAGTGTTTTATCTTAGCTCACGTAACACTTTATTTCTGTGACGACGATTATCGTACTCACTCGCACGTTGCACTCTCCTCAAGAAAACACATGACTTCCTGTCATGGAATATAATGCAAATGATAAATAAATGCAAATGATGACATGGTAAATCTCCAACACAACTCAAATAAACTAACACAAGGCTGAACCACTGCTACCTTTGTGGCTGCACTAACACAAAACCACTGCTACCTTTGTGGCTGCACTAACACAAAACCACTGCTACCTTTGTGATTGCACTAACAACAGTCTGAACCACTGCTACCTTTGTGGCTGCACTAACAGAAACTCTAAACCACTGCTACCTTTGTGGCTGCCATCAGCTCATCTCGAGTCTTCAGGCGATTCCTGTTTGGTGTCCATGGTGAGAATGCGCGCTACATTATTCACTTACTCAGCCACATGTGACAGCCAATAAATACATACAACATCACTGAGCCTGCGTTGATCACAGTCTGTCCTCACCTGTCAACTCCAACAGTCACACCACCTCAGTTCCTCCCCCTCCTTTACAATCTCTCTACCTCGTCCCCAAGACTGTGTATTATGTGCGGGAAGAGCTGTGGCACAGAGATGATGGTGTCTGTCTCAGAGTCGGCAGGTTCCAGGTTCGAGTCCAAGCTCGGGGCTGGGAGTGTCCCCACGAACCATTGGTATCTCATGATATCTCTTCTCCTATAACTCATGTCCTACAACCACTGTCCTATAACTCATGTCCTAGAACCACTGTCCTATAACTCATGTCCTACAACCATTGTCCTATAACTCATGTTCTATAACCATTGTCCCATGACTCATGTCCTACAAACACTGTCCTATAATTCATGTCCTACAACCATTGTCCTATAATTCATGTCCTATAACCACTGTCCTATAACTCATGTTCTACAACCACTGTCCTGTAACTCATGTCCTACAACCATTGTCCTGTAACTCATGTCCCACAACCACTTCCTATAACTCATATCCTACAACCACTGTCCTGTAACTCATGTCCTACAACCACTGTCCTATAACTCATGTCCTACAACCATTGTCCTATAACTCATTTCCTATAACCATTGTCTTATAACTCATGTCCTATAACTCATGTCCTACAACCATTGTCCTATACTTGTATGTACTTGATGTTCAGTCTGTAAGTATTGTCTGAGAATTAGTCTGTAACTTTTACCCTGTCAGTGTTACTTTTGTCCTGGGACTTTGTCCTCTAAATGTCAATTTGTCTTCTAAGTGTCACTTTTGTTCTGAGAATGTCACTTTTGTCCTGAGAATGTAACTAAGACTCAGTCTGTAACTTTGTCCCTATAGTAAACATGGAGCAGAGGTCAGGGCTAAGGTGGATCTGATTGTGGGGGCTGATGGTGCGTACTCCAATGTGAGGAAACAAATGATGAAGTTCACCAGGTTTGACTACCAGCAACAGTACATACCTCACGGCTACATGGAGCTGAACATCCCAGCGACTCCCGACCACCAGGTGGGGTGTGTGAGTGTGTGTGTGCATGCGTGCGTGCATGCATGCGTGCATGTGTGTGTGTATGTGCATGCATTCGTGCATGTGTGTGTGTGTGTTCGACTACCAGCAACAATGCATACCTCACAACTACATGGAGCTGAACATCCCACCGGTTACCAGGCTTTGTGGCTTTCATGGTTCAGTTACTTGTTGCACACATGTTGCTAGTTTGTTCATTTGTTTGTGGTTTCCATTGTTCAGTTAATTGTTGCACACATGTTGCTAGTTTGTTCATTTGTTTGTGGTTTCCATTGTTCAGTTACTTGTTGCACACATGTTGCTAGTTTGTTCATTTGTTTGTGGTTTCCATTGTTCAGTTAATTGTTGCACACATGTTGCTAGTTTGTTCATTTGTTTGTGGTTTCCATTGTTCAGTTACTTGTTGCACACATGTTGCTAGTTTGTTCATTTGTTTGTGGTTTCCATTGTTAAGTTACTTGTTGCATACATGTTGCTAGTTTGTTCATTTGTTTGTGGTTTCCATTGTTCAGTTACTTGTTGCACACATGTTGCTAGTTTGTTCATTTGTTTGTGGTTTCCATTGTTCAGTTACTTGATGCACACATGTTGCTAGTTTGTTCATTTTTTTGTGGTTTCCATTGTTCAATTACTTGTTGCACACATGTTGCTAGTTTGTTCATTTATTTGTGGTTTCCATTGTTCAGTTACTTGTTGGACACATGTTGCTAGTTTGTTCATTTGTTTGTGGTTTCCATTGTTCAGTTAATTGTTGCACACATGTTGCTAGTTTGTTCATTTGTTTGTGGTTTCCATTGTTCAGTTACTTGTTGCACACATGTTGCTAGTTTGTTCATTTGTTTGTGGTTTCCATTGTTCATTTACTTGCTGCACACATGTTGCTAGTTTGTTCATTTGTTTGTGGTTTCCATTGTTCAGTTACTTGTTGCACACATGTTGCTAGTTTGTTCATTTGTTTGTGGTTTCCTTTGTTCAGTTACTTGTTGCACACATGTTGCTAGTTTGTTCATTTGTTTATGGTTTCCATTGTTCAGTTACTTGTTGCACACATGTTGCTAGTTTGTTCATTTGTGTGTGGTTTCCATTGTTCAGTTACTTGTTGCACACATGTTGCTAGTTTGTTCACTTGTTTGTGGTTTCCATTGTTCAGTTACTTGTTGCACACATGTTGCTAGTGTGTTCATTTGTTTGTGGTTTCCATTGTTCAGTTCGCTATGGAAGTCAACTACCTGCACATCTGGCCCAGGCACGAGTATATGTTGATTGCCCTGCCCAACGTGGACAGATCCTACACAACCACCTTGTTTATGTCCTTTGACAAGTTTGAATCCATCACGTCGGAGCAGCAGTTAATGGACATGTTCCAGCGGGAATTCCCTGACTCACTTCCACTGCTGGGCCCGTAAGTCATTCTTGCAAATTATTGGTGTCAGTGTTTATTGTCCAAAGGTTTTGTTTACTTAGTTTGTTGGTTGATCCAAGTTTGAGAAGATTACTACTGCATGCCATTGGGTGGAGTGGAGAGGTGGACTAGTGTGTGCTTGAGAGATCTGGAGTCTGGGAACCTCTGTGTCTTACTTTGTTAGTTGATCCAAGTTTGACAAGATTGGAATAGATACAAATATATAATCTGAGTATGTATTAAGTGTTGGAATTTGGGTCAGTCTCATGATGTCATCATGTTTGATTTCTTCTCTCTAGTTTCATGATGTCATCTTGTTTGATTTCTTCTTCTAGCAGATGTCATCTTCTTCTGTAGTTTCGATGTCATTGATTCTTCTCTCTAGTCATGATGTCATCATGTTTGATTTCTTCTCTCTAGTTTCATGATTTCATCTTGTTTGATTTCTTCTCTCTAGTTTCATGATGTCATCTTGTTTGATTTCTTCTCTAGCCTCATGGTTTCATCTTGTTTGATGATCATCTTGTTTGATTTCTTATCTCTTTTCATGATTTCATCTGTTTGATTTCTCTCTAGACTCATGATTTCTCTTGCTTTAGTTTCATGATGTCTCTCTTATCTCTAGCCTCATGATATCATCTTGTTTTATTTCTTTTCTTCTACACAGGAAGCAACTCACAAAAACATTCTTCTCCTCGACACCACAGCCCATGGTGTCAGTGAAGGTCAGTTTTATACCCACAACATAATGTTGAATAATGCTAAGTAAAGAAATCATGACACTTTATTCCACTTAATCACAAATGTGACTCTTTCTGTAGACATTCTGTTTACTGAATTACACCATCACAATTTATTCCATGTAATCACAAGTGTAACACTTTCTTGAGACATTCTGTTTACTGAATTAAATCATGAGATATCATTATATTGAACATTTTATGTTCTTCTGGCTTGCTGTTCAGGGCCAGCCGGGTTGTTCCAAGCAGCACAGACTGTTACTATTTGTGTCTGCTCTGTGGATGATATCTATCATTGGTTGTCATGTTATCTGTTCACACCTAGCATTGTCTATCCAGCTTCTTAATTCTTGTGATGTTTCATGTATTGTTTGTTGTATCTGTGATATTTCATGTATTGTTTGTTGTATCTTTGATGTTTCATGTACTATTTTTGTGTCTGTGATGTTTTATGTATTTTTTAAAAATCTGTGATGTTTCATGTGCTTTTTGTTGTATCTGTGATGATTCACATGTTGTTTGTTGTATCTGTGATGTTTCATGTACTGTTTGTTGTATCTTTGATGTTTCTGTATTGTTTGTTGTATCTATGCTGTTTCTTTCTGTATAGACTACAAGAAAGCTTTTGATAGAGTACAACATGAACGACTAATTACGTGCCTTCAAGATATAGGAGTAGACGGAAAAGACATCAGACTTATTAGTAACTTGTACTGGGAACAAGTGGTGTCTATTAGATGCGGAAATAACTATTTGTCGCCTATAGAGATAAAAAGAGGAGTTCGGCAGGGATGTGTACTGTCCCCAAGCCTCTTCAACCTATACACAGAAAGAATTTTTAAACAAATTGAACTGCCTGGACTTAACATAAATGGAAGCATCATAAACAATCTTAGGTATGCTGCCGATACCGAGTTACTAGTAGAAAGCGAGCAAGACTTACAAAACCTAGTGGAACAAGTAAACAGGCATAGTGCAAAATGTGGCTTAGATATTAACATCCTAAAAATGAAAACTATGATAATTAGCAGTGAAAAGGAAAGGTCATCAATGAACATCACAGTAAACGAGTAGGTACTAGAACAAGTAACAAGTTTCTCCTATCTTGGACATGTAATAACAGATGATGGCAGAAGTGAAACAGAAATCAAAAAGGGAATGGGAATGGCCAAAACTGCTTTCAACAGCATGAAATCAGTATTACGAGGGGAAGTCAATAAGTAAGTCACAAATGCTGTAGAAAAATAACTAAATATAATAACTTGAAACCAGTTTATTTTTATACAAACGTTGTCCCTTTATTTCTCAACATAATTTCCACCAACATTGATGCATTTATCCTATCGTTTTATCAGTCCTCCCGAACTGGCTGCATAGAGCTGCATGCTCTGTTTTCTAAACTACGTTTTTACTTCACATTCAACTTCGACGTCATTCACGTCCTTGAGAAAATTGTTCTACCCAGCTATGCACCGCTTTACAGGACAAACATTTGTCAGCATAAACAGGAAGCATTTCCTTATGAATGGCCTTTGCAGGCAGTCCTTTTGCTCACAAAAAAACGCACAACAGCACGATACTCTTTGGTTGTATACTCCGTAAGTACAGTCACCATTTTGTTTATGCGCTGCACATGAGACACCTAGCGCCACCTGACGAAGGGAAATATAAAGTCCGATGTTGATGTCACCTAATGACACCTGTAGAAAACACCAACTATATTTACCTGCCATCCCACAGAACTGTGTAACTTACTTATTAACTCGCATCCAGAGATATTAACAATGCATTAAAAATGAGAATTGTCAAATGTTACATATATTCAACACTACTGTATGGCGCGGAAGCCTGGACATTGAACAAGCTACTAGCAAATTGCATAGATACCCGAGAGATGTGGATATACAGACGAATATGTCGTATTTCTTGGAAACAAAAACAATCAAATACAGAGGTTATAGAAAAACTGGGAATGAAAAGAGAGTTGATGAAAGAAATAAAAAAGAGGCAAGTGAAATATTTCGGCCACGTTAAAAGACATAACACTCTTATGAAAACTATACTGGAGGGTTAGGTTGAAGGCAAGCGAGCAAGAGGTAGACAACGATACAAGTGGGAAGATAACATCAAGAAATGGACGAACATCAGTCTGACAGAATGTAAGTCAGGGCGAGAGACGGACAGTGTTAGAGATCCACTACAGCCAACCTTCATTGTGGAGACGGCACCTGATTGATTGATTAATATTTCTGTATTGTTTCTTGTATCTGTAATGTCTCATGTACTATTTGTTGTATCTGTAATGTTTATGCATTGTCTGTTGTATCTGTGATGTTTCTTGTGTTGTTTGTTGTATTGTTTGTTGTATCTGTCATCTTTATATTTTGTTTGTTGTATCTGTGATGTTTCTATTTTGTTTGTTGAATCTGTGGTGTTTCTGTAATGTTCTTTTGTATCTATGTTTCATGTATTGTTGTATCTGTGTTGTTACATTGTTTGTTGTATCTGTGATGTTTCTTTATTGTTTGTTGTATCTGTGATGTTTCTGTATTGTTTGTTGTATCTGTGATGTTTATTTATTGTTTGTTTTATCTGTGATCTTTCATGTATCAATGCTGTTTTATGTATTGTTGTATCTGTGTTGTTACATTGTTTGTTGTATCTGTGATGTTTCTGTATTGTTTGTTGTATCTGTGATGTTTATTTATTGTTTGTTTTATCTGTGATCTTTCATGTATCAATGCTGTTTTATGTATTGTTGTATCTGTGATGTTTTATGTATTTGTTGTATCTGTGATGTTTCATGTATTGTATCTGTGATGTTTATGTATTGTTGTATATGTGATCTTTCCATTATGTTTGTTGTATCTGTGATGTTTCTGTATTGTTTGTTGAGTCTGTGGTGTTTCTGTAATGTTTGTTGTTTCTACAATGTTTCATGTATTGTTGTATCTGTGATGTTTCATGTGTTTATTGTATCTGTGATGTTTATGTATTGTTTGTTGTATCTGTGATGTTTCATGTAATGTTTGTTGTATCTGAAATGTTTCATGTATTATTGCATCTGTGCTTTTTATGTATTGTTGTATGTGTGATGTTTCATATATTGTTGTATGTGTGATGTTTCATATATTGTTGTATCTGTGCTGTTTTATGTATTGTTGTTTCTGTGATGTTTCAAGTATTGTTGTATCTGTGATGTTCATGTATTGTTGTATCTGTGATGTTCCATGTATTGTTGTATCTGTGCTGTTTCATGTATTGTTGTATCTGTGATGTTTCATGTATTGTTGTATCTGTGATGTTTCATGTGTTGTTGTATCTGTGATATTTCATTTGCGGTTTTTTCCACCTGTAATGTTCCATGTACACAAATCATATGGTACAATGTATGTCATGTCTCCAGTGCCACCCCTATATTGTATCATATGGTACAATGTATGTCATGTCTCCAGTGCCACCCCTACCATGTATCATATGGTACAATGTATGTCATGTCTCCAGTGCCACCCCTACCATGTATCATATGGTACAATGTATGTCATGTCTCCAGTGCCACCCCTACCATGTATCATATGGTACAATGTATGTCATGTCTCCAGTGCCACCCCTACCATGTATCATATGGTACAATGCATGTCATGTCTCCAGTGCCACCCCTACCATGTATCATATGGTACAATGTATGTCATGTCTCCAGTGCCACCCCTACCATGTATCATATGGTACAATGTATGTCATGTCTCCAGTGCCACCCCTACCATGTATCATATGGTACAATGTATGTCATGTCTCCAGTGCCACCCCTACCATGTATCATATGGTACAATGCATGTCATGTCTCCAGTGCCACCCCTACCATGTATCATATGGTACAATGTATGTCATGTCTCCAGTGCCACCCCTACCATGTATCATATGGTACAATGTATGTCATGTCTCCAGTGCCACCCCTACCATGTATCATATGGTACAATGTATGTCATGTCTTTAGTGCCACCCCTACCATGTGAAAGGCAAGGCTGTACTGCTGGGAGATGCAGCCCATGCAATGGTTCCCTTCTATGGACAAGGAATGAACTGTGTAAGTCTTGTGTATCAGGTTCTTGGCTGTTGTCTCACAAGTTTTTAACTGTTGTACCACATGTTCTTAAATGTTGTTTGACAAGTTCTAATTTATCTTAAATGTTGTACTACACGTTATTAAACCTGGAACCACAAGTTGTTATTGTTATACCAGAGGTTTTAAATGTTGTAACACACGTTTCTAACTGTTGTGGTGTTTGTCCATCAAGAATGATGATGATCATTCATTTCATCCAGTGGGGTTGAAAGTATGGAGCCGTGTTCTAAAATGGCTGATAAGGCCTATTTTGGCTAGAAATGTACTTTGACAATGTGGACAAAGAATGCTTGAAGTTCCAGGAGGAGGATCTCCTGTTGTGGTTTTTCTGTCCAGCCTTTTTATCACAACTCTTGCAGTCCTGCTTGCTTCACAAGTGACTGCACCCTTGCATAATGATGTATGCCACACATTTTGGTCTTTGACAGCAGTCTCCCAGGTGTCGTGATGAATTCCAAAAGCTTTTAGTGTGATCTTCAGAGTGTCTTTAAAGCCCCTTAGGGAGCATTTACAGCAGTGCAGCTCACCGTAAAAAATTTGTTTAGGGAGCCTGTGATCTGGCATGTGAATCAAGTGACCAGCCCAGCGAAGCTGATTCTTCAAGGTAGAGCATGGATACTGGGCATGGATGCTGATGGTGTGTGACCATAACTGGATAAACTGATGAGTGTGAACATAACTGTATAGATAAACTAATGTGTATGTGAACATAAGAACATAACTGTATAGACAAAACAAATAAATAAGATGTTTGTTAACGTAACTGTTTAAACATATAAACATGATGGTTGTGAATGTAATTATATAAATGAGTCAGCCTGTCTTCATGCATTCATGTTGCTTTCATGCTGTTAATTTGAAGAGTTGCTGATCTGATTCAATTGTTCATACTCCTGTATCTCTCAGGGTTTGGAAGACTGCATCGTATTAGATGAAATTCTGGACAAATTTGGTGATGATTTGGGTAAATATATCTTATTATTTTCCATGTGTGTGGGTGGGTGGAGGGAGGGAGGGGGTGGGGTGGGTGGGTTTGTGGGTGGGGGATGGATGGAGAAAAAAAGAATAGAGAGACAAGTACTCTTGTCCATGCATTTGTGCCATTGGTGATCATGTCTGTCCACAGCCTTCTGTCTCGTGTACTGTCAATCTTATAATCTTTGAATTTGTGCAGTTGTTGATCATGTCTGTCCACAGTCTTCTGTCTCGTGTACTGTCAATCTTCTTATAATCTTTGAATTTGTGCAGTTGGTGATCATGTCTGTCCACAGTCTTCTGTCTCGTGTACTGCCAATCTTCTTATAATCTTTGAATTTGTGCAGTTGGTGATCATGTCTGTCCACAGCCTTCTGTCTCGTGTACTGCCAATCTTCTTATAGTCCATTCCGTGTGGTGTTGGTGATCATGTCTGTCCACAGCCTTCTGTCTCGTGTACTGCCAATCTTCTTATAATCTTTGAATTTGTGCAGTTGGTGATCATGTCTGTCCCAGCCTTCTGTCTCGTGTACTGCCAATCTTCTTATAGTCCATTCCGTGTGGTGTTGGTGATCATGTCTGTCCACAGTCTTCTGTCTCGTGTACTGCCAATCTTCTTATAATCTTTGAATTTGTGCAGTTGGTGATCATGTCTGTCCACAGCCTTCTGTCTCGTGTACTGCCAATCTTCTTATAGTCCATTCCGTGTGGTGTTGGTGATCATGTCTGTCCACAGTCTTCTGTCTCGTGTACTGCCAATCTTCATATAGTCCATGCCGTGTGGCATTGGTGATCATGTCTGTCCACAGCCTCTGTCTGCTTTTTAGTTTTGCAGACATTCCGTTTTAAAGATTTTCAGTTATAGATTTTAATTTCTACAGATTTTCAGTTTGCATATTTTCACTTTAGTCAGGTCTTAGTCAGATATGACTAGGTTCATATTAGGTTCATACCGGAATACGATCAGCGTTGCCAGTAGTGGGTTGTGCTCAATATTTAAATCTCAAATCCCGAAACAGCCAAATCAATCAGATATGACTGAGCTACCATATGACAGTAGATGGTACTACCTTCTTTCTGTTAAAGTTGAATGTTGGGCGGCGCTCACCAAACCCGACACCCCACATTGTGCCAACGGCTTCGGTCGGAAGAGCGCAACTGGGAGGGTACAAGCCTTATCCTGGTGCGAGGAAATGCAACCTAAAGACCAAATGCCATGGCAGGGCAGACCAGGCCCTAAGCCTTGGTTGGTAGCTTTTCAAGGATCGAAGCTCCAAAAGCGGACAGTTAGAGCATTGCTTTGCTGATCTGGCAGCTTCTGAAGCTTGTCTTGTTCCAGATGTATTGGTGTTACCTTTTCTCTGGAGCAAACTCGGCAGGCCGAGAGAGGAATCATGCTGCATGGGTAACACATGGTCTCTACAGTTCAGCCAGGCTTTGTGCTATGAAGAGATCAGAAACGGAATAAACGCAAAAGAGAAAAATGACCACAGATAGATCACACACTGAACGTGTGAAACATAAGATGGTGCGTGATGGTGGGTGATTTTAGCCCAGGCTTTGTGCTATGGAGAGGCAATAATTATGCCTTTTTAAAGCACAAACTATCGTCTGTCAAGACGGCAAGGTGCCAATGATGATGATGGTGGACATGATCATGTGTTCACATACATCCATTGTGATGACCATGTGGTCACATAATCCATTGTGGACTAACATTTACAGCGAGAATTGGTCTGATCAGTCACATTCTCAACCGCCATGGGTTGTAGTAATTATGCCTTTTTGAAGCAAAATGTAACAAACTATTGACTGTCAAGACGGCAAAGTGCCAATAATTTTCACTTGACAGATGTTTAGCTCTATAGGCTTTCAGTTTACAGATGTTTAGTCCTATAGGTTTTCAGTTTAGATGTTTAACTCATGGATGAAATGCCAAAGACACAATTATTCAGTACTGTAGGGAGTGAGTTCTTGTTGACAGTTTGTCAGCAACTTCAATTTGATTTCTCAGCAGTAGAAGTTCTCCCAGAAGTTGAGCCAGAAAATGTTGATTCCATTTCTCTCTTGTAGGAGCTTGTGTTTGTCCATGTTTTCTTCAGCCAAAACCAAGAGTGATGGTTGTTCCAATCTTTTTGTGTGTTTCCACATATCAGTCATTACTCTATTCAATCTTGATGTGTGTTTCCACATATCAGTCATTACTCTATTCAATCTTTTTGTGTGTTTCCACATATCAGTCATTACTCTATTCAATCTTGGTGTGTGTGTGTGTTTCCACATATCAGTCATTACTCTATTCAATCTTGGTGTGTGTGTGTGTTTCCACATATCAATCATTACTCTATTCAATCTTGGTGTGTGTGTGTGTGTTTCCACATATCAATCATTACTCTATTCAATCTTGGTGTGTGTGTGTGTTTCCACGTATCAGCCATTACTCTATTCAATCTTGGGGGGGGGGGGGTGTGTGTGTGTGTGTGTGTGTGTGTGTGTGTGTGGTTTCTCCCCCCCCCCCCCCCCCCCCCCCCACATATCAATCATTACTCTATTCAATCTTGGTGTGTGTTTCCACATATCAGTCATTACTCTATTCAATCTTGGTGTGTGTTTCCACATATCAATCATTACTCTATTCAATCTTGGTGTGTGTGTTTCCACATATCAATCATTACTCTATTCAATCTTAGTGTGTGTGTGTGTGTGTGTTTCCACATATCAATCATTACTCTATTCAATCTTGGTGTGTGTTTCCACATATCAGTCATTATTCTATTCAATCTTGGTGTGTGTTTCCACATATCAGTCATTACTCTATTCAATCTTGGTGTGTGTTTCCACATATCAGTCATTACTCTATTCAATCTTGGTGTGTGTTTCCACATATCAGTCATTACTTTATTCAATATTGGTGTGTGTTTCCACATATCAGTCATTACTTTATTCAATATTGGTGTGTGTTTCCACATATCACTCATTACTCTATTCAATCTTGGTGTGTTTCCACATATTAATTGTTACTCTATTCAATCTTAGTGTGTGTTTCCACATATCAATCGTTACTTTATTCAATCTTAGTGTGTGTTTCCACATATTCAATCCCATTACTCTATTCAATCTTTGTGTGTGTTTCCGCATATCAATTGTTGCTCTATTCAATTTTGGTGTGTGTTTCCACATATCAATTGTTGCTCTATTCAATCTTGGTGTGTGTTTCCACTTACCAATCATTACTCTATCCAATCTTTTTGTGTGTTTCCACATATCACTCATTACTCTATTCAATCTTGGTGTGTTTCCACATATTAATTGTTACTCTATTCAATCTTAGTGTGTGTTTCCACATATCAATCGTTACTTTATTCAATCTTAGTGTGTGTTTCCACATATCAATCCCATTACTCTATTCAATTTTTGTGTGTGTTTCCGCATATCAATTGTTGCTCTATTCAATTTTGGTGTGTGTGTCCACATATAAATTGTTGCTCTATTCAATTTTGGTGTGTGTTTCCACATATCGATTGTTGCTCTATTTGGATTGCCTTCCCCTGGTCTCCTGTACCTCACACAGCCTCAGTCAGTGCTCTCTGTTGCCTGGTGTCTAGTGCTCTCTGTTGCTTGGTGTCTAGTGCTCTCTGTTGCCTGGTGTCTAGTGTCTCTGTTGCCTGGTGTCTAGTTCTCTCTGTTGCCTGGTGTCTAGTGCTCTCTGTTGCCTGGTGTCTAGTGCTCTCTGTTGCTTTGTGTCTAGTGCTCTCTGTTGCCTGGTGTCTAGTGCTCTCTGTTACCTGGTGTCTAGTGCTCTCTGTTGCCTGGTGCTCTCTGTTGCCTGGTGCTCTCTGTTGCCTGGTGTCTAGTGCTCTCTGTTGCCTGGTGTCTAGTGCTCTCTGTTGCTTGGTGCTCTCTGTTGCCTGGTGTCTAGTGCTCTCTGTTGCCTGATGTCTAGTACTCTCTGTTGCCTGGTGTCTAGTGCTCTCTGTTGCCTGGTGTCTAGTGCTCTCTGTTGCCTGGTGTCTAGTGCTCTCTGTTGCCTGGTGTCTAGTGCTCTCTGTTGCCTGGTGTCTAGTGCTCTCTGTTGCCTGGTGTCTAGTGCTCTCTGTTGCCTGGTGTCTAGTGCTCTCTGTTGCCTGGTGTCTAGTGCTCTCTGTTGCCTGGTGTCTAGTGCTCTATGTTGCCTGGTGTCTAGTGCTCTCTGTTGCCTGGTGTCTAGTGCTCTCTGTTGCCTGGTGTCTAGTGCTCTCTGTTGCCTGGTGTCTAGTGCTCTCTGTTGCCTGGTGTCTAGTGCTCTCTGTTGCCTGGTGTCTAGTGCTCTCTGTTGCCTGGTGTCTAGTGCTCTCTGTTGCTTTGTGTCTAGTGCTCTCTGTTGCCTGGTGTCTAGTGCTCTCTGTTGCCTGGTGCTCTCTGTTGCCTGGTGTCTAGTGCTCTCTGTTGCCTGGTGTCTTGTGCTCTCTGTTGCCTGGTGTCTAGTGCTCTCTGTTGCCTGGTGTCTAGTGCTCTCTGTTGCCTGGTGTCTAGTGCTCTCTGTTGCCTGGTGTCTAGTGCTCTCTGTTGCCTGGTGTCTAGTGCTCTCTGTTGCCTGGTGTCTAGTGCTCTATGTTGCCTGGTGTCTAGTGCTCTCTGTTGCCTGGTGTCTAGTGCTCTCTGTTGCCTGGTGTCTAGTGCTCTCTGTTGCCTGGTGTCTAGTGCTCTCTGTTGCTTGGTGTCTAGTGCTCTCTGTTGCCTGGTGTCTAGTGCTCTCTGTTGCCTTGTGTCTAGTGCTCTCTGTTGCTTGGTGTCTAGTGCTCTCTGTTTACCGGTGTCTAGTGCTCTCTGTTGCTTTGTGTCTAGTGCTATCTGTTGCCTGGTGTCTAGTGCTTTCTGTTGCCTGGTGTCTAGTGCTCTCTGTTGCCTGGTGTCTAGTGCTATCTGTTGCCTGGTGTCTAGTGCTCTCTGTTGCTTTTTGTCTAGTGCTATCTGTTGCCTGATGTCTAGTGCTCTCTGTTGCCTGGTGTCTAGTGCTCTCTGTTGCCTGGTGTCTAGTGCTCTCTGTTGCCTGGTGTCTAGTTCTCTCTGTTGCCTGGTGCTTTCTGTTGCCTGGTGTCTAGTGCTCTCTGTTACCTGGTGCTTTCTGTTGCCTGGTGTCTAGTGCTCTCTGTTGCCCAGTGCTCTCTGTTAACTGGTGTCTAGTTCTCTCTGTTGCCTGGTGTCTAGTGCTCTCTGGTGCCTGGTGTCTAGTGCTCTCTGGTGTCTAGTGCTCTCTGTTGCCTGCTGTCTAGTGCTCTCTGTTGCCTGGTGTCTAGTGCTCTCTGTTGCCTGGTGTCTAGTTCTCTCTGTTGCCTGATGTCTAGAGCTCTCTGTTGCTTGGTGTCTAGTGCTCTGTGTTGCCTGGTGTCTAGTGCCCTCTGTTGCTTGGTGTCTAGTGCTCTCTGTTGCCTGGTGCTCTCTGTTGCCTGGTGCTCTCTGTTGCCTGGTGTCTAGTGCTCTCTGTTGCCTGGTGTCTAGTGCTCTCTGTTGCTTGGTGTCTAGTGCTCTCTGTTGCCTGGTGCTCTCTGTTGCCTGGTGTCTAGTGCTCTCTGTTGCTTGGTGTCTAGTGCTCTCTGTTGCTTGGTGTCTAGTGCTCTCTGTTGCCTGGTGTCTAGTGCTCTCTGTTACTTGGTGTCTAGTGCTCTCTGTTGCTTGGTGTCTAGTGCTCTCTGTTGCATGGTGTCTATTGCTCTCTGTTGCTTGGTGTCTAGTGCTCTCTGTTGCTTGGTGTCTAGTGCTCTCTGTTGCTTGGTGTCTAGTGCTTTCTGTCTGTTGCTTGGTGTCTAATGCTCTCTGTTGCTTGGTGTCTAGTTCTCTCTGTTGCCTGGTGTCTAGTGCTCTCTGTTGCTTGGTGTCTAGTGCTCTCTGTTGCTTGGTGTCTAGTGCTCTCTGTTGCTTGGTGTCTAGTTCTCTCTGTTGCTTGGTGTCTAGTGCTCTCTGTTGCTTGGTGTCTAGTGCTCTCTGTTGCTTGGTGTCTAGTGCTCTCTGTTGCTTGGTGTCTTGTGCTCTCTGTTGCCTGGTGTCTAGTGCTCTCTGTTGCTTGGTGTCTAGTGCTCTCTGTTGCTTGGTGTCTAGTTCTCTCTGTTGCCTTGTGTCTAGTTCTCTCTGTTGCTTTTTGTCTAGTGCTCTCTGTTGCCTGGTGCTCTCTGTTGCCTGGTGTCTAGTGCTCTCTGTTGCCTGGTGTCTAGTGCTCTCTGTTGCCTGGTGTCTAGTGCTCTCTGTTGCTTGGTGTCAAGTGCTCTCTGTTGCCTGGTGCTCTCTGTTGCCTGGTGTCTAGTTCTATCTGTTGCCTGGTGCTCTCTGTTGCCTGGTGTCTAGTGCTCTCTGTTGCCTGGTGTCTAGTGCTCTCTGTTGCCTGGTGTCCAGCTGTCTGTTGCTTGGTGTCTAGTGCTCTCTGTTGCTTGGTGTCTAGTGCTCTCTGTTGCCTGGTGTCTAGTGCTCTCTGTTGCCTGATGTCTAATGCTCTCTGTTGCCTGATGTCTAATGCTCTACATTAGTAGCTATTTCTCATGCAGCTTTATGAGTGGATGCCATTCCTCCTCAGCTTCATTAGTAGACCCAATTCCTCCACAGCTTCATGAGTGAATCTAATTCCACTTCATCTTCATAAATGGTTTTGTAAGTGAAGGATGCTTGTGCTCTCTGTGATCTGGAGGGGAGGTTGTAAGTGAAGGGTGAGGGCATATCTCCATGATCTGTTGGGTAGATTGTAAGTGAAGGTTGAGGACATCTCATGATGATCTGGAGGGGAGGTTGTAAGTGAAGGTTGAGGACACTTCAGAGGACATGTGATACCTTCTGATACCATTAATTCTTGTAAACATTCCTTGCCCCATACTGAGATCATCAGATACCATTGGTTCTTGGAAACATCCCTGGCCCTATACTGAGATCATCAAATACCAGGGGAAAACAATCATGGCCCTGGTTGGATGAATAATGACTTGCACGATGAAATGGATTACAGTGAAGAAGAGTTGAGCAATTTGTCGACCTCACTGTCTCACCTGAGTCCATCTGAGTCCAGTTGCAAGACAAGTCAAGAAGACTGGAGACGAATAACGAATACAGGTGCAGTGGATGACCAGGGCGCTCTATGTGCCTTGCCATACTCATTACGTTCCACAACGCTTTGCAGGTAAACATCATCTTGCCCTTGAATCACAATTATTTCTTCCACACAGTCTGCCGAATCCTGTCTTCACATGCTGGGTAGGCATGCCCTAGTTCACCGATTGGTTTGACACCACATTGATTACCCCCACCTTGTTTAGTCAGCCTCTCACAGCTGTCTGGGGGGGGGGGGGGTGGCCCTGTCACATGCTGACAGCTACTAGGAGCCACATGTGTGAGCTGAGTGTCAGGCTTGGACCAGTGGGGTATGGGTCCTGAAAAGGACATGAGAGTCATCCTTACCAAAGGTGCTACCAATGCCTGACACCCCAGACCCCCCTGGCTCTAGCGTGAGATAATCACATACCAGGGGGAAACAATCCTGGCCCTAGAGTGAGATCATCAGATACCAGGGGAACAATCCTGGCCCTAGAGTGAGATCATCAGATACCAGGGGAAACAATCCTGGCCTAGAGTGAGATCATCAGATACCAGGGGAAACAATCCTGGCCTAGAGTGAGATCATCAGATACCAGGGGAAACAATCCTGGCCCTAGAGTGAGATCATCAGATACCAGGGGAAACAATCATGGCCCTATACTGAGATCATCAAATACCAGGGGAAATAATCCCAGCCCTACACTGAGATCATCAGACACCAGGAGAAACAATCCGACCCTACATTGAGATCATGAGATACAGATGAAACTCTCCCAGCCCTGGATTGACATCATCAGATACCAGGGAACAATCCTAGCCCTAGAGTGAGATAATCAGATACTAGGGAAACAATCCTGGCCCTAGAGTGAGATCATCAGATACCAGGGGAAAAAATCCTAGCCCTAGAGTGAGATAATCAGATACTAGGTGGAAACAATCCTGGCCCTAGAGTGGATGTCATCAGATACCAGGGGAAACAATCCTAGCCCTAGAGAGATAATCAGATACTAGGGGAAACAATCCTGGTCCTAGAGTGAGATCATCAGATACCAGGGGCTACTAGTGCTCTCTGTTGCCTCGTGTCTAGTGCTCTCTGTTGCCTGGTGCTCTCTGTTGCCTGGTGCTCTCTGTTGCCTGGTGTCTAGTGCTCTCTGTTGCCTGGTGTCTAGTGCTCTCTGTTGCCTGGTGTCTAGTGCTCTCTTTTGCTTGGTGTCTAGTGCTCTCTGTTGCCTGGTGTCTAGTGCTCTCTGTTGCCTGGTGTCTAGTGCTCTCTGTTGCTTTGTGTCTAGTGCTATCTGTTGCCTGGTGTATAGTGCTCTCTGTTGCCTGGTGTCTAGTGCTCTCTGTTGCCTGGTGCTCTCTGTTGCCTGGTGCTAGTGCTCTCTGTTGCCTGATGTCTAGTGCTCTCTGTTGTTTGGTGTCTAGTGCTCTCTGTTGCCTGGTGTCTAGTGCTCTCTGTTGCCTTGTGTCTAGTGCTCTCTGTTGCTTGGTGTCTAGTGCTCTCTGTTGCCTGGTGTCTAGTGCTCTCTGTTGCCTGGTGTCCTAGTCTCTCTGTTGCCTGGTGTCTAGTGCTCTGTGTTGCCTGGTGTTTAGTGCTCTCTGTTGCCTTGGTGTCCTAGTGGCTCTCTGTTGCCTGGTGTCTAGTGCTCTCTGTTGCCTGGTGTCTAGTGCTCTCTGTTGACTGGTGTCTAGTGCTCTCTGTTGCTTGGTGTCTAGTGCCTCTCTGGGTGGTCTAGTTGCTCTCTGTGCCTGGTGTCTAGTGCTCTCTGTTGCTTGGCTGTCTAGTGGCTCTCTGTTGCCTGGTGTCTAGTGCCCTCTGTGCCTGGTTGTCTAGTAGCTCTCTTGTTGCTTTGTGTCTAGTGCTATCTGTTGCCTGGTGTCTAGTGCTTTCTGTTGTCTGGTGTCTAGTGCTCTCTGTTGCCTGGTGTCTAGTGCTATCTGTTGCCTATTGTCTAGTGCTTTCTGTTGTCTGGTGTCTAGTGGTATCTGTTGCCTATTGTCTAGTGCTTTCTGTTGCCTGGTGTCTAGTGCTCTCTGTTGCCTGGTGTCTAGTGCTCTCTGTTTCCTGGTGTCTAGTGCTCTCTGTTGCCTTGTGCTCTCTGTTGCCTGGTGTCTAGTTCTCTCTGTTGCCTGGTGCTCTCTGTTGCCTAGTGTCTAGTGCTCTCTGTTGCCTGGTGTCTAGTGCTCTCTGTTGTCTGGTGTCTAGTGCTCTCTGTTGCTTGGTGTCTAGTTCTCTCTGTTGCCTGGTGCTCTCTGTTGCTTGGTGTCTAGTGCTCTCTGTTGCCTGGTGTCTAGTGCTCTCTGTTGCCTGGTGTCTAGTTCTCTCTGTTGCCTGGTGTCTAGTGCTCTCTGTTTGCCATGGTGTCTAGTGCTCTCTGTTGCCTGGTGTCTAGTGCTCTCTGTTGCCTGGTGTCTAGTGCTCTCTGTTGCTTGGTGTCTAGTGCTCTCTGTTGCCTGGTGTCTAGTGCTCTCTGTTGCTTGGTGTCTAGTGCTCTCTGTTGCTGGTGTCTAGTGCTCTCTGTTGCCTGGTGTCTAGTGCTCTCTGTTGCCTGGTGTCTAGTGCTCTCTGTTGCCTGGTGTCTAGTGCTCTCTGTTGCTTGGTGTCTAGTGCTCTCTGTTGCCTGGTGTCTAGTGCTCTCTGTTGCCTGGTGTCTAGTGCTCTCTGT
Organism: Cepaea nemoralis; assembly: GCA_014155875.1. Lineage (NCBI taxonomy): Eukaryota > Metazoa > Mollusca > Gastropoda > Stylommatophora > Helicidae > Cepaea > Cepaea nemoralis. The sequence goes on from JACEFZ010022409.1 coordinate 157,029, forward strand.
TGCTTGGTGTCTAGTGCTCTCTGTTGCCTGGTGTTAGTGCTCTCTGTTGCTTGGTGTCTAGTGCTCTCTGTTGCTTGGTGTCTAGTGCTCTCTGTTGCTTGGTGTCTAGTGCTCTCTGTTGCTTGGTGTCTAGTGCTCTCTGTTGCTTGGTGTCTAGTGCTCTCTGTTGCCTTTTGTCTAGTGCTCTCTGTTGCCTGGTTTCTAGTGCTCTCTGTTGCTTTGTGTCTAGTGCTATCTGTTGCCTGGTGTTTAGTGCTTTCTGTTGCCTGGTGTCTAGTGCTCTCTGTTGCCTGGTGTCTAGTGCTATCTGTTGCTTTGTGTCTAGTGCTATCTGTTGCCTATTGTCTAGTGCTTTCTGTTGCCTGGTGTCTAGTGCTCTCTGTTGCTTTGTGTCTAGTGCTTTCTGTTGCTGGTGTCTAGTGCTATCTGTTGCCTGGTGTCTAGTCTCTCTGGTGCTTGTGTCTAGTGTTCTGTTGCTTTGTGTCTAGTGCTCTCTGTTGACTGCTGGTGTCTAGTGCTTTCTGTTGCTTTGTGTCTAGTGCTCTCTGTGCCTGGTGTCTGAGTGCTCTCTGTTGCTTTGGTGTCTAGTGCTCTCTGTTGCCTGGTGTCTAGTGCTTTCTGTTGCTTTGTGTCTAGTGCTATCTGTTGCCTGGTGTCTAGTGCTCTCTGTTGCTTTGTGTCTAGTGCTCTCTGTTGCCTGGTGTCTAGTGCTATCTGTTGCTTTGTGTCTAGTGCTCTCTGTTGCCTGGTGTCTAGTGCTCTCTGTTGCCTGGTGCTCTGTTGCCTGGTGCTCTCTGTTGCCTGGTGTCTAGTGCTCTCTGTTGCCTGGTGTCTAGTGCTATCTGTTGCTTTGTGTCTAGTGCTCTCAGTTGCCTGGTGTCTAGTGCTCTCTGTTGCCTGGTGTCTAGTGCTCTCTGTTGCTTGGTGTCTAGTGCTCTCTGTTGCCTGGTGTCTAGTGCTCTCTGTTGCTTGGTGTCTAGTGCTCTCTGTTGCTTGGTGTCTAGTGCTCTCTGTTGCTTGGTGTCTAGTGCTCTCTGTTGCTTGGTGTCTAGTGCTCTCTGTTGCTTGGTGTCTAGTGCTCTCTGTTGCCTTTTGTCTAGTGCTCTCTGTTGCCTGGTTTCTAGTGCTCTCTGTTGCTTTGTGTCTAGTGCTATCTGTTGCCTGGTGTTTAGTGCTTTCTGTTGCCTGGTGTCTAGTGCTCTCTGTTGCCTGGTGTCTAGTGCTATCTGTTGCTTTGTGTCTAGTGCTATCTGTGCCTATTGTCTAGTGCTTTCTGTTGCATGGTGGCTGTGGCTCTCTGTTGCCTTTGTGTCTAGTGCTTTCTGTTGCCTGGTGTCTAGTGCTAATTCTGTTGCCTGGTGTCCTAGTGCTCTCTGTTGCTTGTGTCTAAGTGGACTTTCTGTTGCTTTGGTGTCTAGTGCGCTCTGTTGCCTGGTGTCTAGTGGATTTCTGTTGCTTTGTGTCTAGTGCTCTCTGTTGCCTGGTTGTCTAGTGCGCTCTGTTGCTTTGTGGTCTAGTGCTCTCTGTTGCCTGGTGTCCTAAGTGCTTTCTGTGCTTTGTGTCTAGTGCTATCATTGTTGCCTGGTGTCCTAGTGCTCTCTGTTGCTTTGTGGCTAGTGCTAGTCTGTTGCCTGGTGTCCTAGTGCGATCTGCTTGCTTTGTGTCTAGTGCTCTCTGTTGCCTGGTGTCTAGTGCTCTCTGTTGCCTGGTGCTCTGTTGCCTGGTGCTCTCTGTTGCCTGGTGTCTAGTGCTCTCTGTTGCCTGGTGTCTAGTGCTATCTGTTGCTTTGTGTCTAGTGCTCTCTGTTGCCTGGTGTCTAGTGCTATCTGTTGCCTGGTGTCTAGTGCTATCTGTTGCTTTGTGTCTAGTGCTCTCTGTTGCCTGGTGTCTAGTGCTCTCTGTTGCTTTGTGTCTAGTGCTCTCTGTTGCCTGGTGTCTAGTGCTCTCTGTTGCTTTGTGTCTAGTGCTATCTGTTGCCTGGTGTCTAGTGCTCTCTGTTGCTTTGTGTCTAGTGCTCTCTGTTGCCTGGTGTCTAGTGCTTTCTGTTGCTTTGTGTCTAGTGCTATCTGTTGCCTGGTGTCTAGTGCTTTCTGTTGCTTTGTGTCTAGTGCTATCTGTTGCTTGTGTCTAGTGCTCTCTGTTACCTGGTGTCTAGTGCTTTCTGTTGCTTTGTGTCTAGTGCTATCTGTTGCTTGGTGTCTAGTGCTCTCTGTTGCCTGGTGTCTAGTGCTTTCTGTTGCTTTGTGTCTAGTGCTATCTGTTGCCTGGTGTCTAGTGCTTTCTGTTGCCTGGTGTCTAGTGCTTTCTGTTGCCTGGTGTCTAGTGCTTTCTGTTGCCTGGTGTCTAGTGCTATCTGTTGCCTGGTGTCTAGTGCTCTCTGTTGCTTTGTGTCTAGTGCTATCTGTTGCCTGATGTCTAGTGCTATCTGTTGCCTGGTGTCTAGTGCTTCTGTTTGCCTGATGTCTAGTGCTTTCTGTTGCCTGGTGTCTAGTGCTATCTGTTGCCTGATGTCTAGTGCTATCTGTTGCCTGATGTCTAGTGCTTTCTGTTGCCTGGTGTCTAGTGCTTTCTGTTGCCTGGTGTCTAGTGCTATCTGTTGCCTGATGTCTAGTGCTATCTGTTGCCTGGTGTCTAGTGCTTTCTGTTGCCTGGTGTCTAGTGCTTTCTGTTGCCTGGTGTCTAGTGCTTTCTGTTGCCTGGTGTCCTAGTGCTATCTGTTGCCTGGTGTCTAGTGCTCTCTGTTGCTTTGTGTCTAGTGCTTTCTGTTGCCTGGTGTCTAGTGCTTTCTGTTGCCTGGTGTCTAGTGCTTTCTGTTGCCTGGTGTCTAGTGCTATCTGTTGCCTGGTGTCTAGTGCTCTCTGTTGCTTTGTGTCTAGTGCTATCTGTTGCCTGGTGTCTAGTGCTTTCTGTTGCCTGGTCTCTAGTGCTCTCTGTTGCCTGGTGTCTAGTGCTCTCTGTTTCCTGGTGTCTAATGCTCTCTGTTGCCTGGTGTCTAGTGCTCTCTGTTGCCTGGTGTCTAGTGCTCTCTGTTGCCTTGTGTCTAGTGCTCTCTGTTGCCTGGTGTCTAGTGCTCTCTGTTGCTTGGTGTCTAGTGCTCTCTGTTGCTTGGTGTCTAGTGCTCTCTGTTGCCTGGTGTCTAGTGCTCTCTGTTGCCTGATGTCTAATGCTCTCTGTTGCCTGATGTCTAATGCTCTACATTAGTAGCTATTTCTCATGCAGCTTTATGAGTGGATGCCATTCCTCCTCAGCTTCATTAGTAGACCCAATTCCTCCACAGCTTCATGAGTGAATCTAATTCCACTTCATCTTCATAAATGGTTTTGTAAGTGAAGGATGCTTGTGCTCTCTGTGATCTGGAGGGGAGGTTGTAAGTGAAGGGTGAGGGCATATCTCCATGATCTGTTGGGTAGATTGTAAGTGAAGGTTGAGGACATCTCATGATGATCTGGAGGGGAGGTTGTAAGTGAAGGTTGAGGACACTTCAGAGGACATGTGATACCTTCTGATACCATTAATTCTTGTAAACATTCCTTGCCCCATACTGAGATCATCAGATACCATTGGTTCTTGGAAACATCCCTGGCCCTATACTGAGATCATCAAATACCAGGGGAAACAATCATGGCCCTGGTTGGATGAATAATGACTTGCACGATGAAATGGATTACAGTGAAGAAGAGTTGAGCAATTTGTCGACCTCACTGTCTCACCTGAGTCCATCTGAGTCCAGTTGCAAGACAAGTCAAGAAGACTGGAGACGAATAACGAATACAGGTGCAGTGGATGACCAGGGCGCTCTATGTGCCTTGCCATACTCATTACGTTCCACAACGCTTTGCAGGTAAACATCATCTTGCCCTTGAATCACCAATTATTTCTTCCACACAGTCTGCCGAATCCTGTCTTCACATGCTGGGTAGGCATGCCCTAGTTCACCGATTGGTTTGACACCACATTGATTACCCCCACCTGGTTTAGTCAGCCTCTCACAGCTGTCTGGGGGGGGGGGGGGGGGGGTGGCCCTGTCACATGCTGACAGCTACTAGGAGCCACATGTGTGAGCTGAGTGTCAGGCTTGGACCAGTGGGGTATGGGTCCTGAAAAGGACATGAGAGTCATTCTTACCAAAGGTGCTACCAATGCCTGACACCCCAGACCCCCCCTGGCTCTAGCGTGAGATAATCAGATACCAGGGGAAACAATTCTGGCCCTAGAGTGAGATCATCAGATACCAGGGGAAACAATCCTGGCCCTAGAGTGAGATCATCAGATACCAGGGGAAACAATCCTGGCCCTAGAGTGAGATCATCAGATACCAGGGGAAACAATCCTGGCCCTAGAGTGAGATCATCAGATACCAGGGGAAACAATCCTGGCCCTAGAGTGAGATCATCAGATACCAGGGGAAACAATCATGGCCCTAGAGTGAGATCATCAAATACCAGGGGAAATAATCCCAGCCCTACACTGAGATCATCAGACACCAGGGAGAAACAATCCCGACCCTACATTGAGATCATGAGATACCAGATGAAACTCTCCCAGCCCTGGAGTGACATCATCAGATACCAGGGGAAACAATCCTAGCCCTAGAGTGAGATAATCAGATACTAGGGGAAACAATCCTGGCCCTAGAGTGAGATCATCAGATACCAGGGGAAAAAATCCTAGCCCTAGAGTGAGATAATCAGATACTAGGGGAAACAATCCTGGCCCTAGAGTGAGATCATCAGATACCAGGGGAAACAATCCTAGCCCCAGAGAGATAATCAGATACTAGGGGAAACAATCCTGGTCCTAGAGTGAGATCATCAGATACCAGGGGCTACTAGTGCTCTCTGTTGCCTGGTGTCTAGTGCTCTCTGTTGCCTGGTGCTCTCTGTTGCCTGGTGTCTAGTGCTCTCTGTTGCCTGGTGCTCTGTTGCCTGGTGCTCTCTGTTGCCTGGTGTCTAGTGCTCTCTGTTGCCTGGTGTCTAGTGCTCTCTTTTGCCTGGTGTCTAGTGCTCTCTGTTGCCTGGTGTCTAGTGCTCTCTGTTGCCTGATGTCCAGTGCTCTCTGTTGTCTGGTGTCTAGTTCTCTCTGTTGCCTGGTGCTCTCTGTTGCTTGGTGTCTAGTGCTCTCTGTTGCCTGATGTCCAGTGCTCTCTGTTGCTTTGTGTCTAGTGCTATCTGTTGCCTGGTGTCTAGTGCTTTCTGTTGCCTGGTGTCTAGTGCTCTATGTTGCCTGGTGTCTAGTGCTTTCTGTTGCTTTGTGTCTAGTGCTATCTGTTGCCTATTGTCTAGTGCTTTCTGTTGCCTGGTGTCTAGTGCTCTCTGTTGCCTGGTGTCTAGTGCTCTCTGTTGCTTTGTGTCTAGTGCTTTCTGTTGCCTGGTGTCTAGTGCTATCTGTTGCCTGGTGTCTAGTGCTCTCTGTTGCTTTGTGTCTAGTGCTATCTGTTGCCTGGTGTCTAGTGCTTTCTGTTGCCTGGTGTCTAGTGCTCTCTGTTGCCTGGTGTCTAGTGCTCTCTGTTGCTTGGTGACTAGTGCTCTCTGTTGCCTGGTGTTTAGTGCTTTCTGTTGCCTGGTGTCTAGTGCTCTCTGTTGCCTGGTGTCTAGTGCTCTCTGTTGCCTGGTGTCTAGTGCTCTCTGTTGCCTGGTGTCTAGTGCTCTCTGTTGCCTGGTGTCTAGTGCTCTCTGTTGCCTGGTGTCTAGTGCTCTCTGTTGCTTGGTGACTAGTGCTCTCTGTTGCCTGGTGTTTAGTGCTTTCTGTTGCCTGGTGTCTAGTGCTCTCTGTTGCCTGGTGTCTAGTGCTCTCTGTTGCCTGGTGTCTAGTGCTCTCTGTTGCCTGGTGTCTAGTGCTCTCTGTTGCCTGGTGTCTAGTGCTCTCTGTTGCCTGGTGTCTAGTGCTCTCTGTTGCCTGGTGTCTAGTGCTCTCTGTTGCTTGGTGTCTAATGCTCTCTGTTGCCTGGTGTCTAGTGCTCTGTGTTGCCTGGATCTCTCTGTTGCCTGGTGTCTAGTGCTCTGTGTTGCCTGGTGCTCTCTGTTGCCTGGTGCTCTCTGTTGCCTGGTGTCTAGTGCTCTCTGTTGCCTGGTGTCTAGTGCGCTCTGTTGCCTGATGTCCAGTGCCCTCTGTTGCTTTGTGTCTAGTTCTCTTTGTTGCCTGGTGCTCTCTGTTGCTTGGTGTCTAGTGCTCTCTGTTGCCTGATGTCCAGTGCTCTCTGTTGCTTGGTGTCTAGTGCTCTCTGTTGCTTGGTGTCTAGTGCTCTCTGTTGCTTGGTGTCTAGTGCTATATGTTGCCTGGTGTCTATTGCTCTCTGTTGCTTGGTGTCTAGTGCTCTCTGTTGCCTGGTATCTAGTGCTCTCTATTGCTTGGTGTCTAGTGCTCTCTGTTGCCTGGTGTCTAGTGCTCTCTGTTGCCTGGTGTCTTATTCTCTCTGTTGCCTTGTGCTCCCTGTTGCCTGGTGTCTAGTGCTCTCTGTTGCCTGGTGCTCTCTGTTGCCTAGTGTCTAGTGCTCTCTGTTGCTTGGTGTCTAGTGCTCTCTGTTGCTTGATGTCTAGTGCTCTCTGTTGCCTGGTGTCTAGTGCTCTCTGTTGCCTGGTGTTTAGTGCTCTCTGTTGCCTGGTGTCTAGTGCTCTCTGTTGCCTGGTGTCTAGTGCTCTCTGTTGCCTGGTGTCTAGTGCTCTCTGTTGCCTTGTGTCTAGTGCTCTCTGTTTCCTGGTGCTCTCTGTTGCTTGGTGTCTAGTGCTCTCTGTTGCCTGGTGTCTAGTGCTCTCTGTTGCTTGGTGTCTAGTGCTCTCTGTTGCCTGGTGTCTAGTGCTCTCTGTTGCCCCGTGCTCTCTGTTGCCTTGTGCTCTCTGTTGCTTGGTGTCTAGTGCTCTCTGTTGCCTGGTGTCTAGTGCTCTCTGTTGCCTGGTGCTATCTGTTTCCTGGTGTCTAGTGCTCTCTGTTGCCTGGTGCTCTCTGTTGCCTGGTGCTCTCTGTTGCTTGGTGTCTAGTGCTCTCTGTTGCCTGATGTCCAGTGCTCTCTGTTGCTTGGTGTCTAGTGCTCTCTGTTGCTTGGTGTCTAGTGCTCTCTGTTGCTTGGTGTCTAGTGCTCTCTGTTGCCTGATGTCCAGTGCTCTCTGTTGCTTGGTGTCTAGTGCTCTCTGTTGCTTGGTGTCTAGTGCTCTCTGTTGCTTGGTGTCTAGTGCTCTCTGTTGCTTGGTGTCTAGTGCTCTCTGTTGCTTGGTGTCTAGTACTCTCTGTTGCCTGGTGTCTAGTTCTCTCTGTTGTTGCCTGGTGTCCAGTGCTCTCTGTTGCCTGGTGTCCAGTGCTCTCTGTTGCCTGGTGTCCAGTGCTCTCTGTTGCCTGGTGTCCAGTGCTCTCTGTTGCCTGGTGTCTAGTGCTCTCTGTTGCCTGGTGCTCTCTGTTGCCTGGTGTCTAGTGCTCTCTGTTGCCTGGTGTCTAGTGCTCTCTGTTGCCTGGTTCTCTCTGTTGCCTGGTGTCTAGTGCTCTCTGTTGCCTGGTGCTCTCTGTTGCCTGGTGCTCTCTGTTGCCTGGTGTCTAGTGCTCTCTGTTGCCTGGTGTCTAGTGCTCTCTGTTGCCTGGTGTCTAGTGCTCTCTGTTGCCTGGTGTCTAGTGCTCTCTGTTGCCTGATGTCCAGTGCTCTCTGTTGTCTGGTGTCTAGTTCTCTCTGTTGCCTGGTGCTCTCTGTTGCTTGGTGTCTAGTGCTCTCTGTTGCCTGATGTCCAGTGCTCTCTGTTGCTTGGTGTCTAGTGCTCTCTGTTGCCTGGTGTCTAGTGCTCTCTGTTGCTTGGTGTCCAGTGCTCTCTGTTGCCTGGTGTCTAGTTCTCTCTGTTGCCTGGTGTCTAGTGCTCTCTGTTGCCTGGTGTCTAGTGCTCTCTGTTGCCTGGTGTCTAGTTCTCTCTGTTGTTGCCTGGTGTCTAGTGCTCTCTGTTGCCTGATGTCTAATGCTCTCTGTTGCTTGGTGTCTAGTGCTCTCTGTTGCTTGGTGTCTAGTGCTCTCTGTTGCTTGGTGTCTAGTACTCTCTGTTGCCTGGTGTCTAGTGCTCTTTGTTGCCTGATGTCTAATGCTCTCTGTTGCCTGGTGTGTAGTGCTCTCTGTTGCTTGGTGTCTAGTGCTCTCTGTTGCTTGGTGTCTAGTGCTCTCTGTTACCTGGTGTCTAGTGCTCTCTGTTGCCTGGTGTCTAGTGCTCTCTGTTGCCTGGTGTCTAGTGCTCTCTGTTGCCTTATGTCTAATGCTCTCTGTTGCCTGATGTCTAATGCTCTCTGTTGCTTGGTGTCTAGTGCTCTCTGTTGCTTGATGTCTAGTGCTCTCTGTTGCCTGGTGTCTAGTGCTTTCTGTTGCCTGATGTCTAATGCTCTCTGTTGCCTGATGTCTAATGCTCTACATTAGTAGCTATTTCTCATGCAGCTTTATGAGTGGATGCCATTCCTCCTCAGCTTCATTAGTAGACCCAATTCCTCCACAGCTTCATGAGTGAATCTAATTCCACTTCATCTTCATAAATGGTTTTGTAAGTGAAGGATGCTTGTGCTCTCTGTGATCTGGAGGGGAGGTTGTAAGTGAAGGGTGAGGGCATATCTCCATGATCTGTGGGTAGATTGTAAGTGAAGGTTGAGGACATCTCATGATGATCTGGAGGGGAGGTTGTAAGTGAAGGTTGAGGACACTTCAGAGGACATGTGATACCTTCTGATACCATTAATTCTTGTAAACATTCCTTGCCCCATACTGAGATCATCAGATACCATTGGTTCTTGGAAACATCCCTGGCCCTATACTGAGATCATCAAATACCAGGGGAAACAATCATGGCCCTGGTTGGATGAATAATGACTTGCACGATGAAATGGATTACAGTGAAGAAGAGTTGAGCAATTTGTCAACCTCACTGTCTCACCTGAGTCCATCTGAGTCCAGTTGCAAGACAAGTCAAGAAGACTGGAGACGAATAACGAATACAGGTGCAGTGGATGACCAGGGCGCTCTATGTGCCTTGCCATACTCATTACGTTCCACAACGCTTTGCAGGTAAACATCATCTTGCCCTTGAATCACCAATTATTTCTTCCACACAGTCTGCCGAATCCTGTCTTCACATGCTGGGTAGGCATGCCCTAGTTCACCGATTGGTTTGACACCACATTGATTACCCCCACCTGGTTTAGTCAGCCTCTCACAGCTGTCTGGGGGGGTGGCCCTGTCACATGCTGACAGCTACTAGGAGCCACATGTGTGAGCTGAGTGTCAGGCTTGGACCAGTGGGGTATGGGTCCTGAAAAGGACATGAGAGTCATCCTTACCAAAGGTGCTACCAATGCCTGACACCCCAGACCCCCCTGGCTCTAGCGTGAGATAATCAGATACCAGGGGAAACAATTCTGGCCCTAGAGTGAGATCATCAGATACCAGGGGAAACAATCCTGGCCCTAGAGTGAGATCATCAGATACCAGGGGAAACAATCCTGGCCCTAGAGTGAGATCATCAGATACCAGGGGAAACAATCCTGGCCCTAGAGTGAGATCATCAGATACCAGGGGAAACAATCCTGGCCCTAGAGTGAGATCATCAGATACCAGGGGAAACAATCATGGCCCTATACTGAGATCATCAAATACCAGGGGAAATAATCCCAGCCCTACACTGAGATCATCAGACACCAGGGAGAAACAATCCCGACCCTACATTGAGATCATGAGATACCAGATGAAACTCTCCCAGCCCTGGAGTGACATCATCAGATACCAGGGGAAACAATCCTAGCCCTAGAGTGAGATAATCAGATACTAGGGGAAACAATCCTGGCCCTAGAGTGAGATCATCAGATACCAGGGGAAACAATCCTAGCCCTAGAGTGAGATAATCAGATACTAGGGGAAACAATCCTGGCCCTAGAGTGAGATCATCAGATACCAGGGGAAACAATCCTAGCCCTAGAGAGATAATCAGATACTAGGGGAAACAATCCTGGTCCTAGAGTGAGATCATCAGATACCAGGGGAAACAATCCTGGCTCTAGAGTGAGATCATCAGATACCAGGGGAAACAATCCTAGCCCTAGAGTGAGATCATCAGATACTAGGGGAAACAATCCTGGTCCTAGAGAGATCATCAGATACCAGGGGAAACAATCCCGGCTCTACACTCAGATCTGAGATACCAGATGAAATACTCCCAGCCCTAGAGTGACATCATCAGATACCAAGGGAAACACTCCTGGCCCTAGAGTAACATCATCAGATACCAGGGGTAACAATCCTGGCCCTAGAGTGAGATCATCAGATACCAGGGGAAACAATCCCGGCCCTACACTCAGATCTGAGATACCAGATGAAATACTCCCAGCCCTAGAGTGACATCATCAGATACCAAGGGAAACAATCCTGAACCTAGATTGAGATCACCAGATACCAGGGGAAACAATCCTGGTCCTAGAGTGACATCAGTTACCAGGGGAAACAGTCCTGGCCCTAGAGTGAGATCATCAGATACCAGGGGAAACAATCCCGGCCCTACACTCAGATCTGAGATACCAGATGAAATACTCCCAGCCCTAGAGTGACATCATCAGATACCAAGGGAAACAATCCTGAACCTAGATTGAGATCACCAGATAACAGGGGAAACAATCCTGGTCCTAGAGTGACATCAGATACCAGGGGAAACAGTCCTGGCCCTAGAGTGAGATCATCAGATACCAGAGGAAACAATCCCAGCCCTAGAGTGAGATCATCAGATACTAGGGGAAACAATCCTGGCCCTAGAGTGAGATCATCAGATACCAGGGGAAACAATCCTAGCCCTAGAGTGAGATAATCAGATACCTAGGGGAAACAATCCTGGCCCTAGAGTGAGATCATCAGATACCAGGGGAAACAATCCTAGCCGTAGAGTGAGATCATCAGATACCAGGGGAAACAATCCTAGCCCTAGAGTGAGATCATCAGATACCAGGGGAAACAATCCTAGCCCTAGAGTGAGATCATCAGATACCAGGGGAAACAATCCTAGCCCTAGAGTGAGATCATCAGATACTAGGGGAAACAATCCTGGCCCTAGAGTGAGATCATCAGATACCAGGGGAAACAATCCTAGCCCTAGAGTGAGATAATCAGATACTAGGGGAAACAATCCTGGCCCTAGAGTGAGATCATCAGATACCAGGGGAAACAATCCTGGCCCTAGAGTGAGATCATCAGATACCAGGGGAAACAATCCTAGCCCTAGAGTGAGATCATCAGATACTAAGGGAAACAATCCTGGCCCTAGAGTGAGATCATCAGATACCAGGGGAAATAATCCTGGTCCTAGAGAGATCATCAGATACCAGGGGAAACAATCCCGGCTTTACACTCAGATCTGAGATACCAGATGAAATACTCCCAGCCCTAGAGTGACATCATCAGATACCAAGGGAAACACTCCTGGCCCTAGAGTGACATCATCAGATACCAGGGGTAACAATCCTGGCCCTAGAGTGACATCATCAGATACCAGGGGAAACAATCCCAGCCCTACACTCAGATCTGAGATACCAGATGAAATACTCCCAGCCCTAGAGTGCCATCATCAGATACCAAGGGAAACAATCCTGGTCCTAGATTGAGATCATCAGATACCAGGGGAAACAATCCTGGTCCTAGAGTGAGATCATCAGATACCAGGGGAATCAGTCCTGGCCCTGGCGTGAGATCATCAAATACCAGGGGAAACAATCCCAGCCCTACACTGAGATCATCAGATACCAGGGGAAACAATCCTGACCCTAGAGTGAGATCATCAGATACCAGGGGAAATAATCCTGGCCCTAAAGTGAGATAAAACACTACCTTCTGAATGTGAAGCGGGCACTTAGCCACTCAGCCACGGCTCCCTCACCGGAGGCAGTTGAGAGGTTGTGCAGCCACTCAGCCACAGCTCCCTCACCGGAGGCAGTTGAGAGGTTGTGCTGTCACAACATGACCAGAGTCAGCTGGACTGTCAAGGAACCACAGGCCACTGTTATTACCATGGAGGAAATAAATCACACAAAATGATTCATTAAAGGTCAGTGTCATACAAGTCCACTGAAGACATCAGAGGTCAGTGTTGTACAAGTCCACTGAAGACATGAAAGGTCAGAGTCGTACAAGTTCACTGAATACCTATAAGCCATTGATAGGATTTGAAATCCAAGGGAGGTCAGTCAAGGAAGGCATGCAATGTCCAGATATACAGAGTTGTGTCCCTGAAGATATCCAGTTCAGAAGCCAGCTCCTGAGGTTGGGTGCCATTCATAAAGCAACATGATGATGATAATGGAGGATGTCTGTTGTTTGATGGCTTACTTTCAATTGTTCCACCATATTTATATGATATATATTATAACAGTGGTTCTCAACCGGTGGGGAATTCCCCCCCAGGGGGGAATTTTAGGGTTTCCAGGGGGTAATGAAGACCATTTCAAGATCGCGTTAATACAAGAACCGATTACTTGATATTGTTTTTCCCTTCATACTTTACAGTTAAGTACGTCTCATCCTTCTAAAATTCATTTTATAAAGTCAGTAGACCCACAAATCATGTTTTATGTGGATGTCTAGACTTGTTTTAGTATGTGCTATTAAATTTACCTTACATTTTTACGTATACTGTATAGGGGTGGGGGATTTTTAGATAGGAAATATGAAAGGGGGGGGGGGGGGGGAATGACGTTCTGAAAATATGGTGAAGGGGGGCACGGGCCAAAAAAGGTTGAGAACCACTGTATTATAATGTTTGATGGCTTACTTTCAATTATTCCATCATATTTATATGGTATATATTATAATGTTGTTACTGATCTGCTTCTGACATTCTGATTTAGAAAAAACATTGTCAGAATACACGAGAGTGCGACATCCCGATGCTGTTGCCATTTGTGACCTTGCGATGTACAACTACATTGAGGTATAACTGTATAGATTTATGTACAATTACAATGAGGTAAAACTGTGTAGATTTATGTACAACTACATTGAGGTAAAATTGTATTATATATTTATGTACAACTATGAGTACATTGAGATGAAACTTTGTCTCTTTTAGATTTGTGTACAGCTACATTAAGGTAAAACTGTATTATAGGTTTATGTACAACTATGAGTACATTAAGGTGAAACTTTGTCTCTTGTAGATATGTGTACAACTATATTGAGGTAAAACTGTGTAGATTTGTATACACATTAGATAAATCAACAATCATAACACGCTGAGGTGAAACTTTGTCTTTTGTAGATATCTGTACAACTACATTGAGGTAACATTGTGTCTGTTGTAAATTTATGTACTACATTGAGGTAAAACTTTGTCTCTTGTAAACTTGTGTACAACTACATTGAGGTAAAACTTTGTCTCTTGTAAATTTGTGCACAACTACGTTGAGGTAAAACTGTCTCTTGTAAATTTGTGTACGACTACATTGAGGTGAAACTGTCTCTTGTAAATTTGTGTACAACTACATTGAGATAAAACTTTTATCTCTTGTAAATTTGTGTACAACTTCAGTGAGGTAAAGCTTTGTCTCTTGTAAATTTTTGTACAACTACATCGAGGTAAAAGTTTGTCTCTTGTAAATTTGTGTACAACTACATTGAGGTAAAAACTTTGTCTCTTGTTTCAGATTTGTGTACAACTACATTAGGGTAACACAATGTTTCAGATTTGTGTACAACTGTGCCTAGATTATATATTTGCCATCTCATGTAGATCCCTGGTCACATCATAATGGCACAATCTGTTTGTGATTTCTGAATCCAGTTATAGAAATAATTAAAAGAAAATCTGAGAAATCTTTTGAGAATATTTCAATTACAATTGAAATTCATAATTGTCAATAATCACATACTTAACATGCGTTTAATAATAGAGAAGTGTAGAGAATTTAATGTAAACCTATTCTCATGTTTTGTGGATTATTCATAGGCATTTGACTGTGTACAACATCAGAAACTTTAGGAAATCATGAGGAGAATGGACTTTCCATCCCATGTAGTACAGCTCATAAAAATGCTGTATCTAAACCAACAAGCAGCGGTTAGAATAGATGGCGAGGTATCAGATTGGTTTGACATCAAGCAAGGAGTCCGTCAGGGCTGCGTGCTGTCACCCTATGTGTTTAACCTATACACCAAAAATATAATGAGAAATATCAGAGATGATATGAACAGGGATCCATATGATGCCCTAAATATCGGCGGTCATGACATACTAGAGATTCGATATGCTGATGATACAGTATTGTTATCCACATCACAGAATGGTCAGAAAACTACTAACCTCAACAAAAAAGAATAGTGAAAATCACAACTTATATCTTAACATTGCAAAAAACAAAGATAATGCATACAGATAAAACTAATATTGGGAAAGAAATATATGTTAATGATGAACGAATGAACGAAAATCTTTATTTTCAAAGGGTTAAGAATTGGGCACACAAGCCCGTCTGACATTCTGCCCTTCTTCTCTATTTCCTCTCATTCTTTCATTCAACATCTCTGGAAATGATGAAATCTCCATCATGATGGAAAATTTGAGGTGGAAGAAAATGTTGAATATCTTGGTTGGTGATTTATCTAATGTGTTGTGTTTTGTACATGTTATGATTGTTGATTTACTTAAGCTGGAGTTGTTTGTCTGTATACTCATTTGTTAGTGCTAGGGTGTGACATTAATTCTTATGTCTAGCCCCAGCACATTCAGAAACCCTACAGGAATACAGGGGGAGAAGTACTTTCATTGTTTGCAATTTTAAAACCAGGGCCACTCCCGTTTTCTTAATTGTAACATATTGGCGACATCCGGAACATTTTGGAGATGACAGAGGATAAAAATAACCCTTGCCAACTGTCATGTAGGAAACACCTGCATAGGACGGGAAGGGGCAGGCTACTATAAATTTACCCCCTCGCTGGTATTCTTGGAAGATCCAACCCCCCCCCCCCCCCCCCCCCCCCCCCACATCAGGGTGAAGTCATAGTCGCATCAAGACAGGATTTGAGCAATGTGATTAGTGCGAGTGAAAACATTAACATAATGATAGTAAAATTTATGCAAGAGGGATTAGTTGTTGCACAGTTTGCCCAGATTGTAAAGTTTAGGGGTGCAGTCATCAAAATGGAGTCCTGAGGATCAGTTGTGTTTTCATTTTGGATAATATGCGCCTTTTATTTGGTTAATGTACAGTTATTAAGGGTTTGGTTATATTAATGAATGATATAAAGAGAAAGATTTGAAACATTAAGCTACAACATATCCAAGTGAACCTTCTGGCCTAGAGAGACAACAGTGGAAGATAAACTCTATGGACCGCTGAGTGAACTAAAAAAGACTGTTAGATTCATACAAGAGACAACATTGCAGTTATAAACATATTTCAGGCAAACGAAAGAAGAAGAAGAAGAAGATAAACATTGGTTAGAGCTCTCTTTCTGTGGGATAAGAAAAATATATATTTAAATCTGGAGATTTTCTCAGATGATCTAAGTGATGCTTTCTCTGACTTGAAGAATTGTGAATGAATGTCTTCTTTGTTCAGTTCAGGTTTATTGAGAGAGAGGACATTCTGATTCCATATTCATACAGCATTCATGTGTAGTCTATGTTTATGACCGAACTATTATTATGCCTTTCTGCAACATCACATATGATCTCCTTGATGATGTTTTTCAACACTGTCTTTTATGATGTATTTATATGTATTACTAAGAGAATGCTTCTTTATGTATGCGTTACTGCATGGGATGATTAGTAATGATTTTCTTTATAAATATAAACATGTGTCATACTTATGATGTTATGTCATGCAACTAATTATCCGGTAGAAGTGAGGCAAGGACAGGACTGTGTTATGATGTCAGTTGTGATCGTGATGTTGGCAACCCAGATAATCTTGGCACTAGAGCCTTGAGAACACAGGGATGATTGGCATGCACAGTACAGGAGAGACGGAGACATATGTTATCAATTTAAGGAGCATTATACCCCACAGGGCAAGGCCTGCCTAGCATGTCCCTGTGTAATATCACAATCACCTTCCTTCTTTTGTTCTCTCTCTCTCTCTCTCTCTCTCTCTCTCTCTCTTTCTCTCTCTCTCTCTCTCTCTCTCTCTCTCTCTCTCTCTCTCTCTCTCTCTCTCTCTCTCTCTCTCTCTCTCTCTCCTGCTCTCTCGTTCGCTCTCCCTTTTTTTCTTTCTTTCTTTCTTTCTTTCTTTCTTTCTTTCTCTCCCAGTTTTCTGTGAGTTGACCTATATGTTTGTTATATGTTTCAACAGGGAATGGCAGTCTTTTTGTTTGGCTGATATTGGGGCATAATCCAAATGCTCTATTTTGTCATCATAGAATCATTGATAAAAGATGAAAGGGATCTGCCTTTATACTGTTCGAAGTGCGGATTCCCATTATATATCATTTGCCCTCCAATTTCAAGGCAAACCCAGCATTATGAAAGTCAACTGAATGACTTATCTGTATCTTGGATGATGGCCTGGCCAACAACAGTTGTACTTACTACTTTAATACATACATCTTCTTAATCCTGCCCTCATGTCTAATTTTTCATTGAGCTCAAAAGGCGTGAATACATATTGTCAACTCTTGAATTTAGCAACAGGGACATTGTCAACTCATAAATTTAGCAACATGGACATTCTTCTAGATACATTTATGAACTAGAGACTTTAATTAATGTGTTGTTTGAAAAGACTTTTATAGTCTCAATTTTTGACATTTCATAATGTTTCCAGTAGTGAATTCTGAAAGAGCTTTTAAATTAGTTGAATTTTCCTGAGGACTCCAAGAGATATTAATTACTAACATTGATAATTAGTATTCTTATGATGTGTGTTTTTATTGGAGTGTTCTTTTTGAATTTTGTCAGTTCATCATGTCACTTTAACATACAGGCACCCCCCCCCCCCCCCCCCCCCCCCCCCCCCCCCCCCCCATGTTATCCCATTATAGTGTTATCATATAGATAGCCACTTTAGTAACTTTTTCTAAATTGCTTTTTAATTATATAACCTGCATAGTTGGATAGTGCTTAAAAAAAACAAATCCAACGATACCCTATTCAAGTCTGTGGGTCAATTTTAAAGCGAGATATTAATGTTTGTGTGTAAGTTTATAATTTACAAGAAAGATATAAAGAAAACGGTTTTGACCTTTTCACTTTTTGTGACCCTACCTACACACTCACACAACTGCTGGTCGTCAAGGAGATTAACATGCACAAGGGACTATAACTCTCCCAGTTTATATATAAACACCCAGACACTCAGATGTATACATCACGCCATGCCGTGATGACGTCAGGCCATGCGCGGACCACGCGCGGCTAGAACTTGTCAGTCAGCGTAGATTGCCGTAGATAGATGAATTTTGACAAAAGATGTTCCGTTGGAAAGATTAAAAATTATCAATGATCCCGCCCATGCATAGTGATGAAAATATATACACAAATACTAAATTTGACGTTGAATGCAATCATGCATTCATTGGCATTCAAATCGCTGTAAATATTCGATAACAATATTAAATAGTCATCGCTGACAAGGAAACGGCTATTTCCGGCCATTGAAATATCACATCAGAGCATGCAATTTTGATTATTTTCGTTTGGGATTTGCCTCCCGACTTTAATAGTCGAAAATGACAAGATTTACATAAAAATGGATGATACATCTAAAAACACATATTAGAACAAACAATTACATCTACATAAAACGTGATTTGTGGGTATACTTACGTCTGAAAAGGTCATTCTGTATCTCTGTGTGAGAAACGAATTTCAGAAACACGAGATGTACACACGTAAACCGAGGAGGGAAAAACTATATAATGTAATTGGTCCCTTTTTTAACGCAAACTTGAAATAATCGGGGAATTTAACATCACGAGTACGCTATATGTCCTTAACATCGGGGTACAATAATAAGAAAGCGGAAATCGCCGTAAGAATTATCTCTGGCAATGTTCGTTAACAGATAACGTAGTAGCTACATATAGAACTCAGAGTTGTTGATTCACTTGTTACATTGTGTTTTTTAATGTGTGTTCGCATTAATCATATACATCAAGGGACATCATCAATATAAAAGTATATAAATAAACATAAATAAAAAATATAGAGAAAATTGTGGTAAGATAATCACCAGGACTTTCAGCGTACCCAAAGTGAGTGTAATCCTCTCTGAAGTTTAGTAGCTTTCTTGTGCTCTATTGGCCTTCTGTTAGGAAACCTAACCTTCTAATCTGTCTCCGCCCCCTAGGGAGTCTTATCGAGCCATTTCGGGTTTCTTATACCAGTTGACTGTTAGAATTTGAGGATTCTTCTCCTATTTCTTGTTAACACGCCACATAGGGCGACATTAGTTTCAGCCACTGTCACAATGTGACTTCTATTGTTGTTGTATGTGTGATGCAGTTGTCACAATTTGACATCTATTGTTGTATGCTGCAGTTGTCACATCCAGTTTGACATGTCAGAGCTGATCCTGCTTTTTTTGTTGCAGATGCGCTCCAAGGTCACCTCCAGATTATTTTTACTGAGGAAGAAGTTGGACAACCTCCTGTACTGGCTGTGTCCCAGCTCCTGGGTTCCTTTGTACACAATGGTGAGTCTAATGTACACATATTGTCTTTACACAATGGTGAGTCTGATGTCCACATAATGTCTTGTACACAATGGTGAGTCTGATGTACACATAATGTCTTTTACACAAAGGTGAGTCTGATGTACACATATTGTCTTATACACAATGGTGAGTCTAATGTACACATATTGTCTTGTACACAGTAGTGAGCCTGTAAGCATATTGTCTTGTACACAATGGTGAGTCTAATGTACACATATTGTCTTGTACACAATGGTAAGTCTAGTGTATGCAGTTGGTTAGTTGCTTATCCTTTTCAAGATGTAGCAGTCAACGCTAGCATTTCATTGGCTGTTCCTGATTCCCGGGCACTTTTACGCTCAGTAGTTTGCCATTACTTTCTGAATGACTAGCACCCATACCATTTCATCAAAAACCACCGCAAGGCGGTCAGCTGCCAAATCACACCCAGCTGTGTTTCCAACGTGTGTATGTGAGATTACAAACTGCATGCATAACCCCTTGGCCATGGAGCGGGCAGTGTAGGCAGTATATTTGCCTGTATACATAATGTCTTGTACACAATGTGCAGGCACAGTGTAGGCAGTATATTTGCCTGTACACATAATGTCTTGTACACAATGTGCAGGCACAGTGTAGGCAGTATATTTGCCTGTACACATAATGTCTTGTACACAATGTGCAGGCACAGTGTAGGCAGTATATTTGCCTGTACACATAATGTCTTGTACACAATGTGCAGGCACAGTGTAGGCAGTATATTTGCCTGTACACATAATGTCTTGTACACTATGTGTATACACAGTGTAGGCAGTATATTTGCCTACATTGAAGCCATCTGGTACAAGTGTGTAGACATTATATTTGCCTACACTGAAGCCATCTGGTACAAGTGTGTAGACAGTATATTTGCCTACAGTGAGGCCATCTGGTACAAGTTTGTAGACAGTATATTTGCCTACACTGAAGCCATCTGGTACAAGTGTGTAGACAAACAACGTGCAATACATTATTCCATGCAATTAACATAACTGTTTCATCCCGTCTGCAGGTCTCCTTTACAAGAACGCCTTATCACGAGTGTGTACTGCACAGACAATGGCAGGACAAGGTAATCCATACTCTCTCATCTGTGGAGTCTGTTGGACAGGATATTATATACAAACATTTTCAGTTGTTTTCAAATTATGAGACCATTATAGTCTAAAGGGTCTTGACAATTGTAATCCATGACATGCCATTCAAGTCTCTACTCTGTGTCTCAGTGCAAATATTTATTTGTACAGGAATTCATGGCAAGTAAGAACATGAAGGAAGCTGAAACTTGGCTGAGGATTGGAGAGCCTGGCCTGAGTGTGTCTGCTCCATTAGGAAATAAAGGGCAGAAGAAGAGTTTGAATAGTTACATTACAAGAAAGACAGTCTGATAACTCACAATGCTCTCCCCATATGTTCAACATAGCAGTCATCCCCGCATGTTTATTATAAATTGATTTGATTGGAATAACATTCACCTTAATTTATATTGGATCCTTGAACTCTTCAATATGGGACTCTTCAACATTTGAATTTCACTGTCTAAAATGTTGATTAAGTAATACATATGGAAATCATCAGTTCATTGGTTATTTTTGACCATATTATTAGTAGATAAGGAAGTATGAATTCATCGGTTATTTGTTTGTCAGGTATTAATATATAGGGGAATCATTTGTTTATTTGTTTTAAAACCGTCATATTAAGCTTTTCCAGAATGATCAAGATGCACACAGGAGGATACGCTGACATCGCTTACTGAAAAGGTCAAAACCACACTAAAACATTCTGACCTACAGTCAGAGAATCAACACACTAGCAGTGACACTAATGCTGGAACATTCTGACACACAGTCAGAGAATCAACACACTAGCAGTGACACTAATGCTGGAACATTCTGACACACAGTCAGAGAATCAACACACTAGCAGTGACACTAATGCTGGAACATTCTGACCTACAGTCAGAGAATCAACACACTAGCAGTGACACTAATGCTGGAACATTCTGGCATACAGTCAGAGAATCAACACACTAGCAGTGACACTAATGCTGGAACATTCTGACATACAGTCAGAGAATCAACACACTAGCAGTGACACTAATGCTGGAACATTCTGACATACAGTCAGAGAATCAACACACTAGCTGTGATATTAATGCTGTAATCTTTCTGGTATACAGTCAGGAAATCAACATTTTCAGCATCTCTTTATTTGAACATTCACATTATGTCATGTTTTGCACTGTCTTCTGATGCTCATCATGTCTTCCTGCAGATGTTGGTGACAAGCTTGACCACAGCTGCAGTTGCTGTAGGTCTGGTGTTTGTGGGCTCCATGTACACGCTGGGACACCAGGGCTACACTTTGAGTGATGTCCCCTTGCCTGCCGCTGTGACAGCCATGCTGACTCAAGTCCAGGAGTGGTTGCACTTTTAGATTCATGAGATCCTTACAACCATGTCTGGTTGTTGAATCATACATGGTTGAATCATGCATGGTTGAATTATACATGGTTGAATTATACATTGTTAAAGTTAACAATGACAATGAAACTGTTTGGTGTATTTTGTTAAAAGAAATGACACAAATCTGATCCACAGGAAAACTGATCTTTTGCCTTTTCCATCAAAATGATGTTTCACCATTTTGAGAATTCTGACTAAATATGTGACAAAGGGAATGTACAAAGACTACCATGTTTGAAGTGAGTGCCTCAACAGTCCAGTATTGGTATCTATGTCTCTTCTCCTCATACAACAGTGTGCAATTATTTTGAGCTATGTGTTAAATTATTATAACTTCCTGTATTCATCAGTGCCTTATTAACATGACAGATTGTGTGGCCAGGCCTTCTAAGCCAGTTATAATGTGACAGATGTTGTGAGCACAAGGGATGGGAGATGACCCACATGTGATCAGAGGTCACACTCACGCATTACGGTGTGAGAAACATAGACCAGGAGACCGGTGTCTCCTTCGGGCATCATTCAGATGAGGGCCATGGTCCAGGTCAGACCGGTGAAGAGACTGTTTGTGGCAATAGCAGCATTGACCCTGCCGCCAGTTATATGATTCTAATATTGTGTATCGTATTTTAATAAAGAGTGTTCGAGTGCAATAATAGAGAATGTGAACTGTCGTAAACATGAAACTGAATTAGATCATGAAAAACAACGCCAGCCTTATGTTAAGTGTGTATATCTCACTCTGGGAAGGATGGATGAGCATGAAAGTTAGAAATAAACTGTTGGAGTAAGCAATTCAAACTCAGCCTACTCATGGCAGCTTTATAACACACCCATGTCTACCACTTAGCAAGTAATCATTGTAACTCTGCGGAGCCATTAACAATATCTCGTGTCCAGCCAACATGAGGACACCATACCAAAGCACCCTGCCAATCTGAACATAATCATACTACAATATACCCTGCCAATCTGAACATAATCATACTACAATATACCCTGCCAATCTGAACATAATCATACTACAATATACCCTGCCAATCTGAACATAATCATACTACAATATACCCTGCCAATCTGAACATATTCATACTACAATGTACTAGGCCAATCTGAACATAATCATACTACAATATACCCTGCCAATCTGAACATAATCATACTACAATATACCCTGCCAATCTGAACATAATCATACTACAATATACCCTGCCAATCTGAACATAATCATACTACAATATACCCTGCCAATCTGAACATAATCATACTACAATATACCCTGCCAATCTGAACATAATCATACTACAATATACCCTGCCAATCTGAACATATTCATACTACAATATACCCTGCCAATCTGAACATAATCATACTACAATATACCCTGCCAATCTGAACATAATCATACTACAATATACCCTGCCAATCTGAACATATTCATACTACAATATACCCTGCCAATCTGAACATAATCATACTACAATATACCCTGCCAATCTGAACATATTCATACTACAATATACCCTGCCAATCTGAACATAATCATACTACAATATACCCTGCCAATCTGAACATAATCATACTACAATATACCCTGCCAATCTGAACATAATCATACTACAATATACCCTGCCAATCTGAACATAATCATACTACAATATACCCTGCCAATCTGAACATAATCATACTACAATATACCCTGCCAATCTGAACATATCATACTACAATATACCCTGCCAATCTGAACATATTCATACTACAATATACCCTGCCAATCTGAACATATTCATACTACAATATACCCTGCCAATCTGAACATAATCATACTACAATATACCCTGCCAATCTGAACATATTCATACTACAATGTACCGGGCCAATCTGAACATATTTATATCAGCAAAAATTAACTCTAATCTACTACAATGACTAGACCAACCTCAATTGGGTTAAGTCAACAACAATTAATTCTAATACAACAACCAGATATACATGTTTGTTGTTTTCTGTTCACTGTGGGGCAGAATGTCACAGTGGTTCTAAAAATGTTGGGGACTATACATTTGTGTTACTTACCGTTTATAGACACCCAGTCATAAAATACTGACATCACATATGCAAACAGAGAGAGAGAGAGAGAGAGAGATAAAACCAGCCATAAAAGATAGACAGAATACGCATACACAGAGACGTGTGGTATAAATTTGTAAAAATGCACTGTCGTACATTCGCAACTGCGAGCACTAACAAGACAAGTTGCCTGAACAAGTCAAGGAGCCTGATACGGGGGGAAATGGCACGTAGCAAGAACACCAAAAAACACGTGGTATCTAAGATGTGCAACATGGGAGCTGACAAGAAGAAGAACGTGGAGAGCCTGCCTGCGAGCTGTAACAAAGAATCTGAAACTACAGCTACTACTGAAGCCACCATGAGGGAGACCGTTGACAGCCCACCACATACAAGAGCCAAACCTACAGAGAAGCAGAGAGAGGAGAAAGACACCAGAGTCAGAAACACCGACTCACCGACAAGCAAGTGGGTTGTCAGACGTATCCAAGTGGAGCTATCAGACGAAGAAATCCTGAAGCAGCTTCGAGAAGGGAATCTCCACATCCGATTCTTTAAGGTGGAACGACTCCTCACCTACTCCAAGATTCCTATAGCCTTGGCGGTGGTGACAACAGAGGGCAGTGAGATGCCAACCACAGTAGCAATCAACAAGAAAACACAACAGCCAGAGAGATTCATCTCAAGAGTCAATCAATGTTCCAGATGTTAGAGGGCCGGCCACAGCAGAGCAGCATGTTGTAGTAAGACGGAAATCTGCCGG
This sequence comes from Cepaea nemoralis, assembly GCA_014155875.1. Lineage (NCBI taxonomy): Eukaryota > Metazoa > Mollusca > Gastropoda > Stylommatophora > Helicidae > Cepaea > Cepaea nemoralis. The sequence continues at coordinate 180,984 of JACEFZ010022409.1, forward strand.
TACTGCGCCAATCACCACGCCTTCAAGGAGTGTCCGCTGGCCAAGCTGGACACGGACTTCCGAGCACCCAACAACAAAAGAAAGTGTGCCAACTGCCTGGGCAAGCATAGAGCAAGATACCTGGGCTGTCCGTACCTGGAACGACACTGAGACGTGTTAAAGTTTACCATCAACATAAAGACACCATTCAAGGAAGCAATGTGGAGGGGCGAGACAGCCACGGGTTTATCACAAGCTGAAAGAGATCAACTGCAAAAACAGATAGATGAGTTGAAACAAATCAAAGCACTGCAGACGCCTACCCCGACCAGTGACAACGAAGAACTACTGGTGGAAATAAAGGAGATCCAGCACAACATCAAGAAAGAAGTGGAACATATGGCCGAGATGAAGAAGGAAAACGAAGAAATGCTAAGCACCATTAAAGTGGAGAGAGAGCTGTTGAAAGCTGAAATGGAAGTAATCCGAAACAAACCAACAGAAGCTATTCAAGAGAACGCAGACAAGCCACAAGATGAAATCCAGCTAAATACCAAGCTGGAACCGCAAGCTAAGGCCACCAGCCCAACCACGACGCCAAAGAAATCCATGAGGGAAACGTCCCACCAGATCTCTGAAGACGGCACAGAATACCCACCCGGACTAAGCCTGGAGGAGTGCCTAGAATCGATAAAATTGGAAGAACGCAGGCACCAGGAATTCAAAAGGCACTGGGATGAAAGAGAAAAGAAGAAGCCCAGGAAACTAAGGAGACAGGTAGTATACCCAGATAAAATTACTGACTTTGAGGATGGACCCGGCTACACGTATTATTTAGAAGACGGAGAGATGATCCCACTGACCACGGAAGAAGAAATCGAAAGGCAACAGAAACTCAAAATGGAAGATGAAAAAGGGCGCAATGAGGAAAATAAAAACATCCACAAGCTTCTACATGCAATACACAAAAAGGAGGCAAAAATACCAAATAAAAAGTCCTTATCAGGACTGCAACCAGTCAAGCCAGACAAACCAGCAGCCTTCACTAACAAAAGACACCACCAGAGGAGATGGGCACAAAAGACAGCTGCCACTAACCTCCATGCTGACGTCACAGACACAAAAGCCGATAAAACCAGTCCGGATCAGGACCAATTCGCAAGAGTGCACAAGACAAGAATCAGAGTGAAACAACCCATAAAAACCACGGCTCTCAACAATAACCACCGCTGAGGAAGCAGGTTAGACGAGACCGAATTTGGAATTTATTTTCATAAATTGGAATCCAATTTACCATTACCACTGTATAGACAACAGTCACCTTCATATTAATAGGCATGTAACCCCAGGACTATCATTCTGAGCAGGTGATGACCTATAACTTCTTGAAGTTGAATAGAGTAGTGGTAATTGTGACATCGTATGATGGACCATCATCAGATTCGATCTTTCAATCGTATTGACTTCGATATCTGCACCGAGCACCCACACCCCATGCTACATGGTTTGCGCCGGTCGCCTCGTTCCCAGTGACACGGTAGACTGGAAGTACCAAAGCGCGCAAGATTTGAAAAATGGGGATGGATTTTATGACGTCAAACAGGGAGCGTTATAACTCACATAGAAGGATTTATCGGGAGATACCATCTCCATTTTAGGTCCCATTAGGACTCCCCTTACTACATACATTGGCACCTTTCCGTCTTGACAGACGATAGTTTGGTACATTGTGCTTCAAAAAGGCTTAATAACTACGATCCATGGCGGTGGCAGTGTGGCTGGTAAGGCCAAGTCTTGCTGCAAATGTTTGCCCACAGTAGGTGCATGTGAAAACACGGTCATTTCCACCATTTTGCACCATCTTACGTCTCTCACGCTCTGTGTGTGCTTTATCTGCAATCATTTTCTCCTTTGTCTTTATTCCATTTCTGATAGTTGCCCTCCATGCAACACGTTCAGCGGTGACGTGTTCCCATTGTGCATTATCAATGCTTATATCAATCATGTCCCGCTTACACACATCTTTGTATCGTAGTAGAGGCCGACCCTGAGATCTCCTACCCAGTCTGTAATTCACCAAAAAAGATGTCCTTTGGTATTCTACCATCATCCATCCTCCTAACGTGTCCTATCCATCTAAGTCTACGAAGACTGAGCATGGAATACACCGTCACACAACCTGATCTTTCCAATACTTCAGTATTTGTGATTTTGTCTTGCCACTTAATACCAAGTATTCTTCGCAGACACCGCATATGAAAGCTGTTTAAACGTTTCTCTTGGCGTGAGTAAGTTGTCCAGGTTTCACTGCCATAAAGAAGAGTACTAAGGACACAGGCTTGGTAGACGAGGACTTTTGTTTTGGCAGTAAGCTTCCTGTTCTCCCAGACTCTTTTTGCTAACATGTTCATTGTTGTTGCTGCCTTGCCAATCCTGATGTTGATTTCCTGATCGAGGGATAATTTGCTATTTACCTCTGATCCTAGATATGTAAAATGGTCTACTATCTCCAGTTCGGCGTCGTCAATAAAGATTGATGGTACACCATGTGCACCTTGTGACATAATCTGTGTCTTCTTTTTGTTAATTGTTAAACCAAATTCAGAACAAGCATTGGAGAATGCAGATAGTAGATGTTGTAATTCTTCCTCAGAGTGGGTCGTAATCGCAGCATCATCCGCAAAAAGCAACTCTCTGATTAGTACCCTGCTAATTTTGGTCTTGGCCTTCAATCTCTGAGCATTATAGAGGCCAGCATCTGAGCGTGAGTGAATGTATATACCGTCATCCTGATCACGAAAGGCATATTTCAGCAGAAGTGAAAAGTATATCCCAAAGAGGGTGGGGGCTAGTACACAACCTTGCTTAACTCCACTCTTGATTTCAAACTCTTCTGAAGTTGAGCCATCAAACTTGATTAAACCCTTCATGCCTGTGTGGAACGATTCCACAATGGACAGAAGAGTTGGTGGGCAGCCAATCTTCTTTAGTGCTTTGAACAGATCCTCACGACTGACCAAATCGAATGCCTTTGTGAGGTCGATGAAGGCAATAAACAGTGGCTGATTTTGTTCCCGGCATTTTTCTTGCATCTGTCGCAATGAGAATATCATATCAATTGTAGACCGGTTCTGACGGAAGCCGCACTGTGATTCGGGGTAGACTTGATCTCCCAGGACTTGAAGTCTGTGCAGGACAATTCTGGCAAATACTTTCCCAACAATACACAGAAGTGAGATACCCCTATAGTTGTTACAGTCGCTCCGATCTCCCTTGTTCTTGTACAGCGTTATGATGTTTGAATCTTTGAAATCCTGTGGGACTTGTCCTTCTCGCCAGCATAGCTCTATTAGCTGGTGGATCTGTAGAGCGAGTGTGTCTTGCCCACTCCTGATTACCTCTATTGGAATCCCATCCTTACCTGTAGCCTTGCCAGATGCAAGCTCATTTATAGCACACTTAACTTCTGTTATAGTGGGAAGTGTGTCCAGGTGGTCAAGAGTTGGCAGGGCCTTTATGGCGTTGAGGGCATCATCAGCTAGCTTGGTCTCACTTGAGTAAAGCTCTAAATAGTGCTCGACCCATCTATCCATCTGCTGTTTCTTATCAGTGATGATTTCTCCAGTCAAGGTTTTCAGCGGTGCACTTCTTTTGATCATTGGACCACAGGCTTTCTTTATCCCTTCATACATGCTTCTGATGTTTCCCTTATCACTTGCGATTTGAATGGACTCACATAACTTGATCCAATAGTCATTCGCACACTGCCTGGCAGCCTTTTGTACATCCTTCCTCGCTTGCTTCAGCTCACTCAGAGTGTTACGCGTTGGTCTTTCCTTGTTTCTTAAGAGAGCTATCTTCTTTTTATCAATCAAGGGCTGCAGTATCTGGCTGTTTGCCGCAAACCAGTCCTGCCTCTTATGATCCACAGTGCCGTAAACCCCTACCGCTGTTTTATAAATAGTTTCCTTAAGTTTACTCCATTTATCATTTACTATACAATTTTCTGATGTATCATTGAAAGCGTCTTCAAGTTGCTGTTGAAATTCAAAGCACTTTCCAGGATCGTGAGTGTTAGTAATATTAATCCTGGGGCTAGACTTGTGTTTAGCTGTGTAGATTCTCTTTGGTCTCAGTCTAACCCTTGCAACAACCAAAGAATGATCTGTATCACAGTCAGCACTGTGGTAACTTCGAGTTAATGATGTATGGTTCAGATGTTGTCTCCGTGTGATAATGAAGTCCAGCTGATGCCAATGGCTGGATCTTGGATGTTTCCATGTGACCTTATGCATCTCTTTTGTCTTAAAAAAGGAGTTTGTAATACATAGGTCATTTCTAGTGCAATGCTCCAGCAGCCTTTGCCCATTATCATTCATGCGACCGATGTTGTATTTTCCAAGGCACACTGGCCATGAACTCGAGTCCTTGCCCACACGAGCATTGAAATCACCGAGCATATAAATGTAGTCGGATTTTGGAACTGCCTTGATCGCAGAGTCTAGCTGCTCATAGAACGTATCCTTCACATCATCAGAGGAAGCGAGTGTCGGTGCATATGCAGTGAGAATGGTGGCAAATCCACAAGAGGTTGCCAAGCGCAGTGATAATAATCTTTCATTACCTCCAGCTGGGATATCAATCATTCCCAGTAGCGAATTCTTTACTGCAAAGCCCACACCATGTTGCCTTTTTTCTGCCTTCCCGCTTCCCTTCCAAAAAAAGGTGTAATTGTTTTCCCTGAGTGACCCTTCCTCAGCGAGGCGAGTCTCCTGCAGGCCAGCAATATCAATGTTAAGACGATTGAGTTCAGCATCAATCACAGCCGTTTTTCTCACATCGTCAATATTTGTCAAGTCAGTGGAAAATCCTGGACACATGGTTCTCACGTTCCAGGTTGCAAGCCGTAGCTTGAGGTTTCTATTCTTTTTATTAGTACCTGGTGCATTGGTTTTACAGCCTGCAATTCAGATTGTGTCCTAGCTCCAAGCACCCATTGAAGCAGGCAGGCTGTGGCGGATCAGCACCCAATTGGCCGGGGGCTGCCCAGCTTGAGGCGGGCGGTAGCTGATCAGTGACACCTGTAGGTGTCTCCCACCGTCAGAGGCAACGCGTGGCGCCCCATGTCTACGCCAACTGACAAGGACTTATAACCCGTAACAGTTGCCTCTCGCTTTGATTCCGAGACCGGTTAAGACCAGGGATGGAGTTATTGCCTCTCCATAGCACAAAGCCTGGGCTAAAATACAGAAACCATGTGATGCCCATGCAGCATGATCCCTCTCTCGGCCTGCCTAGTTCACTCCAGAGGAAAGTTAACACCTATACATCTGGAACAAGACAAGCTGCAGAAGCTGCCGGATCAGCAAAGCAATGCTCTAACTGTCCGCCTGTCGGAGCTTCGATCCTAGACCAGCTGCCAACCAAGGCTTAGGGCCTGGTCTGCCCTATGTTGTCTTTGGGTTGCATTTCCTCGCACCAGGATAAGGCTAGTACCCTCCCAATTGCGCTCTTCCGCCCGAAGCCGTTGGCACAATGTGGGGTGTCGGGTTTGGTAAGCGCCGCCCAACATTCGGCGCTGACAGAAAGCAGGTAGTACCGTCTACTGTTATACAGAAACTCAGTCATATCTGACTAAGACCTGATCTACCATTTCGACTTCTTTTTTTTTTCTTTTTTTTTAAAAACTCCTCCTCCTCTTTTTTAATTTTTTTTTTCTCTTCCTTTCTTAATGAGGTACTTTGTATGTACCTGTCAAAACATAATAATACAACCACTTCTACTTCTACCATATGATCAGATTCACGGCAATAACTTATGCGTTGTGAAGAGAAACCAGATAACAGGGCGTCCATTGGGGTGACACTAGTTAACATCGTGCACGGAGCTTGCAGTGTTGAAACATTGTATATATTGCATTAACAAGTACATTTTATTCATTATTTGCAGTAAAAGTATTTGAAACTTTAGGATGTCAAATTATTGTGTTAACTATAAATAAGTGGTGTCATTATTTTAAACATTTAACAATTAATTCAACTAATTGCTTCTTTAGAAAAACGATGGCGAGTTATGTCCCTTGCAAACAATAAAATGAGTATTATTTTCCCATGAAAAAGAGGTATTTGTTTCCCCTTAAATTTCGCTTACCAAGTGCACAGGCCGTCGAGAGCACGCACGATAGCTAATCGGTGGCAAACTGTTTCTGTCTTAACCTTACTAGGTTCTCACGTAATGTAACATGAGAAACACATTCGCATTCAATATAGTACTGCCAGTATAACAACAATCAATATAGTGGTGCCAGTTTAACAATCAATATACAGTATAACAACTATTCAATGGATGTGAAGCGTGGACAACGAGCAGACAAGCTGAAAAATCATCTGATGGCTGTGGAAATGTGGTTTCTTAGGAAAATGCAAAGAATACCATGGACAGACAGAAAAACCAAAGATTAAGTCCTACAAGAAACAAATGATGACCGTAAACTGATTAGATAAATTAGACGTAGATTTTTGGGCACGTTATGAGAAGAAATATATTGGAGAACTTGGTGACAAATCGCAAGACTGGGGGGAAAAGAACACGGGGAAGGCAGAGAAGTAAATACCTGGATGGTCTGGCCACGTAGTATGATCGAGACAAGAACACTGAGCTGACCCACAACTCTGGTGATCGCATGAGATGGCGAAACATGACCGCCCACGCTTATCGGCATGGCACATGATGATGATGAGTATATTTTAAAAAAAAAATCAATATAGTAGTCCCAAAATAAAAGCAATCAATATAGTGGTGTATATAGTGTGTATAAACTACTTTTAATCCTAAATGATGAGGTTGTTAAAGTGTTCATCAAGATGGAATGAAATAAAGTGAAATGAAATGACCTAACTGGTACTGTTTCTATCTTAACTTTTTATCCTCGTCTTTAATTAGCTATTATTAAATTTAAAGTTACTATCCTAAGTAAATGGGTAAATTAGTGATTTATCTGTAGTCGATGGTAAAAGACAAAGGGAGACAATCATAAAGACTGATGCTTCCTTTACTACGGTGCTAAGAGGTAAAGAGTAGTTCTGACTTCGTTACGGCCAAAGAAGAAAAATAGTGAAAAGAGAGAGAACCTCACACCGCCTCAACCGACAAAAAAAAGATGATAGTAATTAGATAAGAAGATATACGAGATCTCGGACAGGGGCAGAAACTATTTTATAGATGTTCACACAGGAAACACCATGTTAGAGCCCAAGCAATGAACTAAGGTGTTAGACTGTGGTAGAAATAGTGGTTGTAAAAACTAAGAGAGACTAAACAAACAAATCAAGGACAAATAAACAAGCTCTTTATTTATTTCTTCTAACAGCACATTGCATGTCAATAACAGATACAATAGACAACTGTATATATCAAATCACCACAGTGGGTAGCCCCTAACCAATCAGCAGCACTTAAGACAACAGGGTACACCAAGTACCACAACAGAGGTGTTCCAAACAACTGCTGGTAAGACTGACACTATAAAGAACTTTGACACAAGCAACACTGCACAGACAATAAGGCACTACAAAAACATAGGTTACACAACATAAACCCCAAGACGCGACATAAACAAGAGTTGTGACACAATTTACTATCCCACCAAGAACCCAGGCCTGCTGACACTAACTAGTCAGCCGCTCCTGTAACAACGGAAAACACAATATATGATTATCATGGTAAAGACAACATATTAAACACATGAAGCAATGAGCACATGCAATATAACATTTGAATTAACCTACATATAACAAATGTCTTCCATCAAATTATCCACTTTGCTATTCCCTCTAGTTGTACTACTGCTATCATGAGACTACATCTCTAATAGTTAAATGCAGCAATCAATGCTGCATCATCAGATCACCCACTATTGTCTTCTCCAGTTGTGCCACTGCTGTCATGAGATTACACTTGATATTGCTAGGATAGAACACCTTCTAATGCAACAACCTCAGCCTGCTCCACCTCCCCATACAGCCCAGCATTCACTTACAGAATGTCTTCAGTTCAGGGAGGTCATTACTGTCACCAACTGGCTTGAGGTAGCTCCCGGTTGGGCAACCACCCAGCCAACATCATTTTCTTCTGCTGGTGTTTAGTTCTGGATGCAGTTTAAGATCCCCTAACTCTGTCAGAAGGGACTAATTACCAACCCAGATCCCAGAGAGGAAACGTGGAACAAATGTCTGTTATGCTGATTTAAGACACTGTCCCTGATACTCAAGAAAACAGCCAAGAAGTGGCTCGTTGAAGATAGAATATATCTATATAGTTTTGGCTGTACTTGGTATCACCAGAAGTGAGAAAGGAGGAGTTAAGACATGCAACGTAATCTTATGACTGCATAGGCAAGATACCTCCCGGACATAGATTCCCACTTCTGGATAATATGTGTGAACCCCCACTAAATGATACAATAATGTGTGTACTTGATACGCTACACAAACATTTATAAACATTTAGAATTATACGGACAAATTGAGTTTAAAATTACAACAACTGTGGTTATTATTTCCAGTCTTGATGATCATATGATGATGATGATTATATTATGGTATACGTAACTTAAGAGGTCACATAGGTCATGCTTCCCCCAGTGAGACGCAGTTCACTGTCAGATTGAAGGAGTCCAAATTGGTCCCTCACAAGACTAAGTCACTTCCTGATATGGGTTGTTGACTGTCCATTGCTCCTAAGTGATCTGGGTTATAGCTAGGAAATCCTGTCATACGACGTTGTATCGAAGTAACAAAACGAGAGGGCAATCTCTCACCAGAAATTAAAATTCCGGCTTCCCTGGTACGCTATTGTGAATGCGTCTGAAGTCTTGCTGGCCTCTGCTCGTAGTTTTATTCTCTCTGTTCCTGGCTAGTTTCCACGCTAGCTAATTACTATGTCCAAGTTCCTGTTGGCTCCACCTATTTTTCATGTAGGACGATTTACCTAGATGGATTAAGTGCCAAATTCTTCTCACCCCTCCTCCTTTCCTGTGAAGGGTAGTTTCATCTGTCAATAAAATTTACCGATGCCCTGCCACATTCCTGAAACAATGAAACATGCTTTGGCGGTGATGCAGTTGCGTCATTACATTCCAATCTGCTGGTAACACCCGCCTTCCTGGGTTGCTGGCAAAATGTGTCAGCCATGTGTTCCTACTTTGCCGCCCGTATTGCAGTGAGGTGTTAAGCATCTGGTCCTAATTGCTCCTTTGTGGTGGCAATTACAGACGTCCCGGCTCCACAAAGTCTGGACTTTTAGATAGGTGTTAGGCCTGCATTAAATTGCCGTGTTTGGATCACACGTTTTCCCCTGAGTAGCATTGCCATGTATTTCAGACGGGTCTGGCTGACCCTCTTATCTCCCCTTCTACTGAAAACAATGAGTTTTCAACCTTTGATAGCACCGCCGCCGCCTGGTGCCGTGGTGTCTGTGTGTTACGTTTGATCTTGACATCAAAGCTTTCTCAGACCTAGCATTACAGAAATGATGGGGCGTGCGTGGTCAAAATGTAATTTTCTCTTGTTTTCAATCTCTGTTAGTTTTTCCTTATTCCTTGGTTGGGGACTAGATTATTTTATGGTGGACCATTATTCTTTTACTTAGAGAATGATAGAATAATTCTTGTGGGCTCTTTAATTCCTTTCAAACTTGTGTAATACGGATGCTGCCGGGGCTGTCCCGTCACATAGCTTCCCAATTTAAGTAGGTTCATTAATGAAGCCTATAACAGAGCCTCGGCAGCATTCAAGAATGTATCTAAGTTATCTCCCTTCTAGAACTGCCTCCAAGTCTGGGTTTCCAATATTCCTTGTGGCAGTGGGTTCTATGAGTCAAAAGAAATATCCCATGTCCATCATCCCAGGATACATCTTGCAAATCTTTGCTCCTGGTGTTGTGTCGGATTTCCGGGCTATTGCTCGGTAATGTCCTGTCCTCTGGAGGTTTTACTTTTTCCCAGGCGGGAAATTGCAAAATGTATAACAAGATTCTCCTGCGCCGCAGAGAGACTGTTATTGTCCACTCAATTTCTGGCCCTTGTCCTATAAGCAGAGGAAGTGCCATCAGTGTTTTCTTAAAAGAATTGGTCGCAGTAATGTTGCTCCATTTTCTTTTCCTCCATCGGCCAAAGATCATAATAAAATCCTTTAATCTCCTCCTTTTGGCAGGAAATTTGCTAAACATCATAATTTTATGATGTGCATTCAACTCATACTTGCCTCTTTCTTGGTAGGGCGTCCGTTTACTTCCTCCTGATTTAAGAGTTTTCTTCCCTCGATAATTCTTTATCTGAGTGAGTTTCTCTCCAACAGAGTTCCATTTTGAATCTGTATTTGAAAGTATTAGGCTAGTAGAAGTTGTCCAGTTTTGAGAAATCCTGTGGTTCCCCAGGAACTGTGAATTAGTATCCCTCCTTGTTGAAGTATACTTAAACAGCTGTTCTACACATCCAACATTGGTTGAAGTGAAAGGTAAACAAGGTCCTGAGTGTTGAGTATACCAACCGCTCCTGGCTTGTTCCGCTGCAGAGTCAATCATTTGTGATCCCCTGTTAGCTTTAGCTGTGTTGATTATAGGTATTACCTTCATCTTGTCCAAAGAAGTATTTTCTTTGTTGATAGCAGACATGTGTATCGTCCCTGAATCAGAGTCCGTGGTATAACCTACATGAATGCTTTGTATATCTTGAAATTCCTTTGTGAAAGACTCCAAGATACTGACATCGTAAGAATTCTCCTCCGTGTCTTGCTTTCCCTCCATGGCTGGGCTCTCTTGTGCCAAGTCCAATTGAGGTATTCTCTCCCTGGTCTGGTTTTCTTGTGCCAAATCCAATAGAAGTGAATGTTGTGGGGTGTCATTTTCAATACCATCTCCCACCTGAGATAAGTAATTCATACTGATAATTGTTTCATCTTGTGTGGCCACATAGAAAGAAACACTGGAATCCTGTTTTACATCAATTCCAGTCTCAGTTGAATTCATTTCCACTTCTAGTTCCTCTGAACTGAAGGGATTAAGAGAATCGGGTAAGGTCTCGCCTTCGATCTCTTTGATAGTTTTCCTCAGGTCCTCCTCCTCCTGGATTTTTCTCCTTTGGGAAGTCTTAGGAAGCATCCTGAGATTGCTGGGTTGCCAAGCCAGCTAATCCGCTTTTATTGCAGTGTAAACATTTATCACGTTTGTGACTGTTTACTGTACGCCTTGGTACATTTCCTCCGATTCCGTTTATTTTTCGGAATTGAGGTGGGAAGCATCTGCCTTTCTGTGCGCAAGTTTTTGTTTTTCTGAGCCATGGGGATTTGCGAATGAATGCATGCCTCTTCTTTGTGACGGTCAGCTTCCCTGCTTTCTATCAGAGTTTCGGCTTGAGTGATTGGCTTTTCCTCAATCGAGCTGGTAGATTCCTCCACGTTCAGTATTTCAATTTGCTTCTTCTTAATCTCATCTTCTTCAGCTTTGTGATGCATATCTGCTTCTAATTCTGCAAGTCTTTTCATCATTTGTTCATCTTCTTTGTCCCACCAATCCATTTCATCTCTAATAAATAGTTCTAGCTTCTCTCCTACTAAGCCTAGCCTTATGCCCCATCCTCTAGCGGACTCTAAGAAATCTGTGCGTGCATCCATGATCTCTTTTCAGCTTAAACTCAGGCAAGTAATTATATTATTACCCTACAGAGAGCTAAGTTAGATTTATGCTAGAGCAGGATAGTGACAAGAAGAACTGACACTGCTATGAGAATGACAGTAGTGAATTTGAGTGAGAAAGTTGATGCAAAGCAGTCCGTCATACACTGAAGTAATTATGCATTATCAAATTATTCATGATTAAATCAAATGATAAAGCATGTAATCAAAAATCATCAAGTAAATCATCAATAAACTAATTAATATCACTAATTAATGTGATTATTAATTCTACAGTGGTAAATAATGTAAATTAACTCATATGATATTATCCGTTATTAACTTTTTAACAAGTTATTTAAATTCTACAAACTTCCCTAGAAACAAATTCCTAAGTTGATACTTAGCAAATGTTATGGGTGAAGAATGAAAGAATGATTAATGAAAATCAATAGTCTAGAATTTATTCTCTGATTCTCTCATGGATGAGAATTCCTAATATGTCAAAATCTTGCTTACGATCGAGCAAGCTAATACATTAGAAATAAATTATAACTAACTAATGCTGCTAAGAATGTAAGTGAGAATGATTTAGGTTCTATCCCCGGGCTAGACAGGAATAATACCAGACTAACAGATTTGAAATAGGTTCGTTTCTTGCGAGCGAACCAAAGTGTTCTAGGGTTTACTCCCAGATTCTATAGCGGACGAGCAGACCAATAAGTCGGAAGCGAACCAAAATTTTCTAGGGTGTACTCCCGGATTCTATAGCGGACGAGCAGACCAATATGTCACCAACTGGCTTGAGGTAGCTCCCGGTTGGGCAACCACCCAGCCAACATCATTTTCTTCTGCTGGTGTTTAGTTCTGGATGCAGTTTAAGATCCCCTAACTCTGTCAGAAGGGAACTAATTACCTACCCAGATCCCAGAGAGGAAAACGTGGAACAAATGTCTGTTATGCTGATTTAAGACACTGTCCCTGATACTCAAGAAAACAGCCAAGAAGTGGCTCGTTGAAGATAGAATATATCTATATAGTTTTGGCTGTACTTGGTATCACCAGAAGTGAGAAAGGAGGAGTTAAGACATGCAACGTAATCTGGTTACTTATGACTGCATAGGCAAGATACCTCCCGGACATAGATTCCCACTTCTGGATAATATGTGTGAACCCCCACTAAATGATACAATAATGTGTGTACTTGATACGCTACACAAACATTTATAAACATTTAGAATTATACGGACAAATTGAGTTTAAAATTACAACAACTGTGTTTATTATTTCTAGTCGTGATGATCATATGATGATGATGATTATATTATGGTATACGTAACTTAAGAGGTCACATAGGTCATGCTTCCCCCAGTGAGACGCAGTTCACTGTCAGATTGAAGGAGTCCAAATTGGTCCCTCACAAGACTAAGTCACTTCCTGATATGGGTTGTTGACTGTCCATTGCTCCTAAGTGATCTGGGTTATAGCTAGGAAATCCTGTCATACGACGTTGTATCGAAGTAACAAAACGAGAGGGCAATCTCTCACCAGAAATTAAAATTCCGGCTTCCCTGGTACGCTATTGTGAATGCGTCTGAAGTCTTGCTAGCCTCTGCTCGTAGTTTTATTCTCTCTGTTCCTGGCTAGTTTCCACGCTAGCTAATTACTATGTCCAAGTTCCTGTTGGCTCCACCTATTTTTCATGTAGGACGATTTACCTAGATGGATTAAGTGCCAAATTCTTCTCACCCCTCCTCCTTTCCTGTGAAGGGTAGTTTCATCTTCAATAAAATTTACCGATGCCCTGCCACATTCCTGAAACAATGAAACATGCTTTGGCGGTGATGCAGTTGCGTCATTACATTCCAATCTGCTGGTAACACCCGCCTTCCTGGGTTGCTGGCAAAATGTGTCAGCCATGTGTTCCTACTTTGCCGCCCGTATTGCAGTGAGGTGTTAAGCATCTGGTCCTAATTGCTCCTTTGTGGTGGCAATTACAGACGTCCCGGCTCCACAAAGTCTGGACTTTTAGATAGGTGTTAGGCCTGCATTAAATTGCCGTGTTTGGATCACACGTTTTCCCCTGAGTAGCATTGCCATGTATTTCAGACGGGTCTGGCTGACCCTCTTATCTCCCCTTCTACTGAAAACAATGAGTTTTCAACCTTTGATAGCACCGCCGCCGCCTGGTGCCGTGGTGTCTGTGTGTTACGTTTGATCTTGACATCAAAGCTTTCTCAGACCTAGCATTACAGAAATGATGGGGCGTGCGTGGTCAAAATGTAATTTTCTCTTGTTTTCAATCTCTATTAGTTTTTCCTTATTCCTTGGTTGGGGACTAGATTATTTTATGGTGGACCATTATTCTTTTACTTAGAGAATGATAGAATAATTCTTGTGGGCTCTTTAATTCCTTTCAAACTTGTGTAATACGGATGCTGCCGGGGCTGTCCCGTCACAATTACCTACAGGTCTCTGGTCCAACACAACTTCTCATCCCCAACACCACAGGCTGACAATACCACCCATAAATGCCAATGTTACACAGCAACACTAATCAACTTGTCAAAATCAACTCCGAACACAAATCAGCTACACCGGTGTACAACGACTCTAACAGGACAACACCATTTGAACATGTACATAGGACATAAATACAGTCCAATGCACCAACAGCAATCAAGCAGACATAAGATATGCAATTCAATATGGCATCACAAGGACACACACATTTGTACTGATGACAGCTAGACAACATCAATATACCAGAGGTACAGTTCTACACATGACACCAACAACAATCAGGACACAGACTATAACATAAGTCACCAACAACAACTCAGACATATAACATACATCGCGACATAAAACATCACAATCATCAAATGATTGCTCTCACCATAGCCATCACCACAACCCCAATCATCTTAGCTGATATCACTACATGATCAGCCTCAACATAGTCATCACCACAATCATAATCACCATCACAATCATCAAATGGTCACTCTTACCATAGCCATCACTACAATCATAATACCCAATGCACCACCTTTCCCCCATCTTCTGTCATTTAAATACCTAAACTTATGAGGGATGCCATATGATATAGGACACACTGCTCCTGCAATGTCCATGTTTTGATAAAGGATATCAACAACAATATGACATCACACACATTACCGCATGATATTATAAATTAATAACTAACAGGTAAAACATGTTTAACTATGAAAAGTAAAGGAAACAGGAATAACCATATTTGTAGAATGTGACAATGTAACCTTCCAAATAGAATAATCACAACATTCACAGAAAGTTAAGGATAAATATAAACATGTATTACACAGGAACTCAATTGAGGAACTCTCTGATACCCTTAAGACAGTTCATAAAATAAATACACCATAGTATCAAGTAAGAGTGCATCATCCATATGAGACAGGATCAAAGCATAACCATGTTCATGGGCAGAAACAGAATATCAGCACTAATATAACAACCAGTATACTATATATATTATGTCATAACCATGTTCATGGGCAGAAACAAAATATCAGCACTAGTATAACAACCAGTGTACTATATATATTATGTCATTATTATTACACACTAATGCCAACTACACCAGTGTACTTTTATCTGTGAGTGGACAGCAAATGTGCAGTTATGCCCTCTATTTCCCATCATTCTTCCTACGATACACCGGTTATAAATTTTCTTCTCTTACGCTTCGTGTCGCATAGCAAGTGCATATATCTTTGCGAAAGGTGGTACGTAGCAATAAATCACACCCTTCCCCTGGTACAACAAACACCCTGTTTTACTACACATAAAACTCCCAGTTTGATACACTAGCACAAACACTACTGCATTCTGGTAACAGATGTGACACCAGACTTCAATGCTAAATGAGAAACCCCTTTACCAATATCAGTTCCAGATGCACCTGCCTGTTCTCCCTCAGTAAAGCCACACTTCATTCGCAGTTACGATTACACTATGATTGCTGATATGCACCCCGCGTATTAAGATGCATTATTTCCTACGCCTAGTGGCTATCAATCTGCATGGCTTCCCTACAATTCAACACATTATTTCCTACACTTCTATTTATTACCTACATGTTCTAACTGCTTAGCTTAACCATTAACCCATCATTGCCACATATAACATGTAAGTACTTTTCCCTGCTTTACACATGTTATAAATATTACACATATATTATGGTTATTTTCCCCTACTCATGTTGCTTTGGAGTGTTCATACTCAACACTTGACCAAACATCCAATGTGATGCTCACCATTGTCACAGAATAATCCTGTAAACATATATTGCTGTTGTATACACATACACATATGATTCTCACCACTCTGTTGTTAAGTAACCTTCATTTCTAGCAACCTCACAAGCACTTACTCCCTTCCATGCCAACATGGCCTGCATGGCATTATTTCAGTCTTACTATAAACTAATTTATGACCCCATACATTGTATATTTTGGTGAATCTCCCACATATCTATTTAGCCAGTAACACATTAATGCCATAGGATAACCATGTAAAATAATTCCCAACAAAATAATCTTGTGCCAGCATGGCTGGCATGACATGACATCAGTCTCTATGATACTTAACCACCATCAATGACCTATTCTACATATTTCACATCACCATTGTCTGATTGCTGACATCTCTATGAATTAACCTGTTAATATCCTGTTTTCATAAAGGTTTCGGGACGCTAAATCATTCTATAGAACAGTCCATTTCAATAGTATTCATTCATATTATCTATTTATATTTCTTTGTTCCTACCACTCTGCCTAACAGCTTTGTTCCCACACATCGGTTTTCCCACGGTTTTTTCTTCTTTTTTTTTTACGGCTTTTTCTTCTGACATATGTTGTTCACTGATGAACAGATGGGAAACCCCACATATCTTGTCTCAAGGCGGACTGGCCACAAAACTACACAGGGCCCCAGCACCTGCCTTCACACCGAGCTGGCTGCTACAAGGAAAAATGGCCTCCGGTCTTTGTGATAAAGTGGCGTTTCCGGCGTGGCCAGGACCGTACGGTTTTCACAGACCAAACTAAGTGCCTTGGTTTGGCGCTGTGACATATCCAACCCCCTACTTTTTTGACGTCCCGTCAAAAGGAATGGACTATCGTATCCCCTTACCCCAACTATCTCTTTACAAGTTAACATCTACACATAAACCATCATCAAAATTACCAACGCCCCAAAAAAAATAAAATAAAGCCACCTGTGACCTCATCCAAAAATAATCATCAATGAAACAAGGATTCATTTAAATTTACACACAAACCGCCATCAAAATGACAAAGGCATAACAAATCTATGTCACATGTTACCACATCCAAAAACATAATCATCAATCAGTCAAGACACCAATGACAGTTATACGTAACCAGCCATCAAAATGACATCAGACTTCTATGCCCTAACAATTCCCTGGTCATAGAGCACAACCATCAACAAAAAAAAAAACTTTTGTCACCTTTGGAGACCTTGCCCCCAAAACCTAAACTGCTGGTTATATCCCTGAAGAGTACCACTTAACAAAATAGTCTTTTTCTATTCAATCATCACTTACAATGTGAACCAGTGTAGATTACATCACCAAGCATCAGTCTTTTCCAAATACCAATAATCTCAACACAAAAGTATAAACCATACTAGCTCAGTTGTTGGTACTAATGACTAAAATAACATCAGTGAGGAAAAATAGCTCTTCTGCTATAAGAGCACCAATTGTAACAAAATGAATACAACCCTCACTTCTTACATAAAAATAATTAAACAAACATAAACATTAAACCAGTAACCTTTATATTGGTTACTACTTCCCTTAACTCTGGAAATTCAACACAAAATGTATTTAAAAATAATACCTTTTGTCTCTTCAAATATAAGCTTCCTGCAGCTACTGTGGTACCTAAATGACTTGTTTTTCTATCAACCTGTATCTCTACACTAAAAAGAACATTTCATCATGTGTCACCTGTAACCTGAATATAAACATAAAGGAAAATATATCGGGCCAACAAAACATTGTTATTTCAATAATATCCCACCTCATGAATTCACTCTGGAAGTTACTCTTTTCACAGACCAAACTAAGTGCCTTGGTTTGGCGCTGTGACATATCTAAACTACAAAAAAAATCTATCATATTCCCTAATTCTATTCTAAATATATATTAAAGTAACTAATCTAACTATAATTTCTCACTGTATTAAAAACATGTTATAATACATATCACAATATATATATATATATATATATATATATATATATATATATATATATATATATATATATATATATATATATATATATATACATGGTATTTAACTACCTTAGGTTAGTGGTTGCCATAAAGTTCAGAAATTGCTTTTGTTGGCACAGTTCATAGTTACACACTTGTCCTGGGTATATTAAATAGACTACACAGTCATACTTGTGTCTTATGGGTATTCTTCCACTCGTAGAGTCCGTTGGTGTCGTAGACATGTATATTCGTGTCTGTTATTTACGCATTGTTCTGACACTGTTCTCCCATGATTCACACAGGTGATTCACCGGAACACAAATGGAGCATAGTAAGTAACGAGCTGTCTATGTACACACGGTTATTCACTTGTTCTTGGAGCAAAGTTCTTATTCTGCTGTCTATGGACACATGGTGATTCACTGTTATTAGCACACAGTCCTGATCATGATGTCTATGTATTACATAGGATATTTTACACAGGATATTTTAAGTGTACTAAATTACATTCTCTTAGACTACATTTCATGTGGAGTATCAGGTATTTCTACCTCAGATGGTCGACTAAGGGTATCAGCAAGAATGTTGTCCCTACCCTTAATATGCTCTATACTAAAAGTGCAAAATATGGCTGTCCACGAAAGTTTGTCCAAATAGTGCGGCTATTTCATGACGGCATGCAAGCAAGAGTACAGGAAAATGGTGAACTGTCTGAACCCTTTCCTGTCACCAATGGAGTGAAGCAAGGATGTGTCCTGGCACCAACACTGTTCAGCCTCATGTTTTCAGCCATGTTGATGAATGCCTTCGAGAACGACGACATTGGAATAGACATCAACTACCGTATGGATGGAAAGTTATTCAATCTCAAAAGGCTGAAAGCTAAAACCAAAATTAACAGCGGCACCGTCAGAGAGCTCCTGTTTGCTGATGATTGCGCTCTATACGCCAACTCAGAGGCGGACATGCAACATAATGTTTCAGCTTTCTCACATGCCTGTGCCAACTTTGGGCTCAATATCAACTTGGAGAAGACTGTAGTTATGTACCAGCCAGCTCCAGGGAATAATCACACTGTGCCGAATATCAAAGTGAATGATCATAGACTAAGTGTTGTGGACAAATTCACCTATCTTGGCAGCACCGTGTCACAAGCTGCCACAATCGATGACGAAGTGAATGCAAGAATCTCTAAGGCCAGTGCGGCCTTTGGCAGACTGTACAAGAATGTATGGGACAGAACTGGAATAAGCCTGCAAACAAAGCTAAAAGTCTACAAAGCAGTTGTATTATCCACACTGCTATATGCTTGTGAAACCTGGACTGTTTATCAGCGACACGCTAGGAAATTAAACCACTTCCACACAGTCTGCCTAAGGAAGCTCCTGAAGATTAAATGGCAAGACAAGATTCCAGACACTGAAGTCCTAGAAAGAGCATCCATGCCCAGTATCCACACTCTACTGATGAAGAATCAGATTCGCTGGGCTGGTCACTTGACTCGCATGCCAGATCACAGGCTCCCTAAACGAATTTTCTACAGCGAACTGCGTTGTGGTAAACGCTCCCAAGGTGGCCAGAGGAAACGTTTTAAAGACACTGAAAATTTCACTGAATGCTTTTGGAATTCATCATGACACCTGGGAGGCTGCAGCCAGAGACCGAAATTCGTGGCGTGCATCATTGCACAAAGGTGCAGTCATATGTGAGGCAACCAGGACTGCAAGAGCTGTGAAGAAAAGGCAGGACAGAAAAACCACTGCAGGAAATCCTCCTCCAGAGACGCCAAGCATTCTTTGCCCACATTGTCAAAGAACATTTCGAGCCAAAATAGGCCTTATCAGCCATCTTAGAACCCACGGCTCCACACCTTCAACCCCACTGGATGAAATGAATGGTCATCATCATTCTTGATGGACAAACAACATACTAAAAGTATAATTTTGTAAGATTAACGACCACCTGTAGATGCGGTCATTGCGATGCACCCCACTTTGTATGACCGTGATTGGGGAGTTGTCGGTCTGTACTACGAAGTGATTACCCGCTAGAAATCGATGTAACTTCCTTACTGAATAGATGACACTTAGGGCTTCCAACTCTGATATGGAATATCTGGACTCAGCAGGTGTGATCTTGCGGCTCACGTAGCAAATTGGATGGAAGATGCCATCGTAAAACTGGCCTAGTACTCCAGCGATGGAGATCGTGCTGGCATTTGTCCTAAGATAATAAACGAGCCTAGGATTAGGCAAACGCAGAATTGGTACATTACTAAATAGGAGTTTCAATTTTGACAATGCAGAAATTAATAATGCATCTTTGACATCTAATTTTACCGATGCTTTCAAAACATTAGAAAATACACTCGTGATTTCGGCTAAGTTCGGTATGAACTTACTATAATAATTTACTAACCCCAAAAGGCTCCTGACCTGCTTCTTTGTTGTAGGCATGGTCAGGTTCATAATTTTAGTAACAATTCTATTGTCAGTTTTTAGTTGTCCTTGTGAAATGACATGGCCCAAAAAATCAATTTCTTGTAGGCCCAGTTCAACTTTGCTAGGTTTGACAGTGAGACAGAAGAGTCGCAACCTATCGAAGACCTGTCGGAGTTTCAGTAAGTGTGTTGTCCAGTCATCTGTATGGACATAAATATCATCTATATATGTCACCGTATTCGTCACTCCATGTAGTAAATCTCTAGTTAGGCGTACGAAAGTGGCAGGAGCGTTACGAAGTCCGAAAGGAAGAAACAGCCACTCGTAAAGACCTAAAGGTGTTGAGAATGCAGTAAGATGGATGGATTGAGTCTGCATAGGGACCTGCCAATATCCCTTAGTAAGGTCTAATTTAGAGAAGATTTTGGAGGTGGACATATCCAGAATAAGATCTTCGCAGGAAGGAATTGGTTCTGCGTCGATCTTAGTGACATTGTTGAGTTTTCTATAGTCCACACAGAGACGAATTGTGGAGTCCTTTTTCTTTACCAAGACGACTGGAAAGGAGTACTCAGATGTAGATTTCTGGATGATTCCACTAGCTTCTAAATTAAGAATTTCCTTATTTAGACTTTCTCTATAGCTAAGTGGGATAGAGTACGGCCTGCATTTGATAGGCTTTGAGTCCGAAAGAAGGATGGAGTGCTCGATCCTGTCCGTCCTACCTGGAATGTCGGAAAATATGTCCTTATACTCCGTCACTAATTCTAATGTCTGTCGTTGTTGCTCTTCTGTTAGTCCCGGTTCTAACCGTATACACTCTAATGTCGCAGTCTTGTCTACAACTGGAACAGGTAGTTCCATCCCGTCGTCGTCTACCTGGTTCAGTACGGTGGTGGTGCTAAGTGCGTTTTCTGTATGCTCACTAAATGTATGCATATCGTCGTCCTTGCCAGTCTCGCTAACTAGTGTAGTTGCGTTATGTATGTCTGTCGTCTCATCAATAGGTGTGGGTGCATTATGTTCGTCTGTCTCCAGTTCTGTCTCTTGTCGTGAAAAGTAGGGTTTCAACATGTTGATATGAAATATCTTTAAGTGTCCGTTTATCGATATTTCATAATCGACATCTGAAATTTTTCGTACCACTTTGAATGGCCCTTGCCATGAGGTCAATAATAAATTACGTTTGTCTGGGAGTAAAAGCAGTATGTCTTGATCTAGTTCAAGATTAATAGTCCTAGCACCTCTATTTGCGTATTGGCGGTAGATTTGACCCTTCCTCTCCAAAGCTGCCTTGGCTATCATACACGATTTCATAATTTTATCGCGTGTTTCTGTTACCATCTCATAAGGTGTTTTAGGGGTTGGAATTTCGATCGCATTAGTTACTAACTGATGGTAAATTGTTAGGGGTCCACGTGGGTTAGCCCCGTATACTAACTCAAAAGGTGAGAAACCCGTGCTTGAATGGGGAATCTCCCGATAGGCGAACAGCACTGTTGGCAACAGTGTATCCCATTCAGATGGGTTTTCTGCTGTCACCTTAGCCAGCATATGTTTTGAGTCTCCGTTAATCTTCTCTACGATTCCATTGCTGGCTGGATGATAAGCTGTTGTAAAATGCTGTTTAATTCCTAACATTTTTGTAAGGGCTTGCGTTGCAGCCGATATGAATTGGGTTCCCCGGTCGGATAAGATGGTATGTGGAAATCCGAATCGTGAAAACAAATGTAAAAATACATTGGCAATATCTTTGGAGGTGATGTATTTTAAAGCTACCGCCTCAACCCACCTTGAACATAGGTCTACTAGCGTTAAGACGAAGCGATTTCCTTTGCTGGACACCTGGTTCAGGGGTCCAACAATATCCACCGCCACACTCTCGAATGGTCTAGAGGCCAGTGTTGAAGGTTGTACTTCAGCTGTAGGATGTTTACCCTTACGTACTAGTTGTTGACAGACATTACATGAACGACAGAATAATTTTATGTCATTACAAAAACCCGGCCAGTAAAAATGAGCCTGAATTCTGGCCCTGGCTTTGTCGTATGCAAGGTGACCAGCAAACGGTGACTCGTGTGCAATCTTTAGCACAGTTTGGCGGTGTTGTACAGGTAACACCGTTTGCTGAATCTCATGGTTGTTGGTTGTATAATAACGAGTCAGAATCCCATTATTAAGTCTAAAGAACCATGATGCGTTTTTTGTTACTTTAGCTTTTTCTTTTAACAGTTTTAGATACGGAGACACACTCGGATCAGCTTTTTGCTGTTCTATAAACTTCTGTCTGGTGGTATCATCCGTGCTAGTTGGTGATAGCAACAGTAGTCTTTCCTCCTGTAGTGTGTCTTGGTGTTTAATAGTATCTGCTCTGGTTGTTGCATTTGCTTCATTTAATTTTTCCCATGCAGCTATTTCTTTGTTAGTGCAATGCTTCAATTGGGGTAAGCATCCCAAAATTAAATCAGTACAAGGGTTATCTAAAATAGCACATGTAAAGGTACCAGAAAGGAAAGGAGTGTTTATACGGGCTCTTGCCAGCGGGTAAATTTTGATATTACCCGAAAAGGTTCGGCATTTGACTGAGTCACCTGTATAATCATTTGGGTTCACAAATTCCTTTCTAAGACCGATAAGAATGCTTCCACTGTCAAGCAAACATTGGCATGGTATTTCATTGACCAGTGCCTTGTGGAACACCAAATTGCCTCTGGAGGCTAATGCTGCATTTTCACTCTCAGTGGAGAATGGCACTGTGTGTCCACATTCTAATTTTCCGCCTGCATGAAATTGGTGACATCGCTCACAACTGTCAAAGCTTAAGATATCGTTTACACAACAAACATCTTCAGATAGGTTAAAAGGTAATTCATTCTCGACCTCGCACTCAGTCTCACTCCCACTATCAGAAGATGTATCAATTAACATTGCACTGTTGGCCTTCATTCTTTGACGGCCTAGGCATTTACTGGAGTAATGCCCGTAGCTAGCACAGAAAAAACATTTAACCGCACGCCTGTATGCATTTCTCTTGTTTTGTTGTTTCTTAATGACCATCTCAAGATGTGTCGGATAGTTCGGTGATTTATCACACATAGCGTAAGTATCATGAAAAAGTTGGCAATACATACATTTAGGCAATTTTTGATCTTTCTTGTCGACTCTCTGAAATGGTTTTTTATTGCTACGATAACTTTTAGGTTGGTCCTTAACAAAAGAGACTATTTCAGAGTCGATGTTTGATGTTTTAAAAACTTCCCTATTCGAGGAAAAATATGCGGAGCCTTTCTTCTCGAATTGTTCTATTGTTTCGATGTCTGACTGCTGAAGGAACTTAGCGAAAGGATTTGGGACTGTGGATATAACTTTATCCATGGCTATTAAATTTTTAAGTTTTTCAAAGTCGTTTCCTATTTTTGCTGCATTAAGCCATCTATTCAGCTCGCTTTGGACATTCGAGACATAATCGATGAAGGTCTCACTTGGTTTCGGTTTTAAGTTAGAAAATTGGACTTGATACCCAGGGGCATCAAGTAAAAAATGTTGCATTACCCTATCGTGAATGTACTGATAGTTAGACCTAAGATCAGTTGGTATTGATTCAATAACTTTAAGGGGCTCCCCACTGAGGTTTTTCATGTAGATCATGCCCCACATATCAATTGGTACTTGATGGTATTTAAGCTGATATTCGACATTTTCTGTCCAAGCTGATATGGAATCTTCTTTACAGAAAGGCTTAATAATATGTTTGTATTTATTAAGTTTATTCTCTTCTTGCTGACTCTTTAGTTTTGTAGCGGAGATCTCTAAGTGTGAATCTACTTCCATACCTTTCATCTTTAACTGTGTCTCTGACTCAATCTGTATTTGCTTTTCTTTCACTCTTGCCATCTCATCTATCTCTCTTTGCTTCAAGTCTGATTCTTTCTGTTTTAACTCTCTATCCTGATCTAACTGTTGTTGTTTCATTTCTAACTCTTTTTGTTTAGTTATTTCAGCTAATTGTGCCTCTTTGTGTTTTATTTCTAACTCCTTTTGTTTTGTTATTTCAGCTAGTTCTACAATCTCCTTCTGGTGTTGTCTCTCTCGTGCACGTTCATCTCTATCAGCATCTTTTGCTTCCCTAAATTTTTGATCAGCATATTGCTCTAATTCCTTTCCGGTGTATCCTAATTCCTTGCCTGCTTCTATGCAATCTGCTAAAGTTGACATGTTGTTGGATAATTAGCTAGAGTTGATAGGCACTCAAATATTTACTCAGGTATATTCGATATGTTAAGATGTTAAATGCCTGTGTACAAAAAATACTATTAGATTACACCCTGAAAAAGAGATGCATTATTAATCATATTGCATTCACAAATAATTTGGGTATACTCATCTTAACAATCAGGAACAATCAGGCACAATCCTTTGGCAACCCCGACACACATCTTGTGTTACTCTTCTAAACAGCTCTTGTTATATCTGGTTTATTAGAGCATCAATAATTAACTAATTGCAAACGACATATACATTTAGACATTTGTTTGAAATTTACAATTACATGCCCCCGGACAACACAATGTGGTATGGTTGATAGAGACTGTCACTGTCCTGTCTTCGTCCTAATATCTTATGCTTTCCTTAACTAACTGCTGCTTAATCTATGATAGTGCTGTGCAGACTGAATCCTATTTGCATAAAGAAAGTAGTGTCATCGTGACGGTAGAAAATAGAATATGTCCACAAATAAATAAATAAATGCTTTAAAATAAATATAAAGGAAATAATAATGTTCAAATTATTAAATATATTCAATAAATAGCTTGTATAAACAAATAATGCTCATTATAATTCAAAGATTCAGGCGAGCAGCGGCTTGGCGATTTGTAAACAATCTGTCGCTGATTGCCAATGGCGTAGGACAGCTGTGGGTCAACCGTGACACGTCACAGGCGCAGCGATATTCTTAGATTGAAAAATCGATATTGTCGCCGGCTCATTTCTT
Organism: Cepaea nemoralis; assembly: GCA_014155875.1. NCBI lineage: Eukaryota > Metazoa > Mollusca > Gastropoda > Stylommatophora > Helicidae > Cepaea > Cepaea nemoralis. The sequence goes on from JACEFZ010022409.1 coordinate 206,364, forward strand.
AGTGTATTGCTCCGCCGTGAATCATGTTTCATTAATACTCATAAATAAACAAATAATTGTAGATATAAATGATACAAAACTATACTAATAATACTTACACATCAGAAGAAAACATGTTCATAAAGCACAAAACATTTCAATAAGTATAAATAAATGGTAATCGGTCACTATGGGCACAGCTCGCATCTTGTTCTAGTCTGCACACACCATTTTACACTAACACAAACCAAACCCTGTGATTAACTGACAGTAACGCTATTTTAGAGCCGTGGGTGAGTGTTTTAGCTTGATCAAATGTCCAAGCTACACTTCTGACACCACTTTTTATCCTAGCCTGTCATCAAGCGATGCTACAGGCATTCAGGGATAAACTTCTCTCGCACCACACAAAAAGACTTGTCAGTCGTACGAGAGGAATTGATTACACATTTTATTGCCACTGGCTCTTACAATACATAAATGCACAAAACTGTCTCTACTGAATCACACATGAATACACAGAACTTCCTATCTCTAGTCGTCCCTAGCCCTACTGCTAAATCTATCTATTCACCTAAAGAAGGACGCATCGACTCTAAGCGATGTGTCCGCTACGAAGTCCGTCCCCTGTCTGACAATCCTCCGCGTCCTGATTACACAGCACGCGGAGGGTCTTCATGCGCACTTCGGCTTTTGCGTGCTACATCATTCCACACGCTTAAAGTAGTAAGCCTACTCTTGAGTTCTATTCCAAGTTCTTGGTGTCTATCACGTTGAGGTGATTACACCGTGACCAGAGTGCTTACCCTCTGGTTGACACTTACGTGTCTCATGAGAGAACTGTTGATAGTTCTCCTCCCTATCTACTCCCTACACCTACCCTGCCCTCTCGTTGGGGCACTGGGTTACCTCTAATCTACTTGAGGTAGACCACTCATTCAGGGTGGTCTTCCCTCCTATGTATTCTAGTCTTTGACATTTGTTTGTGAAGACCAGGAATATTGTTGACTTGGGCTCGTGTGAGTTGTCTTGTTCGTTTGTTGTAAACACAGACTGTTGTTGGTGTGTGCTCGTGCGTGGGTTGTCTTTTTGTTGTACACACAGAGAATGTTGTTGGTGTGCGATCGTGGGTGGGTTTGTCTGTTTTATTTCCTTATTGTGTACAGAGAGACAGTTCTTGGTTCGGGCTGGTTTGTGTGTTGTATGTGTTCCTTGCTTGTTGTGTACCTCAAAATAGAGAATTGACAGAGATATGTGGGCACTGATCTCCCGTCTTGGAGTACCACTAGAGATATCCGAAGAAGAATACATATCAAATAGAACACTGGAAAGTAAGAATCTCTCTCTCTCTCTCTCTCTCTCTCTCTCTCTCTCTCTCTCTCTCTCTCTCTCTCTCTCTCTCTCTCTCTCTCTCACTCTCTCTCTCTCTCTCTCTCTCTCTCTCTCTCTCTCTCTCTCTCTCTCCTCTCTCTCACCCAACATTATAGTGTAATGTCTGGAGGTCTTGACGTCTCAGATATAGTCAAGCGCATTTACGGTCTTTCCCCCCCCCCTCTCTCTCTCTCTCTCTCTCTCTCTCTCTCTCTCTCTCTCTCACCCCACATTATAGGGCGGTGTCTGGAGGTCTTGACGTCTCAGATATAGCCAAACCCATTTACAGCCTCCCGTGCATATTGGACACGTTGTTTTTGTTTTTGCAACGTTCGTTCGCTTTGAACTCAAGCGTAGTCCATGCACGTGATTCTACTTCTAGTGCACTGGACTGATGTTTGCGCGTGGGCTAACTTTCCATATTACTATTGTCCCTTGCCATCAGGCGAACTCACTCTGACTTCGGAGGTGCGTGTAATTTATGTCACAAAGTCAAGGTCGAAAAGTCAACATTTTAGTCCAACTGAACAATGTAGGAGTTGAACCCGGTACCTCTGAATCAGGACACTAGAAGTTATGAACGGCGCTCTCATCTATTCGGGTTAATATTCCGACATTACCCGCTGTTTAGAAAGCAATGGCAAACTGCTAACGTAAATTTGCCAAGAGATCACAAAGAGTCAAACATACTGCGGTTGACTGTGACACAAACTTATGGAAATAGAGCTCCCAGTTAGAGAGCTGCCGACCGTACAATATGTAGAGCTTGTCAACCAAGAAGTAGAGAAACATCAACCATAGTAGAATATGTAGAGCTTGTCAACCAAGAAGTAGAGAAACATCAACCATAGTAGAATATGTAGAGCTTGTCAACCAAGAAGTAGAGAAACATCAACCATAGTAGAAATTGTAGAGCTTGTCAACCAAGAAGTAGAGAAACATCGACCATAGTAGAAATTGTAGAGATTGTCAACCAAGAAACAGAGAAACACCGACATCTAACAAGATCTGGACATCCTGCAAGATCTGGATATACTACAAGATCTGGACATCCTACAAGATCTGAACATCCTACAAGATCTGGACATCCTACAAGATCTGGACATCCTACAAGATCTGGACATCCTATAAGATCTGAACATCGAAGACCACCGGCTTATAAACAGCCTGGTGTCTCGGAAACAAGTTCGTTGGTCACATGAAACGTCACAGAGACTGTGAGATGACAGAGATGGAAGGCATGGTTCTTGAGAGAAGAGGCTGCGGTCGTCCAGATAGACTCGGGACATTGAAGACAGTTTGGCCATGAAAATATACGAGGCAGGGGAATTGGCAGAGTGTTGATGTGCTATATTGAACCTGTACTTCTGTATGGATGTGAAGCATAGACAATGAGCAGACAAGGTAACAAAACATCTGATGGCTGTGGAAATGTAGTTTCTGGGGAAAACGCAAAGAATACCATGGATAGACAGAAAAAAGAATGAACAAGTCCAACAAGAAGCAGATGAAAATCGTAAACTGATTAGAGAAATGGGATGTAGACAGTCAAGATTTTTTTGGCCATGTTATAAGAAGAAATAAACTAAAGATCTCAGTGACAACTAGCAAGATTAAGGGTAGTAAATAACACGGGAAAGGCAGAGTAGTAAATATCTAGAGGGCTTGGCCACATAGCTTGGTCGAGACAAGAATACAGAGAAATAGCAACATGAGGCAATAAAATATACATGGTGTTTCAATAGAGCAAGTGTGATGTAAATGTAATAAAAAGAGCAAGAGGCGATGTGAATGGTGTTTCAGTAGGGCAAGTGTGATGTAAATGCGATCAAAAGAACAAGAGGCGATGTGAATGGTGTTTCAGTAGGGCAAGTGTGATGTAAATGTAATAAAAAGAGCAAGAGGCGATGTGAATGGTGTTTCAGTAGGGCAAGTGTGATGTAAATGCGATCAAAAGAACAAGAGGCGATGTGAATGGTGTTTCAGTAGGGCAAGTGTGATGTAAATGCGATCAAAAGAACAAGAGGCGATGTGAATGGTGTTTCAGTAGGGCAAGTGTGATGTAAATGCGATCAAAAGAACAAGAGACCATTTAAATGGTGTGTCAATAGATTAAATTTGATGTAAATGCAATCAAAAGAATATGAGACAGTTTACATAGTGTCGCAATTGACAAAGTTTGATCCAAATGCCACGACCGAAGAGGCAATCTAACAGAAGTTCCGGAATTTGGCATAACCACAAGTTTCCATATTTCCCGTGGATGCCACGAAGACCCCAAAGATATAAACACACAATAAAAATTCCCATTTACTGGCTGTTTGCGAGAGTCCCATTTATCATATTACCCTAACGTGACCTGGCGAGGGCGAATCAAACTCCGCGGAGATACCCGCACATCATCGTCACATGACCCGTGAAAGAAGGATCCACAGATATTTACATAAACAACTTTAACCGGAAGCCGGATGAAGTGTGAGAATTGATATCCGCCGGTCTACTTGGCACCGATGTTAATACTCATTATTTTTACTTATTGCTATCTGCGGGTCTACTTGGCACCCATGTTAATATTTATGATTTGTACTTATTGCTATCTGCGGGTCTACTTGGCACCCATGTTAATATTTATGATTTGTACTTATTGCTATCTGCGGGTCTACTTGGCACCCATGTTAATATTTATGATTTGTACTTATTGCTATCTGCGGGTCTACTTGGCACCCATGTTAATATTTATGATTTGTACTTATTGCTATCTGCGGGTCTACTTGGCACCCATGTTAATATTAATTATTTCTACTTATTGATATCCGTGGGTCTACTTGGCACCGATGTTAATATTCATGATTTGTACTTATTGCTATCTGCGGGTCTACTTGGCACCCATGTTAATATTTATGATTTCTACTTATTGATATTCGTGGGTCTACTCGGCACCCATGTTAATATTAATTATTTCTACTTATTGATATCCGTGGGTCTACTTGGCACCGATGTTAATATTCATGATTTGTACTTATTGCTATCTGCGGGTCTACTTGGCACCGATGTTAATATTCATGATTTGTACTTATTGCTATCTGCGGGTCTACTTGGCACCCATGTTAATATTCATGATTTCTACTTATTGATATCCGTGGGTCTACTTGGCACCGATGTTAATATTCATGATTTCTACTTATTGGTATCCGTGGGTCTACTTGGCACCCATGTTAATATTCATGATTTGTACTTATTGCTATCTGCGGGTCTACTTGGCACCCATGTTAATATTCATGATTTCTACTTATTGATATCCGTGGGTCTACTTGGCACCCATGTTAATATTTATGATTTGTACTTATTGCTATCTGCGGGTCTACTTGGCACCCATGTTAATATTTATGATTTGTACTTATTGCTATCTGCGGGTCTACTTGGCACCCATGTTAATATTTATGATTTGTACTTATTGCTATCTGCGGGTCTACTTGGCACCCATGTTAATATTTATGATTTGTACTTATTGCTATCTGCGGGTCTACTTGGCACCCATGTTAATATTAATTATTTCTACTTATTGATATCCGTGGGTCTACTTGGCACCGATGTTAATATTCATGATTTGTACTTATTGCTATCTGCGGGTCTACTTGGCACCCATGTTAATATTCATGATTTCTACTTATTGATATCCGTGGGTCTACTCGGCACCCATGTTAATATTAATTATTTCTTCTTATTGATATCCGTGGATCTACTTGGCACCGATGTTAATATTCATGATTTGTACTTATTGCTATCTGCGGGTCTACTTGACACCCATGTTAATATTCATGATTTCTACTTATTGATATCCGTGGGTCTACTTGGCACCGATGTTAATATTCATGATTTGTACTTATTGCTATCTGCGGGTCTACTTGGCACCGATGTTAATATTCATGATTTGTACTTATTGCTATCTGCGGGTCTACTTGGCACCGATGTTAATATTCATGATTTGTACGTATTGCTATCTGCGGGTCTACTTGGCACCGATGTTAATATTCATTATTTTTACTTATTGATATCCGCGGGTCTACTTGGCACCGATGTTAATATTCATTTTTTTCCCCGCGTTTCCATCCTGTTTCAGGATATTGCTGTCAACACCAGCATCTTTCAACTGTATGGTGATTCCTAGGCTAGATTACGCTCATCAGCACGCCACGACTTTCTGAGCGACCGGCTCCATACTCTTATAAGTCACTTTTGCGATTCGAACCACTGCTAATTCTCGTCGCGTCACGTGACAAGAGTATTCGGGGTTAGCGGAGAAAGCTGATAACACCTCGGCCACGGAGCGGGTTAATATTCATGATTTTTACTTATTGACATCTGCGGGTCTACATGGCACCGATGTTAATATTCATGATGTTTACTTATGATATCGCGGGTCTACTTGGCACTGATGTTAATATTCATGATTTCTACTAATTGAGCGGGCGCACTAGCGAGGTTGATGGCGAACTGCACTGGCATTGTCATGAGCACTGTCGGACGCGGGTAGAGGTTCGTCGCTTGCCAAAGTGATGGAAAGACTGATCACCTATGTCTTCTTTCTCTCAGGACTACAAAATGTGATGGTTCTATGACATCACCGACCTATAGCAAGAGACTTCTTCTTCTTCAGCGTTCCGAGCCATTGAGGTTCTTTGCTGCAGATACAATCCGTCTCCATTTGTCTCTCTGGTTGACCTTCTCTTGCCAGTCGCTGATTCCAAGTGCTTGTAGGTATGTATATATATTATCTCTCCACCGCCTTCTTGGTCTACTTCGGGGTCTACGGTCATTTATTTCCCGAGTGTAAGCGAGTTTTGTTTCCCTATTATCTTCCATTCTTTCTATATGCCTCAGCCATTGTAGTCTATTAGCCTTCATGATACTAGTGATTAGCGGGGACTTAAACAGATCATAAATGTCTTTGTTACTTCTTCTTTTCCACTCTCCACTTTGTGTATTCCTAATGGGTCCAAAGATGCGTCTTAAAACTTTGTTCTCAAAGGTTTGTAGCAAGGCTTCGTTTCCTTTCGTTGTACTCCAGGTTTCAGAACCATAAAGCACAACTGGTCTGATCAGTGGTTTGTATATTGTGATCTTGGTGTTACGAGATAGCGCCTTTGATTTTAGTAGATGTTGTAGTGCATAGTATATCTTATTTCCAGAATTGATTCTAGTTTGTATTTCTTCCTTTATGATGTTGGAGCAGTTGAAGATTGTACCCAGGTATTTGTATGTTTCCGTTCTTTAAATGGTCATATTATCTATTTGTATGTGGCCAGAGTTTTTAGCCATTCCTTCTCTTGAAATTACCCTATATACTCTGGTATAATGTATTATTATTGGTTATTTCTACTGAATGGGAATAACGTTATGAAACTGACAACGGAAAAACATATTTCTACTAATTCAGTCGCGTGTTTCTACTCTAGTAGTCAGAGCTCTCATTGATTCCATCTGCGGTTCCTGACCTCTATTTGTGTTGGTCTGTATATCATCTATCTTCTGTTGCTTCCGCTTCGCTGCGTCACGTATTTCAGTGTCAGGTTTCAGAGGTGTCAGTTGAAGATCTGTTGTGTACACTCACCACAAGATCACGATGGCTGCCCTGACTTGTCCACTAATCTATCACTTCTCAGTTATCAGTTATCAGTTGGGGTATCTTCATTGCACTCCGGACAGGTCCATAGGGGCTCAGATCCTCCCTCCCCCCAGCATATGCATCAGCGTTCTGTGGCTAATAGTGCCATTTTTGCGTTGGTTAACAAGGCACCTCGTTTTCCCGATGTACCTCTCGTGTCTGGCCGTTCCAATTCTTACTACCAGGTCTTTATCCTGGACAGCGATGTGAATTCACTGACGTCAAAGTCTTCTGTTCTCGACATGTCTTTAAGGACGTTAATAACATCGGCACGATCCATGGGCTGGCCATCTGCAGGGGTGCAGAGCCAGCCAGTTTATCAGCTCGTTCATTTCCCTCGACTCCCGCATGTCCCGGGACGAAGATGAAGGTGACTTTACAGATAACAAATTTCCGCACCGACTCAGTCCACTGTCTACGTACAGATCCAGCTTCGACCTTCTGAATCATTACTAGTCATTTGAGATAATGCTAATTTTTTAATTTTTTTTTTTTTTTTTTTGGGGGGGGGGGGGGGGGGGGGCATGTAGTCTGTACCGAGATTGTGTTCAAACAGGTTGCGACTGTATGTATAGGATTGGTTGTGTCTTTGATTTCTTGTGGAAGATTGTTGCACAGATGAGTTGCGGAATACGCTAATCTTGTTTTGTGAAAGTCTATCCTAGGTTTAGAGACATGCAGCATGTTTAGCCGTTCGCACTGTCTTGCTTTATATTAATATCACACATTGAGGCTCTGTAAGGGAGATCTTGGTGACGACTGACAAGATGAAGGGAACAGACCAAGGGGAAGACTGAGAAGTAAATACCTGGATGGCTTTGGCCTTGTGGCATGGTTGAGACAGGGACACGGAGCTGATCCACGACTCTGGCGATCGAGTGAGATTACAGAACATGACCGCCCACGCTTATCGGCATGGCACATGGTGGATAGATTTAAAGATTTTGCGTCATCGTCGTCGTTTTTTAACTGAAGTATTAAAAAAAATGGACATCAATACCATTGTCCTTCTTGGAATACTATCAGTAATCTCAGTACGTTGTGAAGAGAAACCAGAAATCAGAGAGTCCATTGGGGTGACAGCCGTTAACATCGTGCACGGAGCTTGCAGTGTTGAAACATTGTATGTATTGCATTAACAAGTACACTTTATTCATTTTTAGCAGTAAAAGTATTTGCAACTTTAGGACGTCAAATTATTGTGTTAACTGTGAATAAGTGGTGTAATTATATTAAACATTTGACAATTAATGCAGCTAATTGCTTCTTTAGAAAAACGTAGGCGAGTTATGTCCCTTGCAAACAATAAAATGAATATTATGAGGCCGTCGAGGGCATGCACGATATCTAATGGTTAGCCCGTAGATCATGTAATTGAGTCCCCACTATTGCTCCCGGGTTGACTCAGCCGAAACTAAGCACCATGAAATGTTATGGAAAGTAAAGGCGAAGTGTGCGCTATTGACCACATCACCCATTGAGTGCCAATTGTTTTACAAAAATGTGGCACTGCCAGCTGAAGGGAATGACATACACACCTAACTAGTACCAGATGAGGAACTTCGGATTTTAATGTTGTATAACTCCCGTCGCGAAACGCAAGTGGGTCTCAGAGGGACAACACAGTACCCACTCTGTCCCACCCCGTCTCGGTGGCTAGTCCACATTTTAAGGCGGGTGAGGGGAGATTTCCGAGTAAAAAAAAAAGTTAAAACCGTCTTCTGGGTCCTTGAGATGTTATGTATCGGGATTGTCATGAACTTCACGGGTCCCGAGAATCATCACTCAACTCTTTGAGTGTGCGTAGATCTTTTCTGTTGTAAATCGCACATTCAGATAAAACTCGGGGAATGCTGAGTTGCCTTCACTTTCGTGAGGTAATGCTCGGAGATCTTCGGCAGGTTCCGTGAGTGTGTCCTTCCGGGACCAGACACGAAGAGGCCATTCGGTAGCAAGTCATCAAGAAGGGAGGCCGCTTCTATAGCCAGCTGTATAATTGGCATCACAGGGAGCCGGAGATTGTTCTACAGCGGAAGTTGCTTCTGTTGAAGCTATCCTTTCACGGCCGTGTCCACCAGCTGTAATCTATGCAACTCATGGAATCAGGGATTGATCTACAGTGGTGACATTGTTGTCCTTGAGACGAGAGGCCGTGTCTTTGTCCAGTTGTGTCATGTTGTCCCTTGGGGATCCAGAGAGTGGACCTACAGCCCAAAGTTTGATGAACCTACCGGGTCGCTGTCTGTTGTATAGTTGTTCCTAAGTTTTAATGGTAACACACTTTTATACTTGGCGTCGCTTAACTAAAGTTTGTGTTTCAGTTGTGGATTAATTCTTGACCAGGCCGGACGGTTGCGCAGTAGCCTGTGTTCTGACCGAGATGTACAAGTTGACGTCGGGTCAAGGGACACCAGCTGTAGTTATGTATTGACCATGCAGACTAGCCAGTGTAGTGAGCCTGTGTTTTGATCTAGATTAAGCGGAGGCCAGCGTTCAGCAAACAAGACGGAATGTATTGTGCGAGCCAGCTCATTGGAACAGTCTGATTGAAGCGAATATTTAATACATTCGACGCCCTATCTCAGTAATTGGGTACATGAGGGAATTATTGTTCTGACAGAAGAATTCCTCTTGAACAGCGCTTTAATTTGATTCCCTTAATGGATGAGGTGACATTAGTACGTTTCAATCAACATCAGGTGGCTTAGGAAACAAGTACTTGTCAGTCAGCCTCGTGTGACGCGCGAGAACCACATGCGTTTCTCGTTAAAACAGACATGCGACCATGCTGCATCATTAGTGATTAGTTTTTCTTATGATTAATAAAGGAACAATTCTTCTTCTTCAGCGTTCCGAGCCATTGAGGTTCTTTGCTGCAGATACAATCCGTCTCCATTCGTCTCTCTGGTTGACCTTTTATGCCAGTCGTTGATTCCAAGTGCTTGTAGGTCTGTATATATATTATCTCTCCACCGTCTTCTTGGTCTACCTCGGGGTCTACAGTCATCTATTTCCTGAGTGTACGCGAGTTTTGTTTCCCTATTATCTTCCATTCTTCTCCCAGCCATTGTAGTCTATTAGCCTTCATGATACCAGTGATTAGCGGGGACTTAAACAGATCATAAATGTCTTTGTTACTTCTTCTTTTCCACTCTCCACTTTGTGTATCCCGAATGGGTCCAAAGATGCGTCTTAAAACTTTTGTTCTCAAAGGTTTGTAATAAGGCTTCATCTCCTCTCGTTGTACTCCAGGTTTCAGAGCCATACAGCACAACTGGTCTGATCAGTGTTTTGTATATTGTGATTTTGGTGTTACAAGATAACGCATTTGATTTTAGTAGATGTTGTAGTGCATAGTGGTATAATGCCGTGATTCTAGCCATAGGAAAGCCTGTGTAACTGCCATCACCTCCATCGTCATGCTGCTCGTGGGCATACTGTGGGCACCACTGGATTCTTGAACTATCACTTACTGCCACGGAGCCGTGGCTTGGGCGCTCGGCTGCCATCTCTGTGGCCATGTGTTCCAGTCCTATGGAAGAGAAATAATCTCGTGTTTAGTGAGTGACCGGGGCTCTCAGGCAGAAATCAGCTTAACATGGGTATAAGAATATCTCCCGGGTAGTGAACGCGACCAGCATCATATTGACAAGCTAATCAGCTGACTAACGGTGATTGTTCTCGCTGTCCGTGAATGTAAATATTGCCTAAAGCGTGCTGTTTGTCCGCTTTCATGTGAACTCGGCCAACCATCTGTACCTCTACCTTTCAACACCTATAGCGGACATGGATTCTGATCCTTTTTTCAATTTTGTCACATTCACCATTCTTCCTGGAAATTTGATCTATTCCTGATACACTCATTATTCTTACAACAGTTAATATCTTCTTGTCACTTCATTATTCTTGTGGACATGATGTTTTATTTGTCACAGTTATTCTTGTATCACATCTCAGTTTTGTCACAGTTCTTCTCATATCTCATCTTAGTGTTGTCACAGTGCTGGTTGCATCTCATTTAACTATTGTCACAGTTCTTCTTGTATCCCATCTGAGTGTTCTCACAGTTCTTCTTGTATCTCATCTTAGAGTTGTCACTAATAGCTTCATGTCGGCAGGAAGTTAGCGGTGAACAGCGCTCTTTCTCTATATATAGACACATGTGTATTGTGTAGTGTTGGAGCAGTGTTAGAGACATATAGACACATGTTTATTGTGTAGTGTTGGAGCAGTGTTAGAGACATATAGACACATGTTTATTGTGTTGTGTTGGAGCAGTGTTAGAGACATATAGACACATGTTTATTGTGTAGTGTTGGAGCAGTGTTAGAGACATATAGACACATGTTTATTGTGTAGTGTTGGAGCAGTGTTAGAGACATAGACACATGTTTATTGTGTAGTGTTGGAGCAGTGTTAGAGACATATAGACACATGTTTATTGTGTAGTGTTGGAGCAGTGTTAGAGACATATAGACACATGTTTATTGTGTAGTGTTGGAGCAGTGTTAGAGACATATAGACACATGTGTATTGTGTAGTGTTGGAGCAGTGTTAGAGACATATAGACACATGTTTATTGTGTAGTGTTGGAGCAGTGTTAGAGACATATAGACACATGTTATTGTGTAGTGTTGGAGCAGTGTTAGAGACATATAGACACATGTTTATTGTGTAGTGTTGGAGCAGTGTTAGAGACATATAGACACATGTTATTGTGTAGTGTTGGAGCAGTGTTAGAGACATATAGACACGTGTGTATTGTGTAGTGTTGGAGCAGTGTTAGAGACATATAGACACATGTTTTTGTGTAGTGTTGGAGCAGTGTTAGAGACATATAGACACGTGTGTATTGTGTAGTGTTGGAGCAGTGTTAGAGACATATAGACACATGTTATTGTGTAGTGTTGGAGCAGTGTTAGAGACATATAGACACATGTTTATTGTGTAGTGTTGGAGCAGTGTTAGAGACATATAGACACATGTTATTGTGTAGTGTTGGAGCAGTGTAGAGACATATAGACACGTGTTTATTGCGTAGTGTTGGAGCAGTGTTAGAGACATATAGACACGTGTTTATTGTGTAGTGTTGGAGCAGTGTTAGAGACATATAGACACATGTGTATTGTGTAGTGTTGGAGCAGTGTTAGAGACATATAGACACATGTTTATTGTGTAGTGTTGGAGCAGTGTTAGAGACATATAGACACGTGTGTATTGTGTAGTGTTGGAGCAGTGTTAGAGACATATAGACACATGTTTATTGTGTAGTGTTGGAGCAGTGTTAGAGACATATAGACACATGTGTATTGTGTAGTGTTGGAGCAGTGTTAGAGACATATAGACACATGTGTATTGTGTAGTGTGGAGCAGTGTTAGAGACATATAGACACGTGTGTATTGTGTAGTGTTGGAGCAGTGTTAGAGACATATAGACACGTGTGTATTGTGTAGTGTTGGAGCAGTGTTAGAGACATATAGACACGTGTGTATTGTGTAGTGTTGGAGCAGTGTTAGAGACATATAGACACGTGTGTATTGTGTAGTGTTGGAGCAGTGTTAGAGACATATAGACACATGTTTATTGTGTAGTGTTGGAGCAGTGTTAGAGACATATAGACACATGTGTATTGTGTAGTGTTGGAGCAGTGTTAGAGACATATAGACACGTGTGTATTGTGTAGTGTTGGAGCAGTGTTAGAGGACATATAGACACATGTGTATTGTGTAGTGTTGGAGCAGTGTTAGAGACATATAGACACGTGTGTATTGTGTAGTGTTGGAGCAGTGTTAGAGACATATAGACACGTGTTATTGTGTAGTGTTGGAGCAGTGTTAGAGAACATATAGACACGTGTGTATTGTGTAGTGTTGGAGCAGTGTTAGAGAGACATATAGACACGTGTGTATTGTGTAGTGTGGAGCAGTGTTAGAGACATATAGACACGTGTGTATTGTGTAGTGTTGGAGCAGTGTTAGAGACATATAGACACATGTGTATGTGTAGTGTTGGAGCAGTGTTAGAGACATATAGACACATGTGTATTGTGTAGTGTTGGAGCAGTGTTAGAGACATATAGACACGTGTTTATTGTGTAGTGTTGGAGCAGTGTTAGAGACATATAGACACATGTGTATTGTGTAGTGTTGGAGCAGTGTTAGAGACATATAGACACATGTTTATTGTGTAGTGTTGGAGCAGTGTAGAGACATTAGACACGTGTTTATTGTGTAGTGTTGGAGCAGTGTAGAGACATATAGACACGTGTGTATTGTGTAGTGTTGGAGCAGTGTTAGAGACATATAGACACATGTTATTGTGTAGTGTTAGGAGCAGTGTTAGAGACATATAGACACGTGTGTATTGTGTAGTGTTGGAGCAGTGTTAGAGACATATAGACACATGTTTATTGTGTAGTGTTGGAGCAGTGTTAGAGACATATAGAACATGTTTATTGTGTAGTGTTGGAGCAGTGTTAGAGACATATAGACACGTGTTTATTGTGTAGTGTTGGAGCAGTGTTAGAGACATATAGACACGTGTGTATTGTGTAGTGTTGGAGCAGTGTTAGAGACATATAGACACGTGTGTATTGTGTAGTGTTGGAGCAGTGTTAGAGACATTTTGATCGCGGATTTTGAAAGTACCGTAGACTTCCAGCTAGACCCAGGCTAAGATAGGTATGGACACATGTCTGGGAAATAAAGGAAGCTGGCGGGATATTCGCTTTACCAGCCGGGGATATTCGCCACATCAGCCGGGGGATATTAGCCACATCAGCGGGGGATATTCGCCTCACCAGCCGGGGGATGTTCCCCACACCAGCCGGGGAATATTCGCCACACCAGCCGGGGGATGTTCGCCACACTTGCCGAGGGATGTTCGCCACACCAACCGGGGGATGTTCGCCACACTAGCCGGGGGATGTTCGCCACACCAGCCGGGGGATGTTCGCCACACTAGCCGGGGGATATTCGCCACACCAGCCGGGGGATGTTCGCCACACTTGCCGGGGATGTTCGCCACACCAACGGGGGATGTTCGCCACACTAGCCGGGGGATGTTTGCCACACCAGGCGGGGGATGTTCGCCACACTAGCCGGGGATATTCGCCACACCAGCCGGGGGATGTTCGCCACACTTGCCGGGGGATGTTCGCCACACCAACCGGGGGATGTTCGCCACACTAGCGGGGGATGTTTGCCACACCAGGCGGGGGATGTTCGCCACACTAGCCGGGGGATATTCGCCACACCAGCCGGGGGATGTTCGCCACACCAGCCGGGGGTATTCGCCGCACCAGCCGGGGATGTTCGCCACACCAGCCGGGGGAGTGTCGATTATCTATACACAATAAGGATCGAGCACGATATACCACTGCGTGTTGTAAACTGTAACAGGAATTGGGTGGTTTGGTCATGCCACAAGTTGGGAACAAGACAACGCTCAGCACAGAATCTGATCCCGGCAAGGTTAACCCAGTCAACAAATGCCCGCAGAAGTCGGATGTGCCGGCCTAACGACGCAAGAACGCAGATCTGCTGTAAACAGGACACAACGCAATCACGTCCGATAAAAAACTCTGGATGAACGCAGAAGAAGAGGAAGAAGAATCTGATCGCTGTGGCTTAGGGCAAGAGATTACCTTCTCACACCATCGGCTGGTGGGATGTGTGACTGCGAACATCACCATGTCAGAAGTAGACTCTCGCGCGTATTAGAATGTCGTTTCAGTTTGACCTTGAAGGACGTGATGTCAAGGCGGGAAAACAGGGAAAAACTAATCATCACCATCAACAAAAACACTAACATCACCACTGTTAACACTACTACCACCACCCCACCACCATCACCACGACCACCACGACCACCACGACCACACCACCACTACCACCACCACGACCACCACTACCACCACCACCACCACCACACCACCACCAACACAACAACAACAACAACAACAACAACAACAACAACAACTACAACAACAACCAACCAGGTGCTGGAATGCAAAAAATAGTGAAGATAATCATTATGTCGATTGCATAATAAAACTAATAAGAAAAATAATACCAATAATAATAATAATTATAATTTCTTTTATTGTTCCGTATCCCTTACGGGACGTTGCAGTCAAACACCAGCATTTTTTCAGCTGCTGTTGATGTACTAGGCGAGTGTTACGTTCAGTAGTTTGCCATTGATTTCTGAACGACCGGCTCCCATACCAACACGTTATAATACAACGCGACGCGGCCTGCTGCACAAATCGGTCGCAGCTGCGTTTCGAACGCTTGGTACCCGGCTCACGAACCGCATTCGCAAGCCTTTGGCCACGGAGTTCGTAATAATACATATAATAATAATGATATATGTGACAACGATTATTATTACGATAATCAAGATGATGAAATAATAATAACGCGAGAAGAAAAGAGAAGAGAAGAAGAAGAAGAAGAAGAAGAAGAAGAAGAAGAAGAAGAAGAAGAAGAAGAAGAAGAGAAGAAGAAGAAGAAGAAGAAGAAGAAGAAGAAGAAAGGGAAAGGGAAGGCGTAGAAGAAGATACAAAGTATGCTAAGATGCTTCTTGCAATTGTTCTCAAATAATTTTATAATTCCTAAGTCATTTCATTTTTCATAAACATCCAGTAAAACTGAAGTTTGCAAAATTATTGTGTTGGTTGTTAAACCTGGTAATTGTCTGTTGTAACTGCCGTGTCAGGCCAGGCAGACTAAATAATGGCAGACAAGAAAAATGGCATTTTAATTAAGATAAGACTGATGGTGTGGAAGAATGATTTATCCCTGGCAATATTCCTCGGCCTATTATCTGTACGCCGGTGCCCTCTCGTGTTTCTGTGCTAGAATGTATTGTGTCGTGTTTTTTATGAATCCAGTTTATTGTCTGTTACTTTTTGCTGTGACGTTGCAAATCTTATCAGGGGCGTTGTCTTGATGATTCTACAAGGGGGGTTCGAGTGACCAAGTTGCCTGATAAGATTGAAGCCACCATATTTTGAATGTGTTTTTCCTATTTCGGCCTTGGGTCATATTTTTTTTTTTATTGTGATTTGTTTTCGGTTGGATGTGGGGGGTCGCGTTGTGGGCTTGAGAGTTTGCGTGGGGTCCATCATAACACCGACTACAGATTGTTATAGTTTGGGGGAGGGGATAATATAGTTGGACTAGAGCGATAACTGATCTCGGTTGTTCTAAGTTGTGGGAGGTAGTGGGGTGGGGTCAGAGCGGTAACTGCGCCTAGGTTTTTGTAAGGTGGTTGGAGGGGGAGGGGAGAGGTGATAGAAAGAGCGGTAACTGGGTGTGTAGCTCGAAATTTGGTGCGTAAACGGGGGGGGGGGTATGGGTAGGACTTATTGTGTCTAGTTCACTCTATTTTGGGAGTGTCGGTGGGGTTTAGAGCAATACTGAGCGTAGTTTGTTCTATATTTGTGAGTGTCGGTTGGTTAGAACGATAACCGGACCTGGGGAACATTAAGAACAGTAAGCTCATTAACTCCGTACAGAACATTCAATAATTGTACCTGCAGCAGAACAGACTCGCTAAAAAGCAATGACACACTCACGAACGTGGAGGCCGTGGGGGAGAATTGAACAAGTAACTGTGATCCCAGACGCGAGGAGAAGGCGATGGACCTGGATAAGACTTATACTGGGAGAAGACAGACACTGGGAGAAGACAGACACCGGGAGAAGACATACATTGGGAGAAGACAGACACTGGGGACAGACAATGGGAGAGGACAGACATTGGGAGAAGACAGACACTGGGGACAGACAATGGGAGAGGACAGACATTGGGAGAAGACAGACACTGGGGACAGACAATGGGAGAGGACAGACATTGGGAGAAGACAGACACTTTGAGAAGACATATATTAAGAGAAGACAGACACTGTGAGACGAAAGACAATAATATATGACAGACACTGGGAGAAGACATACACTGGCAGAAGACAGAAATTGGGAGAAGACATACACTGGGAAAAAGACATACATTGGTGAAGAAAGACACAAGGAGAAGACAGATACAGAGAAACGACAGACACTGGGAAAAGACATACACTCGGATAAGACATATATAGGGAGAAGACATACCTTAGAAGGCATACACTGGGAGAAGACATACACTTTGAGAAGATACACACTGGGAGAAAGCACGCACTGGGAGAATACATGTATGTGAGTTGGCGCGAAATGTGTGGGTTGGTGGGGGAAGTTTGTGTGGGTGGCGAGTGTGTTTGGGTTAGGGGGGACAGGTGAGGGCAGTGTGCGTGGGTGGGGGATGTGTGGGAGGGGGATGGGTAGTTGGTGGGGTATGTATGTGCCCCTGGGTGTGTGGGTGGGTGTGTGTGTGTAGGTGGGTGGGGGTGTGTGTGGGTGGGCGTGTGTGTGGGTAGGTGGGGGTGTGTGGGTGGGGTGATGTGTGGGTAGGTGGGAGATGGGGCTCATAACATGGTAATTTGCCTTGTTATGTTTACAACATCATTTCACAATGTTTTTTTTTCTTCCAATGTGAATGTATAATGCTCTTGATGAACGGAAGATGAGTGATGGAAGGGCCGAATATAAGACGGGCCTGCGTGCCCAATTGTGACCTTTTAAAATAAAGTTGATTTGATTTGATTTGATTTGACAGAATCTGGTAGAAATCTGAGAATAGTATAACTAGAAAGTCCTTGACAGGAATCAACAGGAGATTCTTGGTTGAAACCACTACCTCGGCACCAGCACACCGGATATTACGAACAAGGGCTCTTATCCATTCGGCCATGCCGACCCACAAACAGGGCTAAAACAAAACAGAGGAAGAACTAATTAAAAAAAACAGAGAAGAGAATTAGTATCAGAAAAAATAAACATGATTAGGGCATGATCGGAACTGCACGAGGCAGGAACACAGATGGCAGTTCAGAGTAATTTGGTTGCTGGGATATACCACAATGGATTAGGAGGATGAGGGAATAATCGACAGGAGAAGAAAGAATTCAGTGGAGCATGGCTTTAGTAGGCTCCGTCTATTCAATGAGTCTTCAATAAAATATGACATGCGGTGTTTCCGTGGAACTCTATGTAGGATGTTCATCCAGCGAGAAAATGTGTTGAGTTATCCTTCCACGGGTGAATAGGTGTGTCAGGTGTCTTCATAAGACATTCATTATTTTGTCTTATTGTTGAATGTTTGCTTTCGCTGTGGGAACGCAAGAGAAATGGTAATAATAATAATAATAATAATAATAATAATAATAATATAATAATAATAATATTAATAATAATAACAATAATAATAATAGCATATGTAAAAGTCCTAGTAGTAGCTGTTGTTGTTGTTGTTGTTGTTGTTTTGTTGCTGTTGTTTTGTTGTTGTTGTTGTTATAGTAGTAGTAGTAGTAGTAGTAGTAGTAGTAGTAGTAGTAGTAGTAGTAGTAGTAGTAGTAGTAGTAGTAGTGTTGTTGTTGTTGTTGTTGTGTTGTTTTGTTGTAGTGGTCGTTGTATAGAGCCGCAATTGTAGTAGAATTAGTAGTAGTAGTAGTAGTAGTAGTAGTAGTAGTTGTTGTAGTAGTAGTAGTAGTAGTAGTAGTAGTAGTAGTAATAGAAGTGATAGTAATAGTAGTAGTAGTAGTAGTAGTAGTAGTAGTAGTAGTAGTAGTAGTAGTAGTAGTAGTAGTAGTAGTAGTAGCAGCAGCAGCAGCAAAAGTAGTAGTAGTTGTAGAAGTAGTAGTAATATTAGTAGGTGTGGTAGTCGTAACGGCAGCACCAATAATGTCCTTTAGAACTACACATCTACCCCACCACTCTAGAACTACACATCTACCTCGCCACTCTAGAGGAGAGAGCATCTAGAACTACACATCTACTTCACCACTCTCGAACTGCACATCTGCCTCACACTCTAGAACTACACGTCTACCTCACCACCCTAGAACTACACATCTACCTCACCACTCCAGAAACTAAACATCTACCTCACCACTCCAGAACTAAACATCTACCTCACCACTCCAGAACTAAACATCTACCTCACCACTCTAGATATACACATCTACCTCACCACTCTAGAATTACACATCTACCCCACCACTCTAGAACTACACATTACACCACCACTCTAGAACTACACATCGACCTCATATCTCTAGAACTACACATCTACCCCACCACTCTAAAACTACACATCGACCTCACCACTCTAGAACTATACATCTACCCCACCATTCTAGAACTACACATCTACCTCGCCACTCTAGAGGAAGAGAGCATCTAGAACTACACATCTACCTCACCACTCTCGAACTGCACATCTACCCCACCACTCTAGAACTACACATCGACTTCACCACTCTAGAACTACACATCTACCTCACCACTCTAGAACTACACATCGACCTAACCACTCTAGAACTACACATCTACCTCACCACTCTAGAGGAGAGAGCATCTAGAACTACACATCTACCTCACCACTCTCGAACTGCACATCTGCCTCACCACTCTAGAACTACACGTCTACCCCACCACTCTAGAGGAGAGAGGATCTAGAACTACACATCTACCTCACCACTCTGGAACTGCACATCTGCCTCACCACTCTAGAACTACACGTCTACCTCACCACTCTAGAACTACACATCTACCTCACCACTCCAGAACTACACATCTACCTCACCACTCTAGATCTACACATCTACCTCACCACTCTAGAACTACACATCTACCCCACCACTCTAGAATTACCCGACTACCTCACCACTCTACAAACTACACATCTACCCCACCACTCTAGAACTACACATTTACCCCACCATTCTAGAACTACACATCAACCCCACCACTCTAGAACTACACATCTACCTCACCACTCTAGAACTACACATCTACCTCACCACTCTAGAACTACACATCTACCTCACCACTCCAGAACTACACATCTACCTCACCACTCTAGATCTACACATCTACCTCACCACTCTAGAATTACACATCTACCTCACCACTCTAGAATTACACGACTACCTCACCACTCTACAACTACACATCTACCCCACCACTCTAGAACTAAACATCTACCCCACCATTCTAGAACTACACGTCTACCCCACCACTCTAGAACTATACATCAACCCACCACTCTAGAACTACACATCTACATCACCACTCTAGAACTACACATCTACCCCACCACTATAGAACTACACATCTACCCCACCACTCTAGAACTACACATCTACCCCACCACTATAGAACTACACATCTACCCCACCACTCTAGAATTACACGACTACCTCACCACTCTAGAATTACACAACTACCTCACCACTCTACAACTACACATCTACCCCACCACTATAGAACTACACATCTACCCCACCACTCTAGAACTACACATCTACCCCACCACTCTAGAACTACACCTCTACCTCACCACTCTAGAATTACACGACTACCTCACAACTCTAGAACTACACATCTACCCCACCACTATAGAACTACACATCTACCCCACCACTATAGAACTACACATCTACCTCACCACTCTAGAATTACACGACTACCTCACCACTCTAGAACTACACATCTACCCCACCACTCTAGAACTACACATCTAACTCACCACTCTAGAATTACACGACTACCTCACCACTCTAGAACTACACATCTACCCCACCACTATAGAACTACACATCTACCCCACCACTATAGAACTACACATCTACCTCACCACTCTAGAATTACACGACTTCCTCACCACTCTAGAACTACACATCTAGCCCACCACTATAGAACTACACATCTACCCCACCACTCTAGAACTACACATCTACCCCACCACTCTAGAACTACACATCTACCCCACCACTCTAGAACTACACATCTACCCCACCACTCTAGAACTACACATCTACCACACCACTCTAAAACTACACATCTACATCACCACTCTAGAACTACACATCTACCTCATCACTCTAGAACTACACATCTACCCCACCACTCTAAAACTACTCATCTACCTCACCACTCTAGAACTACACATCTACCCCACCACTCTAGAACTACACATCGACCTCATATCTCTAGAACTACACATCTACCCCACCACTCTAAAACTACACATCGACCTCACCACTCTAGAACTATACATCTACCCCACCATTCTAGAACTACACATCTACCTCGCCACTCTAGAGGAGAGAGCATCTAGAACTACACATCTACCTCACCACTCTCGAACTGCACATCTACCCCACCACTCTAGAACTACACATCGACCTCACCACTCTAGAACTACACATCTACCTCACCATTCTAGAACTACACATCTACCTCACCATTCTAGAACTACACATCTAGATCACCACTCTAGAACTACGCATCTACCTCACCACTCTAGAATTACACATCTACCTCACCACTCTAGAAACTACACAAACTACCTCACCAATCTAGAACGACACATCTACCTCACCACTCTAGACCTACACAACTAGCTCACCAATCTAGAACGACACATCTACCTCACCACTCTAGAACTACACATCTACCTCACCATTATAGAACTACACATCTACCTCACCATTCTAGAACTACACATCTACCTCACCATTATAGAACTACACATCTACCTCACCATTCTAGAACTACACATCTACCTCACCAATCTCGATCTATACATCTACCCCACCACTCTTGAAAAGTGAATGAGTTCATGGCCAGAAGATCAATTTTATTCCATCCATCCATCATGTGCCACGCCGATAAGCGTGGACGGTCATGTTTGGCCATCTCACTAGATCACCACAGTCGTGGATCAGCTCCGTGAGCCTGTCTCGACCATGTTACGTGGCCAAGCCATCCAGGTATTTACTTCTTGTTCTTTCCTTTGGTCTCTTTCCCTCTATCTTGCCAGCTGTCACCAAGTTCTCCAATTCATTTCTTCTCATAACATATCCAAAAATTGCTGACTGTCTACGTCTAATTTCTCTAATTAGTTTACTATCTTCATTTGTTTCTTGTAGGACTTATTCATTGGTTTTTCTGGCTGTCCATGGTATTCTTTGCATTTTCCTCAGAAATCACATTTCTACAGCCATCAGATGTTTTTCAACTTGACTGCTTATTGTCCAAGCTTCACATCCATATAAAACTACCGGTTTTATGTAGCACTTCAACACTCTTTTTCCCGTTTTAATTGATATCTTTTTATTGGTCAGTATGTTTTTCATCTTGCAAAAGGCTACCTTCGCAATGGAAATTCTTGTTCTAATCTCTTCAAGGCATCTCCAATCACATGTTATGACTGTTCCGAGATAGCTGTACCGACTCACTTGTTTAAGAATATTCCCATTTACTTGTATATTACATTGTGGTATTTTTTCCTTCCTAGTAATGACCATAATCTGTGTCTTTTATTACACCGGATTTAATCTCATACTACGAGACTGAAAACCGTAACTGAGGTATAGCTGTGAGAGTGGCAACTTTACCTCACTTAACTCTGTGAAAGTATCTGTGAGAGTGACAACTTTGCCTCATTTAACTCTGTGAAAGTATATGTGAGAGTGGCAACTTTGCCTCACTTAACTCTGTGAAAGTATCTGTGGCAATGTTGCCACACTTACCTCTGTGAAAGTATCTGTGAGAGTGGCAACTTTGCCTTACTTAACTCTGTGAAAGTATCTGTGAGAGTGGCAACTTTGCCACACTTAACTCTGTGAAAGTATCTGTGAGAGTGGCAACTTTGCCTCACTTAACCCGTTGCCCTATTTCCATGTCTCTAGTACAGCTGCGAGAGTGAGCTCCCTGACTCAACCAAATCTGTGGAAACGTATCTGGCACAGATGTAAAAGACGGGCAGAAATATTGTCACCTTGTCTTTAATCATAATACTGAAGTATTGGAAAGATCAGGTTGTGTGAAGGTTTGTTCCATGCTCAGTCTTCGTAGACTTAGAGGGTAGGAAACATTAGGAGGATGGATGATGGTAGAATACCAAAGGACATATTTTTCGTGAATTACAGACGGGTAAGAGATCTCAGGGTCGGCCTATTCTACGATACAAAGATGTGTGTAAGCGGGACATGATTGATACAGGCATTGATAATGCACATTGGGAGCAAGTCACCGCTGAACGTGTTGCATGGAGGGCAACTATCAGAAATGGAACAAAGACAAAAGGAATGCAGATAAAGCACACACACAGAGCGTGAGAGACGTAAGATGGTGCATGATGGTGGAAATGACCATGTTTTCACGTGCATCCACTGTGGACGAACATTTACAGCACGAATTGGCCTTATCAGCCACATTCGCCACCGCCATAACTTGTAGTTATTAAGCCCTTTTGAAGCACAATGTACCAAACTATCGTCTGTCAATATGGAAAGGGGCCAAATGAATGAATGAAAAAAATGTCTTTCATCTCCAAGTACAGTGCTATTTGAAATGCAGCAAGCAAGTACAGGCAAATAAAATGATACACAAACACGTAGACACTAAATTAAGAAAGATGTACAGAGCGTTTGTCTCTTGTCCAAATTGTGTCGATAACAAATACAAGTATTCTATTCCTGCCTGTTATCGCTGGTTACAGGTGCCTGACCTCGTTACCTTTCCTTTTCTTTCGTATCCTCTCATTTTGTTTAATGTTGTTTGTATCTTCTTGCATACTTTCTTGTTGCTTAATACTTTACTTACAAACAGCTTTTACCGAATCTGGCCAGGAACTAACTGTCTGTTAGTTCTCTGCAGCGTTTTACATACATGTCGAAGATTTGTTTGTCTCTTAGTTCCTTGAAGGTGTGCACATATATGCCGAAGATGTGTTTGTTCCTTAGTTCCCTGTAGTTGTTCACATATATGCCGAAAATGTGTTTGTTCCTTAGTTCCCTGTAGTTGTTCACATATATGTCGAAGATGTGTTTGTTCCTTAGTTCCTGAAGGTGTGCACATATATGCGAAGATGTGTTTGTTCCTTAGTTCCCTGTAGTTGTTCACAAATATGTCGAAGATGTATCTGTCTCTTAGTTTCCTGCAGTGTTTACATTTCTGAAGACGATATGACTATTCTGTCTTTCCCTGCAGCTGTTGACATATCTGTCAGGATATGACTGTCTGCTAGTTCCCTCCAGCTGTTCACATATCTGTCGAGTTATGACCGTCTGTTAGTTCCTGTTCTTCACATATCTGTCGTGTTATGACCGTCTGTTAGTTCCCTGCAGCTGTTAACATATCTGTCGAGTTATGACCGTCTGTTAGTTCCCTGCAGCTGTTAACATATCTGTCGAGTTATGACCGTCTGTTAGTTCTCGGTTCTTCACATATCTATCGAGTTATGACCGTCTATTAGTTCCCTGTTCTTCACATATCTGTCGAGTTATGACCGTGTGTTAGTTCCTGCAGCTGTTAACATATCTGTCGAGTTATGATGGTCCGTTAGTTCCCTGCAGCTGTTAAATATCTGTCGAGTTATGACCGTCTGTTAGTTCCCTGTTTTCACATATCTGCAGAGATATGATTGTCTGTTAGTTCCCTGTTCGTAACATATCTGTCGAGTTATGACTGTCTGTTAGTTCTCTGCAGCTGTTCACATATCTATCGAGTTATGACCGTCTGTTAGTTCCCTGTTCTTCACATATCTGTCGTGTTATGAACGTCTGTTAGTTCCCTGCAGCTGTAAACATATCTGTCGACTTATGACCGTCTGTTAGTTCCCTGCAGCTGTTAACATATCTGTCGAGTTATGAACGTCTGTTAGTTCCCTGTTCTTCATATATCTATCGAGTTATGACCGTCTATTAGTTCCCTGTTCTTCACATATCTGTCGTGTTATGACCGTCTGTTAGTTCCCTGCAGCTGTTAACATATCTGTCAAGTTATGACCGTCTGTTAGTTCCCTGCAGCTGTTAACATATCTGTCGAGTTATGACCGTCTGTTAGTTCCCTGTTCTTCACATACCTGTCGTGTTATGACCGTCTGTTAGTTCCCTGCAGCTGTTAACACATCTGTCGAGTTATGACCATCTGTTAGTTTCCTGCAGCTGTTAACATATCTGTCGAGGTATGGCCGTCTGTTAGTTCCCTGTTCTTCACATATCTATCGAGTTATGACCGTCTATTAGTTCCCTGTTCTTCACATATCTGTCGAGTTATGACCGTCTGTTAGTTCCCTGCAGCTGTTAACATATCTGTCGAGTTATGACCGTCTGTTAGTTCTCTGCAGCTGTTAACATATCTGTCGAGTTATGACCGTCTGTTAGTTCCTGTTCTTCGCATATCTGTCGAGATATGACTGTCTGTTAGTTCCCTGTTCGTCACATATCTGTCGAGTTATGACTGTCTGTAGTTCCCTGTAGCTGTTCACATATCTGTCGAGTTATGACCGTCTGTTAGTTCCCTGTTCTTCTCATTTCTGTCGTTATGACCGTCTGTTAGTCCCTGCATCTGTTAAACATATATGTCGAGTTATGACCGTCTGTTAGTTCCCATCAGCTGTTAACATATCTGTCGAGTTATGATCGTCTGTTAGTCCCTGCTCTTCACATATCTGTCGTGTTATGACCGTCTGTTAGTTCCTGCAGCTGTTAACATATCTGTCGAGTTATGACCGTCTGTTAGTTCCCTGTTCTTCACATATCTGTCGAGATATGACTGTCTGTTAGTTCCCTGTTCGTCACATATCTGTCGAGTTATGACTGTCTGTTAGTTCCCTGCAGCTGTTCACATATCTGTCGAGTTATGACCGTCTGTTAGTTCCCTGTTCTTCACATATCTGTCGAGATATGACTGTCTGTTAGTTCCCTGTTCGTCACATATCTGTCGAGTTATGACCGTCTGTTAGTTCCCTGTTCTTCACATATCTATCGAGTTATGACCGTCTATTAGTTCCCTGTTCTTCACATATCTGTCGAGTTATGACGTGTGTTAGAACCCTGCAGCTGTTAAACATATCTGTCGAGTTATGACCGTCTGTTAGTTCCCTACAGCTGTAAACATATCTGTCGAGTTATGACCGTCTGTTAGTTCCCTGTTCTTCACATATCTGTCGAGATATGACTGTCTGTTAGTTCCCTGTTCGTCACATATCTGTCGAGTTATGACTGTCTGTTAGTTCCCTGCAGCTGTTAACATATCTGTCGAGTTATGACCGTCTGTTAGTTCCCTGTTCTTCACATATCTATCGAGTTATGACCGTCTATTAGTTCCCTGTTCTTCACATATCTGTCGAGTTATGACCGTGTGTTAGAACTCTGCAGCTGTTAACATATCTGTCGAGTTATGACCGTCTGTTAGTTCCCTACAGCTGTAAACATATCTGTCGAGTTATGACCGTCTGTTAGTTCCCTGTTCTTCACATATCTGTCGAGATACGACTGTCTGTTAGTTCCTTGTTCGTCACATATCTGTCGAGTTATGACTGTCTGTTAGTACCTGCAGCTGTTAACATATCTGTCGAGTTATGACCGTCTGTTAGTTCCCTGTTCTTCACATATCTGTCGAGATATGACTGTCTGTTAGTTCCTTGTTCGTCACATATCTGTCGAGTTATGACCGTCTGTTAGTTCCCTGTTCTTCACATATCTGTCGAGATATGACCGTCTGTTAGTTCTCTGTTCTTCACATATCTGTCGAGTTATGACCGTCTGTTAGTTCCCTGTTCTTCACATATCGGTCGAGTTATGACCGTCTATTAGTTCCCTGTTCTTCACATATGTCGAGGATATGACTGTTAGTTCTCTGAAGCTGTCCACGTGTAAGATTTAGTTATAGCCCAGCACAGAGCTTATATTTCATATATTGTCTATGCTGGTGCCAGGGTGTCACAACAAGGCAGTGACTAGCACGCTAACATGCCGACCTTGTGGGTTTGTGTTCGCATCCCCATTCACGAGGAGAACGTTTTAAAATTGGCCTGACCACCCAAGTCTACCCAACTTAACAATGCTACCATGAAATATCATAGAAAGAGAAGGCGGCCCATCCACTATGATACCGACTATATCCCCCATACTATACCAGTTAGAGAAATTAGACGTAGACAGTCAAAATTTTTTGGAGATGTTATGAGAAGACATGGATTGGAGAACTTAGTGACAACTGGCAAGATCGAGGGGAACAGACCAAGAGGAAGACCGAGAGGAAAATACCTGGATGGCTTGGCCACATGGCATGGACGAGACAGGAATACTGAGCTGATCCACGACACTGGTGATCGAGTGAAATGGCGAGTCATGACCGCCCACGCTTTCCGGTATGGCACATGATTTATTGATTGATACCAGTTGATCCTAGTGTCGTTACAGTAACTTCTGTACCCAAGTGTCGTTACAATAACTTCTGTATTCAAGTGTCGTTACAGTAACTTTTGTATCCAAGTGTCGTTACAGTAACTTCTGTATCCTAGTGTCGTTATAGTAACTTCTGTATCCAAGTGTCGTTATAGTAACTTCTGTATCCAAGTGTCGTTAAAGTAAATTCTGTATCCAAGTGTCGTTACAGTAACTTCTGTATCCAAGTGTCGTTATAGTAACTTCTGTATCCTAGTGTCGTTATAGTAATTTCTGTACCCAAGTGTCGTTATAGTAACTTCTGTATCTAAGTGTCGTTATAGTAACTTCTGTATACAAGTGTCGTTATGGTAACTTCTGTATCCAAGTATCGTTATAGTAACTCTTCTGTATCCAAGTGTCATTATAGTAACTCTTCTGTATCCAAGTGTCATTATTGTAACTTCTGTATCCAAGTGTCATTATTGTAACTTCTGTATCCAAGGGTCGTTATTGCAATTTCTGTATCCAAGAGTCGTTATAGCAACTTCTATATCCATGTGTCAGTATAGTAACTTCTCTATCCAAGTGTCGTTACAGCAACTTCTGTATCCAAGTGTCATTATTGTAACTTCTGTATCCAAGTGTCGTTATAGTAACTTCTGTATCCAAGTATCGTTATTGTAACTTCTGTATCCAAGAGTCGTTATAGCAACTTCTGTATCCAAGTGTCGGTGTAGTAACTTCTGTATCCAGTGTCGTTATAGTAACATCTGTATCCAAGTGTCGCTATAGTAACTTCTGTATCAAAGTGTCATTATAGAAACTTCTGTATCGTAGTGTCGTTATAGTAACTTCTGTATCAAAGTGTCGTTATAGTAACTTCTGTATCCTAGTGTCGTTATAGTAACTTCTGTATCAAAGTGTCGTTATAGTAACTTCTGTATCCAAGTGTCGTTATAATACTTTCTGTATCCAAGTGTCGTTATAGTAACTTCTGTATCCAAGTGTCGTTATAGTAACTTCTGTATCCAAGTGTCGTTATAGTAACTTCTGTACCCAATTGTCGTTATAGTAGCTTCTGTATCCAAGTGTCGTTATAGTAACTTCTGTATCCAAGTGTCGCTATAGTAACTTCTGTATCCAAGTGTCGTTATAGTAACTTCTGTATCCAAGTGTCGTTATAGTAAATTCTGTATCCAAGTGTCGTTATAGTAACTTCTGTATCCAAGTGTCGTTGTAGTAACTTCTGTACCCAAGTGTCGTTATAGTAACTTCTGTATCCAAGTGTCGTTATAGTAACTTCTGTATCCAAGTGCCGTTATAGTAACTTCTGTATCCAAGTGTCGTTACAGTAACTTCTGTATCCAAGTGTCGTTACAGTAACTTCTGTATCCTAGTGTCGTTTTAGTAACTTCTTTATCCAAGTGTCGTTACAGTAACTTCTGTATCCAAGTGTCGTTATAGTAACTTCTGTATCCAAGTGTCGTTATAGTAACTTCTGTATCCAAGTGTCGTTATAGTAACTTCTGTATCCAAGTGTCGTTATAGTAACTTCTGTACCCAAGTGTCGCTATAGTAACTTCTGTACCCAAGTGTCGCTATAGTAACTTCTGTATCCAAGTGTCTTTATAGTAACTTCTGTATCCAAATGTCGCTATAGTAACTTCTGTATCCAAGTGTCGTTATAGTAACTTCTGTATCCAAGTGTCGTTATAGTAAATTCTGTATCCAATTGTCGTTATAGTAACTTCTGTATCCAAGTGTCGTTATAGTAACTTCTGTATCCAAGTGTCGTTATAGTAACTTCTGTATCCAAGTGTCGATGTAGTAACTTCTGTATCCAAGTGTCGTTATAGTAACTTCTGTATCCAAGTGTCGTTATAGTAACGTCTATAGTAACTTCTGTATACAAATGTCGTTATGGTAACTTCTGTATCCAAGTGTCGTTATGGTAACTCTTCTGTATCCAAGTGTCATTATAGTAACTCTTCTATATCCAAGTGTCATTATTGTAACTTCTGAATCCAAGGGTCGTTATAGCAATTTCTGTATCCAAGAGTCGTTATAGCAACTTCTGTATCCATGTGTCAGTATAGTAACTTCTGTATCCAAGTGTCGTTATAGCAACTTCTGTATCCAAGTGTCATTATTGTAACTTCTGTATCCAAGTGTCGTTATAGTATATTCTGTATCCAAGTATCGTTATAGTAACTTCTGTATCCAAGAGTCGCTATAGCAACTTCTGTATCCAAGTGTCGGTGTAGTAACTTCTGTATCCAAGTGTCGTTATAGTAACTTCTGTATCCAAGTGTCGCTATAGTAACTTCTGTATCAAAGTGTCATTATAGGAACTTCTGTATCGTAGTGTCGTTATAGTAACTTCTTATCCAAGTGTCGTTATAGTAACTTCTGTATCCTAGTGTCGTTATAGTAACTTCTGTATCAAAGTGTCGTTATAGTAACTTCTGTATCCAAGTGTCGTTATAATAATTTCTGTATCCAAGTGTCGTTATAGTAACTTCTGTATCCAAGTGTCGTTATAGTAACTTCTGTATCCAAGTGTCGTTATAGTAACTTCGGTATTCATGGTGTCGTTATAGTAACTTCTGTATCCAAGTATCGTTATTGTATGTTCTGTATCCAAGTGTCGTTATAGTACCTTCTGTATCCAAGTGTCGTTATAGTAACTTCTGTATCCAAGTGTCGCTATAGTAACTTCTGTACCCAAGTGTCGTTATAGTAGCTTCTGTATCCAAGTTTCGTTATAGTAACTTCTGTATCCAAGTGTCGCTATAGTAACTTCTGTATCCAAGTGTCGTTATAGTAACTTCTGTACCAAAGTGTCGTTATAGTAAATTCTGTATCCAAGTGTCGTTATAGTAACTTCTGTATCCAAGTGTCGTTATAGTAACTTCTGTACCCAAGTGTCGTTATAGTAACTTCTGTATCCAAGTGTCGTTATAGTAACTTCTGTATCCTAGTGCCGTTATAGTAACTTCTGTATCCAAGTGTCGTTACAGTAACTTCTGTATCCAAGTGTCGTTACAGTAACTTCTGTATCCTAGTGTCGTTATAGTAACTTCTGTATCCAAGTGTCGTTATAGTAACTTCTGTATCCAAGTTTCGTTATAGTAACTTCTGTATCCAAGTGTCGTTATAGTAACTTCTGTATCCAAGTGTCGTTATGGTAACTTTTGTATCCAAGTGTCGTTATAGTAACTTCTGTATCCAAGTGTCGTTATAGTCACTTCTGTATCCAAGTGTCGTCATAGTAACTTCTGTATCCAAGTGTCGTTATAGTAACTTCTGTATCCAAGTGTCGTTATAGTAACTTCTGTATCCAAGTGTCGCTATAGTAACTTCTGTATCCAAGTGTCGTTATAGTAACTTCTGTATCCAAATGTCGCTATAGTAACTTCTGTATCCAAGTGTCGTTATAGTAACTTCTGTATCCAAGTGTCGTTATAGTAAATTCTGTATCCAAGTGTCGTTATAGTAACTTCTGTATCCAAGTGTCGTTATAGTAACTTCTGTATACAAGTGTCGTTATAGTAACTTCTGTATCCAAGTGTCGTTATAGTAACTTCTGTATCCAAGTGTCGTTATAGTAACTTCTGTATCCAAGAGTCGTTATAGCAACATCTGTATCCAAGTGTCGGTGTAGTAACTTCTGTATCCAAGTGTCGTTATAGTAACTTCTGTATCCAAGTGTCGCTATAGTAACTTCTGTATCAAAGTGTCATTATAGTAACTTCTGTATCCAAGTGTCGTTATAGTAACTTCTGTATCCAAGTGTCGTTATAGTAACTTCTGTATCAAAGTGTCGTTATAGTAACTTCTGTATCCAAGTGTCGTTATAGTAACTTCTGTATCAAAGTGTCGTTATAGTAACTTCTGTATCCAAGTGTCGTTATAGTAACTTCTGTATCCAAGTGTCGTTATAGTAACTTCTGTATCCAAGTGTCGTTATAGTAACTTCTGTATCCAAGTGTCGTTATAGTAACTTCTGTATCCAAGTGTCGTTATAGTAACTTCTGTATCCAAGTGTCGTTATAGTAACTTCTGTATCCAAGTGTCGTTATAGTAACTTCTGTATCCAAGTGTCGTTTATAAGTAACTTCTGTATCCAAGTGTCGTTATAGTAACTTCTGTATCCAAGTGTCGTTATGGTAACTTCTGTATCCAAGTGTCATTATAGTAACTTCTGTATCCAAGTGTCGTTATTGTAACTTCTGTATCCAAGTGTCGTTATAGTAATTTCTGTATCCAAGTGTCGTTATAGTAACTTCTGTATCCAAGTGTCGTATAGTAACTTCTGTATCCAAGTGTCGTTATAGCAACTTCTGTATCCAAGTGTCATTATTGTAACTTCTGTATCCAAGTGTCGTTATAGTAACTTCTGTATCCAAGTGTCGTTATAGTAACTTCTGTATCCAAGTGTCGTTATAGTAACTTCTGTATCCAAGTGTCGGTATAGTAACTTCTGTATCCAAGTGTCGTTATAGTAACTTCTGTATCCAAGTGTCGCTATAGTAACTTCTGTATCCAAGTGTCATTATAGTAACTTCTGTATCCAAGTGTCGTTATAGTAACTTCTTTATCCAAATGTCGTTATAGTAACTTCTGTATCCAAGTGTCGTTATAGTAACTTCTGTATCCAAGTGTCGTTATAGTAAATTCTGTATCCAAGTGTCGTTATAGTAACTTCTGTATCCAAGTGTCGTTATAGTAACTTCTGTATCCAAGTGTCGTTATAGTAACTTCTGTATCCAAGTGTCGTTATAGTAACTTCTGTATCCAAGTGTCGTTATAGTAACTTCTGTATCCAAGTATCGTTATTGTCTATAGTAACTTCTGTATCCAAGTGTCGTTATAGTAACTTCTGTATCCAAGTGTCGTTATAGTAACTTCTGTATCCAAGTGTCGTTATAGTAACTTCTGTATCCAAGTGTCGTTATAGTAACTTCTGTATCCAAGTGTCGTTATAGTAACTTCTGTATCCAAGTGTCGTTATAGTAACTTCTGTATCCAAGTGTCGTTATAGTAACTTCTGTATCCAAGTGTCGTTATAGTAACTTCTGTATCCAAGTGTCGTTATAGTAACTTCTGTATCCAAGTGTCGTTATAGTAACTTCTGTATCCAAGTGTCGTTATAGTAACTTCTGTATCCAAGTGTCGTTATAGTAACTTCTGTATCCAAGTGTCGTTATAGTAACTTCTGTATCCAAGTGTCGTTACAGTAACTTCTGTATCCAAGTGTCGTTATAGTAACTTCTGTATCCAAGTGTCGTTATAGTAACTTCTGTATCCAAGTGTCGTTATAGTAACTTCTTTATCCAAGTGTCGTTATAGTAACTTCTGTATCCAAGTGTCGTTATAGTAACTTCTGTATCCAAGTGTCGTTATAGTAACTTCTGTATCCAAGTGTCGTTATAGTAACTTCTGTATCCAAGTGTCGTTATAGTAACTTCTGTATCCAAGTGTCGTATAGTAACTTCTGTATCCAAGTGTCGTTATAGTAACTTCTGTATCCAAGTGTCGTTATAGTAACTTCTGTATCCAAGTGTCGTTATAGTAACTTCTGTATCCAAATGTCGTTATAGTAACTTCTGTATCCAAGTGTCGTTATAGTAACTTCTGTATCCAAGTGTCGTTATAGTAAATTCTGTATCCAAGTGTCGTTATAGTAACTTCTGTATCCAAGTGTCGTTATAGTAACTTCTGTATCCAAGTGTCGTTATAGTAACTTCTGTATCCAAGTGTCGTTATAGTAACTTCTGTATCCAAGTGTCGTTATAGTAACTTCTGTATCCAAGTAGTCGTTATATTAACTTCTGTATCCAAGTGTCGTTATAGTAACTTCTGTATCCAAGTGTCGTTATAGTAACTTCTGTATCCAAGTGTCGTTATAGTAACTTCTGTATCCAAGTGTCATTATAGTAACTTCTGTATCAAAGTGTCGTTATAGTAACTTCTGTATCCAAGTGTCGTTATAGTAACTTCTGTATCCAAGTGTCGTTATAGTAACTTCTGTATCAAAGTGTCGTTATAGTAACTTCTGTATCAAAGTGTCGTTATAGTAACTTCTGTATCCAAGTGTCGTTATAATAACTTCTGTATCGAAGTGTCGTTATAGTAACTTCTGTATCCAAGTGTCGTTATAGTAACTTCGGTATCCAAGTGTCGTTATAGTAACTTCTGTATCGAAGTGTCGTTATAGTAACTTCTGTATCCAAGTGTCGTTATAGTTGTGGCATATTGAAAAGTCCTTACCCTTCCTAGCATTGACTCCCTTAAAAATAAACAATCCCTAACAACTACTAGTTAAGTATCGTACTTAATGTAGGAGTAGGAAATAAAACAGCGATAGATTGACCGTGGCAGCTTAATTTATTTGGCTTTATTTTGGCTCACGCTCCTGGCCAAGACCGGCTAGTTTTTAAACAAAGGCTGAGTGTAGCCATATTTGGTCAGTGTAACACAAAGAGCAGACATGTAAAAGTTTCCCCGTGTGGGGAAAAGGCAATTTTGCCTTAAAATATATCATTCTCTGAAGCTATTGCCAGTGGTGGACTTGGTGGGACTGAGTTGCCATCTTATCAACTGGAAACTGGGTCATCAGCCAGTCAATAATAAAGAACAACCTGTCCTAAAGCAAAGTCTGGGCCAACACAACCATGTTTACTGCTGCGCTCAATAGCTCCATAGCGAGCAACAGAAAATTTGAAGACAACTGACTGGGTGAGTGATTAAGTCCTATTTTAGTAGGAATATCCAAGATGGACTTCAAGATCTAATAATCTACAAAGATGAAGATCAACAGAGTAACTGACAACAGTGTATCGTCTGCTTTACTTCTGAGAAGTACCACCTATGGCCTCATCATTCAACCAAATCAGTGAAACTATGGGACAATCCTACTACAAGTTAGTAAACCTAGCAACAGTGAAAACCCTTCAACTGTTGGTTGGATTACCAAGGTAATATCCAACAATGGATAAGTCTTCGAAAGAAGTCTCACAGCTGCAACAGTCAAACATGGGATTCAGCCATTCAGCCATTCAACACCAAGTTCTTGATATGAACACCAACTCAAACAAATGGGAAGAGACACTGAAACAACATTATAAGCCAATACAGCCAAGATACAAACTTCAGAACCTCTGACCCATAACTACATCAGATTACCTCAAGGTTCCAAAACCTGAACACCATCAAAAAGACCATATGAAAGCAGCTAGCGGAGTAAAGGCCTTTACGCCTGCAACCACAGGAATCACCTGATGGCTTGCAACCCTGGATATGTGGTGGAGTCAATATTCTTCAGTTCCATGCCTGCAGCAGAATCTCCAGATGAAACCAAATGAATGACTCACCATTGTATGTTCTACACAAAAATGGAATGAATGAGAACTCTATGCTGGTCCCGTGTCGGCCTAACTGCCCCATCATCAAGTGTGGGATGGCCTATCAACATGAACCGGGTGTGTGACAAAGCCTTTGGAACTAAATTGGGAAACGGTTAACATAAACCGAGCCTCATCTTTTCATCGATAAGATGATATAGGGAAGAACCTTCTGCACAAGCTTAAGTTGCATCTCCTGAAAGTATGACAGACCTAGGCATCAATTTCAATTGGAACACAACCCAAATGGCAACCGAGTATTCTTAAATTCAGTCTCATGGAGAGAATATGTGCTTATGTATAATCCTATTCTTGGATTATGGATTAGAAACATTCGCCAGCCAACTTCGGTGGACATACTGTAAGTCGAAAATGACTGTGAGTATAATTCTGCACGGATAAATATGGACATTATCTGCTTCGCACTGGAGAAGAATACCCACCCGCAATGCCTAAAGGAACACTATAATTAATTAATTTAATTATTAGTATCAAACTGCTTTTATGTGTGTGTTTTATTTTTATATGCCATGTATCAGGTAAAGAGTGTTTTATTTGGTAATGGTGTACAACTAAAGGGTTATGTTATGGTATATATGTATAGTATTTTGACACCAACTCATTATTTTTAAAAAATGAGAAAATTGTAAAAGGTGTCAGAAACAAATGTTTATATGTTGGGTTCTATATACTTAGAT
The DNA here is from genome assembly GCA_014155875.1 of Cepaea nemoralis. Classification (NCBI taxonomy): domain Eukaryota; kingdom Metazoa; phylum Mollusca; class Gastropoda; order Stylommatophora; family Helicidae; genus Cepaea; species Cepaea nemoralis. The sequence goes on from JACEFZ010022409.1 coordinate 241,768, forward strand.
CTTTATTTGCCTTAATTATGAGGGTAAATGAAAGTAGACCCAATTTATGGTTGTTGTGTTGTTTGTAATAACATTGGCGTTTTCTTGGGCAAAAGGGGTGTAAATGTATTGAGATAATGCAAATCGTTCCCATGCCTGTCTGAAAATGCATAGTGTTCATTACACATATATATGTAACTGCAGATCTTGAGTTAATACCTGACTGTTTGTCCAAAATTGTGGTGTACATCAAGAAAATGTGATGTCTGTTCACCAGTGGTTGTTTATATGTTGTGAACAATCAATGTCTTCTAGCACTAGATAAACTTGAGAGGGTGATAAGTGGGAATGGAGAAGTACTCAGAAATACAGCTATGAACAGGAGTGAAGAATTTTCCTCCTTGTGTTTATGGTAGAATTCCATGATCACCTCAAGTGGCTAAATAATAGAGAATCAATAAAATCCCCTAGACAGCTTAGCATAATATTCTCATAAATTAACATCCACATACCACAATAGTCACTTCTGTATCCAAATATCGTTATAGTAACTTATGTATCCAATTGTCGTTATAGTAACTTCTGTATCCGAGTGTCGTTATAGTAACTTCTGTATCCAATTGTCGTTATAGTAACTTCTGTATCCAAGAGTCGTTATAGCAACTTCTGTATTCAAGTGTCAGTTTAGTAACTTCTGTATCCAAGTGTCGTTATAGTAACTTCTGTATTCATGAATCGTTATAGTAACTTCTGTATCCAAGTATCGTTATAGTAACTTCTGTATCCAAGTGTCGTTATAGTAACTTCTGTATCCAAGTGTCGTTATAGTAACTTCTGTATCCAAGTGTCGTTATAGTAACTTCTGTATCCAAGTGTCGTTATAGAAACTTCTGTATCCAAGTGTCGTTATGGTAACTTCTGTATCCAAGTATCGTTATAGTAAGTTCTGTATCCAAGTGCCGTTATAGTAACTTCTGTATCCAAGTGTCGGAGTTGTAACTTCTGTATCCAAGCGTCTTTATAGTAACTTCTGTATCCAAGTGTCGTTATAGTAACTTCTGTATCCAAGGGTCAGGTCGTTATAGTAACTTCTGTATTCAAGTATGGTTATAGTAACTTCTGTATCCAAGAGTCGTTATTGTAACTTCTGTATCCAAGAGTCGTTATAGTAACTTCTGTATCCAAGAGTCGTTATAGTAACTCTTCTGTATCCAAGAGTCGTTATAGTAACTCTTCTGTATCCAAGTGTCGGTTATAGTAACTTCTGTATCCAAGTGTCGTTATAGTAACTTCTATATCCAAGTGTCGTTATAGTCACTTCTGTATCCAAGTGCAGTGTAGTAACTTCTGTATCCAAGTGTCGGTGTAGTATCTTCTGTATCCAAGTGTCGGTGTAGTAACTTCTGCATCCAAGTGTCGGTGAAGTAACTTCTGCATCCAAGTGTCGGTGAAGTAACTTCTGTATCCAAGTGTCGTTATAGTCACTTCTGTATCCAAGTGTCGTTATAGTCACTTCTGTATTCAAGTGTCGTTATAGTCACTTCTGTATCCAAGTGTCGGTGTAGTAACTTCTGTATCCAAGTGTCGGTGTAGTAACTTCTGTATCCAAGTGTCGGTGTAGTAACTTCTGTATCCAAGGTCTTTATAGTCACTTCTGTATCTATGTGTCGTTATAGTAACTCTTCTGTATCCAAGAGTCGTTATAGTAACTCTTCTGTATCCAAGAGTCGTTATAGTAACTCTTCTGTATCCCAATGTGGTTATAGTAACTTCTGTATCCAAGAGTCGTTATAGTAACTCTTCTGTATCAAGTGTCGTTATAGTAACTTCTGTATCCAAGTGTCGTTATAGTTACTTCTGTATCCAAGTGTCGTTATACTCACTTCTGTATCCAAGTGTCGTTATAGTAACTTTTGTATCCAAGTGTCGTTATAGTCACTTCTGTATCCAAGTGTCGTTATAGTAACTTCTGTATCCAAGGGTCGGGTCGTTATAGTAACTTCTGTATTCAAGTATCGTTATAGTATCTTCTGTATCCAAGAGTCGTTATTGTAACTTCTGTATCCAAGAATCGTTATAGTAACTTCTGTATCCAAGAGTCGTTATAGTAACTCTTTCTGTATCCAAGTGTCGTTATAGTAACTCTTCTGTATCCAAGAGTCGTTATAGTAACTCTTCTGTATCCAAGTGTCGTTATAGTAACTTCTGTATCCAAGTGTCGTTATAGTAACTTCTGTATCCAAGTGTCGTTATAGTCACTTCTGTATCCAAGTGTCAGTGTAGTAACTTCTGTATCCAAGTGTCGGTGTAGTAACGTCTGCATCCAAGTGTCGGTGACGTAACTTCTGTATCCAAGTGTCGTTTAGGTCACTTCTGTATCCAAGTGTCGTTATAGTAACTTCTGTATTCAAGTGTCGTTATAGTCACTTCTGTATCCAAGTGTTCGGTGTAGTAACTTCTGTATCCAAGTGTCGGTGTAGTAACTTCTGTATCCAAGGTCTTTATAGTCACTTCTGTATCTATGTGTCGTTATAGTAACTCTTCTGTATCCAAGAGTCGTTATAGTAACTCTTCTGTATCCAAGAGTCGTTATAGTAACTCTTCTGTATCCCAATGTGGTTATAGTAACTTCTGTATCCAAGAGTCGTTGTAGTAACTCTTCTGTATTCAAGTATGGTTATAGTAACTTCTGTATCCAGGAGTCGTTATTGTAACTTCTGTATCCAAGAGTCGTTATAGTTACTTCTGTATCCAAGAGTCGTTATAGTAACTCTTCTGTATCCAAGTGTCGTTATAGTAACTCTTCTGTATCCAAGAGTCGTTATAGTAACTCTTCTGTATCCAAGTGTCGTTATAGTAACTTCTATATCCAAGTGTCGTTATAGTCACTTCTGTATTCAAGTGTCGTTATAGTCACTTCTGTATCCAAGTGTCGGTGTAGTAACTTCTGTATCCAAGTGTCGGTGTAGTAACTTCTGCATCCAAGTGTCGGTGAAGTAATTTCTGTATCCAAGTGTCGTTATAGTCACTTCTGTATCCAAGTGTCGTTATAGTCACTTCTGTATTCAAGTGTCGTTATAGTCATTTCTGTATCCAAGTTTCGGTGTAGTAACTTCTGTATCCAAGTGTCGGTGTAGTAACTTCTGTATCCAAGGTCTTTATAGTCACTTCTGTATCTATGTGTCGTTATAGTAACTCTTCTGTATCCAACAGTCGTTATAGTAACTCTTCTGTATCCCAATGTGGTTTATAGTAACTTCTGTATCCAAGAGTCGTTATAGTAACTCTTCTGTATCCAAGTGTCGTTATAGTAACTTCTGTATCCAAGTGTCGTTATAGTTACTTCTGTATCCAAGTGGCGTTATACTCACTTCTGTATCCAAGTGTCGTTATAGTAACTTCTGTATCCAAGTGTCGTTATAGTCACTTCTGTATCCAAGTGTCGTTATAGTAACTTCTGTATCCAAGGGTCGGGTCGTTATAGTAACTTCTGTATTCAAGTATCGTTATAGTAACTTCTGTATCCAAGAGTCGTTATTGTAACTTCTGTATCCAAGAGTCGTTATAGTAACTTCTGTATCCAAGAGTCGTTATAGTAACTCTTCTGTATCCAAGTGTCGTTATAGTAACTCTTCTGTATCCAAGAGTCGTTATATTAACTCTTCTGTATCCCAGTGTGGTTATAGTAACTTCTGTATCCAAGTGTCGTTATAGTAACTTCTGTATCCAAGTGTCGTTATAGTCACTTCTGTATCCAAGTGTCGGTGTAGTAACTTCTGTATCCAAGTGTCGGTGTAGTAACTTCTGCATCCAAGTGTCGGTGACGTAACTTCTGTATCCAAGTGTCGTTATAGTCACTTCTGTATCCAAGTGTCGTTATAGTCACTTCTGTATCCAAGTGTCGGTGTAGTAACTTCTGTATCCAAGTGTCGGTGTAGTAACTTCTGTATCCATGTGTCGGTGTAGTAACTTCTGTATCCAAGGTCTTTATAGTCACTTCTGTGTCTATGTGTCGTTATAGTAACTATTCTGTATCCAAGAGTCGTTATAGTAACTCTTCTGTATCCAAAGTCGTTATAGTAACTCTTCTGTATCCCAATTTGGTTATAGTAACTTCTGTATCCAAGAGTCGTTATAGTAACTCTTCTGTATCCAAGTGTCGTTATAGTAACTTCTGTATCCAAGTGTCGTTATAGTTACTTCTGTATCCATGTGTCGTTATACTCACTTCTGTATCCAAGTGTCGTTATAGTCACTTCTGTATCCAAGTGTCGTTATAGTAACTTCTGTATCCAAGTGTGGTATAGTCACTTCTGTATCCATCCAAGTGTCGTTATAGTAACTTCTGTATCCAAGTGTCGTTATAGTAACTTCTGTATCCAAGTGTCGTTATAGTCACTTCTGTATCCAAGTGTCGTTGTACTCACTTCTGTATCCAAGTTTCGGTGTAGTAACTTCTGTATACATGTGTAAGCGTAGTAACTTCTGTATCCAAGTGTCGGAGTAGTAACTTCTGTATCCAAGTGTAAGCGTAGTAACTTCTGTATTCAAGTGTCGGTGTAGTAACTTCTGTATCCAAGGGTCTTTATAGTCACTTCTGTATCTAAGTGTCGTTATAGTAACTCTTCTGTATCCAAGAGGACGTTATAGTAACTCTTCTGTATCCAAGAGTCGTTATAGTAACTCTTCTGTATCCCAGTGTGGTTATAGTAACTTCTGTATCCAAGTGTCGTTATAGTAACTCTTCTGTATCCAAGTGTGTTTATAGTAACTTCTGTATCCAAGTGTGGGTGTAGTAACTTCTGTATCCAAGTGTCGGTGTAGTAACTTCTGTATCCAAGTGTCGTGTAGTAACGTCTGTATCCAAGGGTCTTTATAGTCACTTCTTTATGCAAGTGTCATTATAGTCACTTCTGTATCCAAGTGTCGGTGTAGTAACTTCTGTATCCAAGTGTCGGCGTAGTAACTTCTGTATCCAAGTGTCGGTGTAGTAACTTCTGTATCCAAGTGTCGGTGTAGTAACTTCTGTATCCAAGGGTCTTTGTAGTCACTTCTGTATCTAAGTGTCGTTTATAGTAACTCTTCTGTATCTAAGAGTCGTTTATAATAACTCTTCTGTATCCAAGTGTCGTTATAGTAACTTCTGTATCCAAGTGTCGGCGTAGTAACGTCTGTATCCAAGTGTCGTTATAGTAACTCTTCTGTATCCAAGTGTGGGTGTAGTAACTTCTGTATCCAAGTGTCGGCGTAGTAACTTCTGTATCCAAGTGTCGGCGTAGTAACTTCTGTATCCAAGTGTCGGTGTAGTAACTTCTGTATCCAAGTGTCGGCGTAGTAACTTCCTGTATCCAAGTGTCGGCGTAGTAACTTCTGTATCCAAGTGTCGGCGTAGTAACTTCTGTATCCAAGTGTCGGCGTAGTAACTTCTGTATCCAAGTGTCGGTGTAGTAACTTCTGTATCCAAGGGTCTTTATAGTCACTTCTGTATCTAAGTGTCGTTTATAGTAACTCTTCTGTATCCAAGAGTCGTTATAGTAACTCTTCTGTATCAACGGGTTCTTAAATTAACTCTTGTAGAATGCTTGTAATCTTTTTATTTTGTCGCCAAATTTTGTCCTGTTAATGATATGCTCTAGACGGTTACATTCTGAGAGAAGGCCAGTGTCCTTCAACATTCGACCCTTCTGTAGTTCATTATGGAATATTTAAGTGAACTTGGAAGGAAATGAACAGAATATTTAAGTGAACTCTCTG
>JACEFZ010022409.1:252500-407500 GCA_014155875.1 Cepaea nemoralis
AGGCAGAGACAGAGACAGAGAGAGACAGAGAGAGACACAGAGAGAGACAGAGAGAGAAACAGAGAGAGAGACATAGAGAGACAGAGAGAGAGACAGAGAGAGACAGAGAGAGACAGAGAGAGACAGAGAGAGATAGAGAGAGACACAGAGAGAGAGAGATAGCAACAGACAGAGAGAGAGACAGAGAGAGACAGAGAGAGAAGAGAGAGACAGAGAAGGACAGAGAGAGACAGAGAGAGACAGAGAGAAAGAGAGAGAGAGCGAAAGACAGAGAGAGAGACAGAGAGAGAGGCAGAGAGAGACAGAGAGACAGAGAGAGAGAAAGACAGAGAGGGAGAGACAGAGAGAGACAGATAGACAGAGAGAGAGACAGAGAGAGAGAAAGAGACAGGGAGAGACAGAGAGAAAAAGAGAGAGCGACAGACAGAGAGAGATAGAGAGAGAGGCAGAGAGAGACAGAGAGAGACAGAGAGAGACAGAGAGACAGAGAGGGAGAGACAGAGAGACAGACAGACAGACAGAGAGAGACAGAGAGAGAGAGAAAGAGACAGAGAGAGACAGAGAGAGACAAAGAGAAAGAGAGAGAGACACAGAGAGAGAGGCAGAGAGAGACAGAGAGAGACAGAGAGGGAGAGACACAGAGAGAGACAGACAGACAGAGAGAGACAGAGAGACAGAGAGACAGTGAGAGACAGACAGAGAGACAGACAGAGAGACAGAGAGAGAAAGATAGACAGACAGACAGAGAGACAGACAGACAGACAGACAGAAGGACAGAGTGAGACAGAGAGAGAGAGAGAGAAAGAGAGAGAGAGAGAGAGGGGGGAGGGAGGGAGAGAGTGAGAGAGTGAGAGAGAGACTGTATGTATGTACTTATAGGTACATTTTTGTTAGTGAGTTTGTGATTGTGAATGAGTATATGTGTATGCGAGGGAGTGTGTATTTGTGTTACTGAGTAGTGGTCTGTAAATGATGTAAGTATGTATGCAGGTATGTATGTATGTATGTATTTATGTATGTATGTGTGTATTTATGCACGTGTATGTGTGTGCATGTGTGTCACTGTCACATAACATGGTAATATGTATCACGTTCACAGACCATTATTTTGACAATGTTTTTATTTTTTCCCACCCTATGTCAGTGTAACAATAGATTGTTGATGAAAGGAAGATGAGTGATTGGAAGGGCTGAATGTAAGACAGGTCTGCGTGTCCAATTTGCGACCATTTGAAAATAAAGTTCGTTCGCTCGTTTATCTAATACAACGCTTTCATCTGATATACCAGTGGAAGTCAATAAGTTAGTCACAAATGGCTGCAGAAAAATAACTTAATATGATAACAACTTTAAACAAGTTTATTTGTATACATACATTGTCCCTTTATTTCTCAATATAATTTCCACCAACAATGATGCACGTATCCCATCGTTTTATCAGCCCTTCTAAACCGGCTGTATAGAACTTCGTGCTGTTTTCTAAACCACGTTTTCACTTCACATTCAACTTCGTCGTCATTCACGAAATGTCTCCCGCCAAGGTGGGTTTTCAGACTAAAAAGGTGGAAATCGCTAGGGGCTAAGTCGGGGCTGTAAGGTGGATGTTCCAGAACTTCCCACTTTAGTGGTTAATTTTCTCCTGAGTTAATCGAGCCGTATGTGGTCTGGCATTGTCTGGGTACCCACCTTGAGCACACTTTCTTAAATTTCAATCGATCATGCATTATGCTGTGAGCACCCTATTGCAGATGCTACAGAGTATATCGTTACTCGCCTGTCACCTCTAATCATCTCCTCCACCCGCCGCACGGATGCTTCTGTTGCAATCTCAACAGGACGATCAGATCGGATTTCATCAACAATCTTAGTGCGTCCTTGAGAAGATTTTTCTACCCAGCTATGCATCGCTTTACGGGACAAACATATGTATGCATAAACAGGAAGCATTTCCTTATGAATGTCCTTTGCAGGCAGTCCTTTTGCCCACAAAAAACGCACAACAGCACGTAGCTCTTTGGTTGTACACTCCGTAAGTACAGCCGCCATTTTGTTTATGCACTGAGCATGCGCATGAGACACCTAGCGCCACCTGACGAACGGGAATATAAAGTTCGATGTTGCTGTCCTAATGACACCTGTAGAAAACACCAACTACATTTACCTGCCATCCCACAGAACTGTGTGACTTACTTATTGAATCGCCCTCGTATAATACGTGTCTGCTCCCATGTCAACAACTCTTAAGTCATAACTGGGGCACACCCCTACTTCCCACTTTCCACCATCCAGTTTTGTTAGGTTCAGACCTTGTTGTTTTTCTTGGCACTGAATCTTGACCTAGTAGATGTGAGTACTGTATTACGACCAGGGACGCCCAACTGTAGTTTGACAATCACATCACCAAACAGACCGTCCATGATTTCTACAAGACAGGTCAGTGCCAGGAATTTACTAACAGTTAGTTAGTTGCATATCTCTTACAGAGCATCGTGGGCAACCCCAGTATTTTTAGGCTGTTTGTGATTTCTTGGCAAGTTTACGTTCAGTAGTTTGCCATTGCTTTCTGAACGACCGGAACTCATACCGTTGTATGGGAACCAACGCAAGGCTGTCTGCTGTAAAATCTCCCACAGTTGTGTTTCGAACGCGTTCAAACTCGTTAACCCATTGGCCACAGACCTGGCTACTGCCAGTGGATCACCATGTATTCTGCCACGCATTCAACAGGAAAACCTGGCTTCTGCCTTCCCTTGTAAATGATGTCCACAACCACTCACACATCAACAGGAAAACCTGGCTACTGGCTTCCCTGGTACATGATGTCACCGACCAGTCACACATCAACATCTATATAGAAAAAGCAGTTTATTTTTATACGTACATCGTCCCTTTATTTCTCAACATAATTTCCATCAACATTGATGCACTTATGCTATCGTTTTATCAGTCCTCCCAAACCGGCTGCATAGAACTGCGTGCTTTGTTTTCATTTACCTGTCATCCCACAGAACTGTGTGACATACTTATTGACTCACTCTCATAACGTGTTCTACCCAGCTTTGCACCGCTTTACGGGAAATCGTTGGGGGATAATCCACTGAAAACCCACCTTGGCGGGAGACATATCGCGAGTGACGCGGAAGTTGAATGTGAAGTGAAAACGCTGTTTAGAAAACAGAGCACGCAGTTCTATGCAGTTGGTTTGGCAGGACTGATAAAACGATGGGATAAGTGCATCATCAAATTTGGTGGAAATTATGTTGACAAATAAAGGGACAATGTATGTACACAAATAAACTGGTTTCAAGTTATTATCATAGTCAGTTATTTTTCTACAGCCATTTGTGACTTACTTATTGACTTACCCTCGTGCGTGTGTGTGTGTGTGTGTGTGTGTGTGTCGTCATCATCATCATCATCATCATCATCATCATCATCATCATCATCATCAAGTGCCCTGCCAGCTTGCGTAGGCGTTCATGGCTCTCCACAGATCTCGGTCTTTGGTGTTCTGGATCAACTCCGCTGTTGATATTCCTCCATGCCACCATATCAATCCATCCAGCATCATTTCTCTTGGTCTGCCTCTGCCTCTCTTCCCCTCGATGTTTCCAGTTGTCATGATGTTCTCCAATGCCTCTCTTCTCATCACATGACCAAAGAAAGATGTTTGTCGCTTACTTATTGTTGTATATATTGTTCCAGTTTCATTAGCCTGAATCAGGCAGTCGTTGTTAGTTACTCTGGCAGTCCAAGAAATTCGCAATATTCGTCTCAGGAACCACATCTCTGTTGCTTCTAATTTCTTCTTAATTTGTTCATTTACATTCCAAGATTCACTGCCATACAGCAAAACTGGTTCTACATAACATTTCAGCACTCTCTTTCTTACATTCAGTGATAGTGACTTATTGCATAAGATACTCTTCATTTTCTGAAATGCGGCTTCTGATTGCTCTATAATGCTCTTAATCTCTGCTGTACATCTTCCAACTGATGTAAATGCTCTTAGGTATTTAAAATTATCCACTTGGTTGAGAATTTCCCCTTTTATTTTTATGTCACATTTTGGTGTCACCATTTTCTTTTATATCACCATTGTTACTGTTTTCTTGATATTCAAGGAGCATCCTTTCCTTGCACTCTCTGTTACTACACTGTCCAACAATTGTTGTAGGTCTGTTGATTTATCCGCCACCAATACTGTGTCATCTGCATAGCGTATATTATTTATATTATAACCTCCAACTAGTATTCCTGGCATCTCTTTGATCTCTCTCATTATTACTTCGCCATATAGGGAGAGAGGTCTGGTGACAAGACAACCCCTATTGTACTCCTAGCTTTATCTGTTCGTAACTACCCTCTTTATTTCCCATTTTAATTGCTGCTACTTGGTTCAAGTAAATATTCTTTATTATTCATAAATCTTTCCCGTTGTTGATATCTTCTGATATTTTAATCAGCTCATCATGTTTTACTTTATCAAATACCTTAGTATAATCTATGAAGCACAAATATATGTCTTTCTGTTTCCTTATTGACCTTTCTATTAATGTTCGTAATGTATAAATTGCATTGTTTGTGCCTTATCCTCCACAAATCCATACTGTTCTTCACTAATTTCCATTTTTATTTTATTTCCGATTCTTCTCATTATGATTCTGAGTTGAAGCTTAGTGATATGGTTTATGAGATTAATTATACGAAAATCTTCACATTCAATTGCTTCTGGTCTTTTTGGTACAGCTATATGTCAACAACTCATGTGTAAGGCATCATCAGATTACTTCTCCCACACCATACAAGAAACTTGCAAGTCGTGTGAGAGGAATTAAATGGTACATTTTATTGCCGTAGGCTCTTTACAAGTACGTAACAGTCGCTATCAAAACCACACACAAAGCCACAGAATTGCCTATCACTAGTGTTCTAAACTCTAATGCTATCTCTATCTATTTGGTTACACAAAACTCCTATCAATACTAAACAAGTGCTCTCTACAAAGTCAGTCCCCAGTCTGACTAGTTGGCTCGCGTGGTCACACACCACGCGGAAGGACCTTGATGTGTCCTTCGGCTTTCTGCGTGCCGTTCCACTTGGCACGCTGACATTAGCTGTCTTCTGTTGAGTGGCATTCGTGGCTATTACATAGGCGTGATTCTGTCGTGACCAGAGTGCTAACCATCTGGTCAACGTCTCCGTGTCTCATGAGAGAACTAGTTAATAGTCCCCCATTCTATCATCTACCCTGCCCTTATATCGGGGCACTTTATCACCTCTATTCTATTTGAGGTTGACCACTCTTCCCGGTGGTATTCTATCTTGAGAAGACCTCCGTCCTTTATGTACCAGTCTTTGACACACACCCTCCCCTCCTGTGTTGCGTCATCAACTTTGACTCATTGGTTGTGACGCAAGGGGTTTCTAAAAAAATTAGTGTCTCTAATTTTTGTCAAAGACTGTAGATAATCTGGCTTTGGGTAACTGCATAGACTTCTACTGACTAATGTCACAATGTAGTATCACTTTACTTGGCTACTGGCAATCGCCACAAACTTGTCTGGTTTGGCGTGAGCCCTATTCTCAATCGCAATATTATATTAATTAGAGGTATGTCTGAACCGGACCGTTGTCTTATAAGACCTGCCCTCCAATAGTAAATTAACTTACTACCCATACAAAGTTGACTTTATTAGGGTCAACACATGAATTGCTTCATGTCCCCCATATAATATTAAACAACCATTACCCAAGCTGTGTGCGACAGGCTTTACCTATTTCGCTTCCGCGTGTAAAGTTATCTTTCACTGTTAAGTTAGTGTTTCGTTGTCTATTATGTCCCCTGATCCGGAGTTATCTCCCTTTGATCTATAAAATATGTATGCAATTTATATATTTGTTTTTCTGGTTGTTTGCGTGTTTGGATGTAATTACTAATATAGTCTACCTTCTAACATGTATATCTATCTATCATGTGTATGTATGTTAGTTTTTACGTGCCATAATTCGGTTAAATGTGGCCACAAACAAGTGTATAACACTAATTCGTGACTACGTTTCCGTCTTATGAGACTTAAAATACTTTATCTAAGATCTAAACTAAACTACACACAACACATCCATCACAGCACACTTCCAACATTGAAAGCAAACACCTGACGCAGACAACATATAAAAAGTCGCGTTGAGCGGCAGAAAAATCCGCTGACCGATCTCTCTCTCTCTTGTATAATTTACATTCGCTCTCACTTTCACACTTCTGTCACACATCTTTCACCCTCCCAATTATTTAAAAACCTTGGAGTGACACTGTACACGTTTGGCTCAGTTTGAGAAAGTTGAGCTGAATGACTGTGCGTAAATCGCTGCACGAGTCATGTATATACAACATATTTACATGTAAGAGCAAAGGGTTGATGGTTTGTGGGATGTGGATTTTAATTCCTGAGAATAACTCGTTAAAATGTCTAGGGGGTTTTATTGATTCTCTGGTCACTGGTAAGAATGCAGGGTGATCAGGGATATTTACCACAAATCCCAGGAAGAAAGAGCTCAATCCTTGAAACAATGGCATCTGTGTGTAGGTTTCCCTTCCCACTTCATCACCCTTTACATTATCTATGGTGCTAGAAGGATATTGATTGCTCACAACATATAAACAACCACTTGTTGGACACCACATTTACTTGATGTACACAACACTTTTGGACAAACAGTTCAGGTATTAACTCAAGATCTGCAATTACATATATAGATGTGTAATAAACACTATGCATTTTCAGACAGGCATGGGAATGATATGCAGTATTACAACATAGTACCCAGTGACCCCAGAAAAAAACATGGTTATTTACAAACAACACAACAACCACAAATTGGTTCTGCTAACTTGACTCATTGTACCTAGATATAATCACACTGGTCTAGGTGCAGAAACCCAACATCTATATATTTGTTTCTGACACCAGGTACAATTATCATATTTAAAAATAATGAGTTGATGTCAAAATACTATTTACCTTAACCATCATTGGTTCTACCTCATTACCCACTAACACTCTTTATATGTCATAGAAGAAAAAAACACACACATGAAAACAGTTGATACTTAATAATTAAATTAATTAATTATAGTGTTCATTTAGGCATTGCGGATGGGTATTCTTCTCCAGTGCAAAGCAGTTAATGTCCATATTTATCCGTGACAGCAATAAATACTCACAGTCATGTTTAATGTCCACTGAAGTTTGTTGCGGAACAACTTATAATCCTTATTATGAAATAAATTCACCACATATCTCCTCCGTGGAGCTGGATTCAAGAATCTTCTTTGCGAACGGCTCGGTGTCAGTGTGAAATTGAGGCCTGGGTTGGTCATACCTTCAGGAGATGCATCTTTGGTCTTGGACTAAGGTTCTTCCCTATATCACCATATCTGATGAAAAGGATGCCTACCTTTCAGCGTCTTGGCTTATAATATCCGAATCTCAATTTTGTTCCCACAGATTTTTCACCCACCTAGTCATCAGTCTATAACCTATTCCACCGTTATTGGCATTTAGGCTGACATGGGACCAGCACAGAGTTCTGATTCATTATTTACTTTCAGGGTAGACATACAATTCTGCTTGTTATTCATTTGGTTCATCTGGAATTAATTCCAGGATTCTGCTGCAGGCATGGAACTGAAGAATATTGACTCCACCACATATCCAGGGTTGCAAGCCATCAGGTGATTCCTGTGGTTGCAGGCGTAGAGGCATTTACTCCGCTAGCTGCTTTCATATGGTCTTTTTTTTATGTGTTCAGGTTTGGGAACCTTGAGGTAATCTGGTGTAGGTATGGTTTTCAGTTGGCATCTTGGTTGTATTGGTTCAATGTCTTCTTCCCATTTGTTTGAGTTGGTGTTCATAGCTAGAACTTGGTGTTGCATGGCTGGAACCTTATGTTTGACTTTTGCAGCTGTGAGATGTTCTTTCGAAGACTTATCCATTGTGGATATTAACTTGGTAATCCAACCAACAGTTGAAGGTTACTCACTGTTGTTAGTTTTAGTAACTTGCTAGAAGGATTGTCCCAGTTTCACTGACTTGGTTGAATGATGAGGCCATAGGTGATACTTCTCAGAAGTAAAGCAGACGATACACTGTTGTCAGTACTCTGTTGATCTTCATCTTTGTAGATTATTAGATCTTGAAGTCCATCCTGGATATTCCTACTAAAATAGGACTTAATCACTCACCCAGTCAGTTGTCTTCTAATTTATTTGTTGCTCGCTATGGAGCTATTGAGCGCCGCAGTAAACATTGAGGTATTGCTAGATCCAGACTATGGTTTGGACATTCACTTTATGGCTGTTGACCCAGGATCCAGTGTTAGTGATATAGTCCCACCAAATTCAACCACCACCTGCTTCTCTTCTATAGAAAAGGGATGACAAGAATACAACACTAGCATTAACCTACTGTGTTATGGTAAAAGGTTTACAACACAATTACAAACACAAATACAAAACACCAAGGGGAGAAGGGGAAAGGAGTGGGTGTCCATGTTCCACTGTCCCTCATTGCTGAGTAGAGCCATTCTGACTCTTCATAGTGAGTAAGGTATTTTCTCACTTATATTTTGTTCTGTTGTTACTGGGACTATTGGATGGGTGAAGTCATTCTGTCCATCCAACATGTTGATATTGTCTCTCTCATGACTTGAAGAGAATAGCCTATACAGAATCCCTGTGGTTTCTAATGCCGCGTCTTCATTTCGGCACTATAATCCTCACTAGGTCAAGACTATTCACCATTGGCTTCTTAAGTACTGACATACATATGTATTCTTACATCAACATCCTCTAATCCCAAGGTGAAACATTAAAATGTATATTCCCACAGTAAAAAGTAACAATCAGAACAAAGAAAATTCTCATACCAGAAAAAGACATACATGTACATTTCTCTGATATTAAGTACATGATACTCATACATAATAATTAATCATAATGCTGATGCAGGGAGCCTTTGTTTTTGGGCTTTCTCAGGGGTTAATCCATAACTTAAAACATACATTGTTTTCCCCCACTGCGTACAGCAGATGAGGATAGTAGTCGCTGTGATATATTTTGTCAAGGACTGCTATTATTCAAGCAATTTATTCACATCAATCTTCGCTTCTGTTCCTACTACAGTGAGGTGATGCGGAGTGAATCCTATCCGAACATGCATTTACATCACGCGTTTAATAGTTCATGAATTTATATTCAAACATGGCCTGTCCCTAACACTATTTTATGAAATGATTATATGTTCACCCTCATATGGAGTGGTTACTAATCTGTTAACAAAAGAATGGTACTAAAATTTAGCACTATATTTCCAAGTTACAGATTATAATGTGGCAAAATATTTTATCCCCTGACTAAGTAAGAGTCAGGAATATGCGTAATCATTTGTATGTCCCCGCATGGATAAAACAAGTTCAGAGACATCCTTACCAGTGCATTTACACTACATAGGATATTTGAAAGTGGCAGACACCAGTTCTCTACTTGTGCAGTATGAAATCAAGAGTCTGCTCCTACATTGAGAAAAATGTTTCTTTAAAGTCCAATCTCTACAGTACATAAATTATTTGCAGATTTCTAAGCATCGATAGGGATATATAGTTCCATTGCATAGAAGTTATTTTTCATAGGACTATGAAATTGGCAGAAACGAGTTTTCTTCTCTGAAGTATGAATCAGGAGTCTTTCCTAAATTGAAAAGAGTTTCTAACATGAGAGTTGATACTCTGTGTACTACAGTACACATACTATTCATAGGTTATAAACACTATTTAGTTAGATATAAGTTCATAATGCCTATAAAAGATATTAACATACGAATTTGAAATGGTAAGACCTAGAAAATTTACAGCGTGGCGCCCACATGTGTTTCTTTGGTAAACATCATCCAGCCTGGTTTAAGAGAATTGTAACTAATTCTTAATTAAACATACTGGTCTATGTAAAACATAAATCCATCTTAATAATATAGATATAACATACCAATAGCTTGAAGAGAATCATGTTTTTAAAGGCAACAATACCTTTTCCCCACACGGGGAAAGAAATCCCACAAGAGAACGCACGTCTGTTTACTTTCTTAGCTTGAACCAAAAATGGCTACACTGGGCCTTTGTCTTACAATCATTCAACGACTGTTGGCCAGGTACGTAAAAGAAATAAAGCCAAATAAATTTAGCTCGCCACAGTCAGTCTATCGCTGTTTTATTTTCTATTCCTACATTAAGTAAGTTACTTAAACAGTAATTGTAAGGGTTTGTTTATTTTTAAGGGAGTCCATAAATAGGAAAGGGTAAGGACGTTTTATTATATCGCTGCACGAGTCATGTATATACAACATATTTACATGTAAGAGCAAAGGGTTGATGGTTTATACCCTTGGTCTTATGACCAACTATATTTTACTGTAATAATACTCTAACTACTGACATACTATTACTACTACTATAAATGTGTATTTAATGTGTTAACTATTTTAATCTATTTTGCCACATTAATGCTAAGATATGCTTCCATTAATCCTAATATTTATCTAATTTAAGGGATGTAATCTAACTTATTTAAAATGAAGTTAATGTGAGATGAGTTATGTACCTTTGTGAAATGGGTAATGTAAAATCTAATGAATTATGTACCTTTCTAACATGGGTAATTTGAGATATGAAAAAATTATAACTGATGTTTTTAAATGAGAAACTATATGATTGATATTCTTAGTCTAAATGGTGTAAATGACGTATATTTAATTGTCTAATATTTTTATCGAATGGTTCATTAAGATGGAATGAAATCAACTGAAATGAAACAAAGTTGAATGTAATAAACTAAATGGTACTATTCCTATCTAAAGTACTATCTCTTCTATTTTTAAGGTAAGTAAGTGGGTAAGATAATGATTTATGTAAACTACTAAAAAAAATGAAAACTACATTATTTCCTAACTCTAAGTGTAAATTACAGTTACCTATTCTACCTATAATTTATCATACTATTAAAATATTATAATACATATCACAATAAGTATTTATATACATAGTATTCAAATACTCCAGGTTAGTTGTTGCCCCAATGTTCAGAAATTGCTTTCATTGGCATACTATATAATTACACTTGTCCTGGGTATATTAAATACAATACACAGTCATACTTGTGTCCTATGGGTATGGCACCTGTAGAGTTCGCTTGTGTCGTAGACCAGTATTTTTTTAGTGTCTGTATTTATGGACCGTTCTGACACTGTTTTTCTCTGTTTAACACAAATGATTCACCGGACACATATGGAGCTTAGTAAATAACGAGCTGTTCCAGTTCACACGGTGATATATTTGTTTTTCGGAGTACAGTTCTTCTTTTGATGTCTACGGACACATTGTAGATCACTGTTCTTAGTACCTAGTTTAGCACATACTGTCTATGTATTCATACAATATTTTACATAGAATATTATACTGTACTATTGTAACAATTATTACTCTACACACTTATGTGGAATCTCTGGTATTTCTACCTCAGATGGTCGACTAAGGGTATCAGCCAGAATGTTGTCCTTACCCTTGATATGCTCTATACTAAAAGTATAGTTTTGAAGGATTAGCGACCACCTGTATATCCGGTCATTCCGATGCACACCACTTTGTATGACCGTGATTGGGGAGTTGTCAGTCTGGACAATGAAGTGAACACCCGCTAGAAATCGATGGAGCTTTCTCACCGCATAGATGACGCTTAGGGCTTCCAACTCTGATATGGAATATCTGGACTCAGCAGGTGTGATCTTACGGCTCACGTAGCAAATCGAGTGGAAGATGCCATCATAAAATTGGCCTAGTACTGCAGCGATGGAGATTCTGCTGGCATCTGTCCTAAGATAATAAACGAGCCTAGGATTAGGCAAGCGGAGGATTGGTACATTACTAAAAAGGATTTTCAATTTTGACAATGCAGAAATTAATAATGCATCTTTGACATCTAATTTTACAGATGCTTTTAAAACATTGGAAAATACACTTGTACTTTCCGCTAAATTTGGTATGAATTTGCTATAGTAATTTACTAACCCCAAAAGGCTTCTCACCTGCTTCTTTGTGGTAGGCATGGTCAGATTCATAATTTTTGTATTAATTCTATTGTCAGTCTTAAGTTGACCTTGTGAAATGACATGACCCAAAAAGTCAATTTCTTTTAGACCCAATTCAACTTTGCTCGGTTTGACAGTGAGACCGAAGAGTCGCAACCTATCAAAGACATGTCTCAGTTTCAGTAAGTGTGTTGTCCAGTCATCAGTATGGACACATTTATCATCTATATAAGTCACTGTATTCGTCACTCCATGCAGTAGATCTCTAGTTAAGCGTACGAAAGTGGCAGGAGCATTTCGAAGTCCGAAAGGAAGAAAACGCCACTCGTAAAGTCCTAAAGGAGTTGAAAAAGCAGTAAGATGAATGGATTGAGTCTGCATAGGGACCTGCCAATATCCCTTAGTAAGATCTAATTTAGAAAAGATTTTGGAGGTGGACATGTCAAGGATAAGATCTTCGCAGGAAGGAATTGGTTCTGCGTCGATCTTAGTGACGTTGTTGAGTTTTCGATAGTCCACACACAGACGAATTGTGGAGTCTTTTTTCTTAACTAGGACGATTGGAAAGGAGTACTCAGATGTAGATTTCTGGATGATCCCACTAGCTTCTAAATTAAGAATTTCCTTATTTAGACTTTCTCTATAGCTGAGTGGGATAGAGTACGGCCTGCATTTAATAGGCTTAGAGTCCGAAAGAAGAATGGAGTGCTCGATTCTGTCCGTCCTACCTGGAATGTCAGAAAATATGTCTTTATACTCTGTCACTAATTGTACTAATTGTCGTCGTTGACTGTCTGTTAGTTCCTGTTCTAACCGTATGCTATCCAATGTCGCAGTCTTGTCTACAATAGGAACAGGTAGTTCCAGACCGTCGTCGTCTACCTGATTCAGTACGGTGGTGGTGCTAAGTGCGTATTCTGTAAGCTCACTAGGTGTATGGAATTCGTCGGATTTGCCAGTCTCGCTAACTAGTGTAGTTGTGTATGTCTGTCGTCTGATCACTAGGTGTGGGTGCACTATGTTCGTCTGTCTCTACATCTGTCTCTTGTCGTGAAAAGTAAGGTTTCAGCATGTTGACATGGAATATCTTTAAGTGTCCGTTTATTGATATTTCATAGTCAACATCTGAAAGTTGTTGTATCACCTTGAAAGGCCCTTGCCATGAAGTTAACGTTTTATTATGCTTGTCTGGTAGTAGCACCATTACGTATTGATCAGTTTCAAGTGTTATGGTTCTAGCACCTTTGTTAGGACTGTGATGTCCGAGGATATCTGCACTGTTCACTGGAGTGAAACCATTCTTCTCCTCCCAGACAGATATTTCTTCATCTGTACAGTGCCTTAGCTGGGGTAGACACCCAAGAATTAACTCAGCACAAGGGTTGTCTAGTATTGCACAAGTAAAGGTACCAGAAAGGAACGGGGTGTTTATATGGGCTCTTGCCAGAGGATAGGTTTCTATATTACCAGAAAAAGTCCGGCATTTTACAGAGTCACCAGTATAATCCTTTGGATTAACAAGTTCCTTTTTCACACCAATAATAGAGCTCCCACTGTCAAGCAAACATCGGCATGGCTTATCATTGACCATTGCAGAGTGAAACAATAGATTGCCTCTGGAGGCTATAACTGCATTTGCATTCTCTACGGAGGATGTTACAATATGCCCACATTCTAATTTTCCGTCTGCATGAAATTGGTGGCATTGGACACAATTGTCAAAACTTAATACATCGTTCACACAACAGACATCTTCAGATTGCTTGAAAGGTAATACATTTTCAATCTCACATTCAGTCTCACTACCACTATCAGAAGATGTATCAATCAAAATAGCATTGTTGGCTTTCATACGTTGGCGGCCCAGGCACTTATTTGAATAATGGCCGTAGCTGGAACAAAAGAAGCATTTGATTGCACGCCTGTATGCAGATCTTTTGGTTTGTTGCTTCTTAATAACATTTTCAAGATGCGCCGGATAATTTGGCGATTTGTCACACATAGAATAAGTGTCATGCAAAAGTTGACAGTAAATACATTTTGACACTTTCCTATCTTTCTGGTCGATTTTCTGAAAAGGTTGTCTCTTACTCTGATAATTTTTAGGTTGGTCTTTCACAAAAGAAACCACTTCAGAGTCATTTGAGGTCTCGAAAATATCTCTGTTAGAAGAAAAATATGCAGATCCTTTCTTTTCGAACTGCTCTATGTTCTCAATGTCTGACTGCTGTAAAAATTTAGCAAAAGGAGATGGTATAGTGGATATGACTTTATCCATGGCTATTAAATTTTTCAGTCTATCAAAGTCTTTTCCTATGTTAGCTGCTTTAAGCCACCTATCTAGTACACTCTGAACATTTGAGACGTAATCAATGAAAGTCTCACTAGGTTTAGGTTTTAAATTTGAGAACTGAACCTGATACCCAGGGGCATCAAGTAAAAAGTGTTGCATTATCCTATCATGGATGTACTGATAGTTGGATCTAAGATCTGTTGGTATTGATTCTATCACTTTAAGGGGCTCACCACTTAGGTTCTTCATATAAATCATAGCCCACATTTCTATTGGCACTTGGTGATATTTAAACTGATACTCGACATTTTCTGTCCAGGCTGATATGGAATCTTCTTTACAATATGGTTTGATAATATTTTTGTATTTGTTGAACTTATTTTCTTCTTGTTGACTTTTTAGTTTAGTGGCAGAGATCTCTGCGTGTGAGTCTACATCCATACCTTTCATCTTTAACTGTGTCTCTGATTCTACTTGTATTTGTTTTTCCTTAACTCTTGCCATTTCATCTATCTCTTTTTGCTTTAATTCTTTCTCCTGATCTAATTGCTTTTGCTTTAATTCTTTCTCTTGATCTAATTGCTTTTGCTTTACATCTACTTCCTTCTGTTTAATTTCTAATTCTTTTTGCTTAATCTGTTTGTCATCTTCTAACTGTTGTTGCTTAATCTCCTTATCATGTTCTAACTGCTTCTGTTTAGTTTCTAATTCTTTTTGTTTATTTATCTCAGCTAGATCTATCTGGTGTTGTCTTTCTTGTGCGCGTTCTTCTCTCTCCGCATTCTCTTTTCGTATACGTTCAGCTGTCTCCGCATCTTTTGCTTCTTTAAATTTCTGATCAGCATACTGTTCTAGCTCTTTACCTGTGTATTGCATTTCTTTGCCTGCTTTTACGAAATCAGCTAACGTAGCCATGATGTTTGGTAATCAGCTAGCTTTGACCTACACTGAACTCTTTAATCACTTATTTTTCTTTTGATATGTTATGTTTCTTAATATCTAAACGCTACAACTTGTATTCTATGTTTATCACCTGAAATATTTAATCCTGAAAAAAACAGAGCACAACCGTATGCTAATGCATCAAAAGCTGAAAAAGAGATGCACTATTAACCACATTGCATGCCAAAAATATTGAGTATACTCAACTTAATGTTCCCGAGAATCAGGGAACACACTCCGGTAACGCAGGTCACCTTCTTTGCCACTTCGGCACAGACACGAGTTTTCTAATTAGGTCACCTGTTTGGTACTTCGCACACACACGAATCTTGTACTCAGCTGTTGTTCACCCTGGTTTACAGAGCAGCAACAATTAACAAATAGTAACTGACATATTATTCGACAATTTGATACATCACCATGACATGCCCACACAAAAAAAGAATATAGTTAACTTAATATTAAATTGTCAATGTCCTGTCTTCGTTCTAACTTTTTATGCCTTTCGTCACTAACCTAATTTAATTCTATGCAAGTGTTGTGCAGACCAAGTCTAATTTGCATGGCCGAAAGTAGTGCCCTCGTGACGGTAAACACAAGAAAAAGTACGAAAAAAAAATTCAATAACTGCTTTGAGATAAATAAAAATATATTAATATTGTTTAAATAAACAAATATATTCAATTACTAACTCAAATAAACAAATAATAGGTAATATAAAGCAACGATTCAGGCGGGCAGCAGCTTACCGAGTTGTAAACATTCAGATGCTGAATGCCAATGGCGTGGAACAACCGCTGGTCAATCGTAACACGTCAGAGGCGCAGCGCTATTTTTAGCTTCCAAAAATCGATAATGTTGCTGGCTGTGTATCGCTCCGCCAAGAATCATTTTTGATAGTTATTCATAAATATACAAATAATTACATGAATAATTACATGAATAAATAAAGAAAATAATAATATCAATACTTACAACTTTGAAGAACACATGATTTAAGTATATAATATTTTACTAAACACAAATAAGCATTATTTCGTCACGATAGGCACAGTTTAGCTCGCAACTTGTCCTAGTCTGCACACGTCATCGTCACTGACACAAATTAAATTCACTACTTCACTATTTGTAACCTTAGTCAAGAGCCGTGGATGAGTGTATTAGCTTGGCTCTTTCGTCCAAGCCACACTTCTGACACCACATTAATCTTTGCCTGTCAACAACTCATTTGTAAGGCATCATCAGATTACTTCTCCCACACCATACAAGAAACTTGCAAGTCGTGTGAGAGGAATTAAATGGTACATTTTATTGCCGTAGGCTCTTTACAAGTACGTAACAGTCGCTATCAAAACCACACACAAAGCCACAGAATTGCCTATCACTAGTGTTCTAAACTCTAATGCTATCTCTATCTATTTGGTTACACAAAACTCCTATCAATACTAAACAAGTGCTCTCTACAAAGTCAGTCCCCAGTCTGACTAGTTGGCTCGCGTGGTCACACACCACGCGGAAGGACCTTGATGTGTCCTTCGGCTTTCTGCGTGCCGTTCCACTTGGCACGCTGACATTAGCTGTCTTCTGTTGAGTGGCATTCGTGGCTATTACATAGGCGTGATTCTGTCGTGACCAGAGTGCTAACCATCTGGTCAACGTCTCCGTGTCTCATGAGAGAACTAGTTAATAGTCCCCCATTCTATCATCTACCCTGCCCTTATATCGGGGCACTTTATCACCTCTATTCTATTTGAGGTTGACCACTCTTCCCGGTGGTATTCTATCTTGAGAAGACCTCCGTCCTTTATGTACCAGTCTTTGACACTATAAATACAGATATCAGCATATAGCTCGGTAAATATCCATTGCGTACCCTCATATATATATATATATATATATATATATATATATATATATATATATATATATATATATATATATATTTATATATATCTGGCCATAACTCGCCACCGGCTCGTGGTGGTGAGGTCTCGGTGGATTGACGCTGAGCCGCCAGCGTCTGCAGCCTACCTTGTGCCAGACGTATTGGTTACCCATTCCTCTGGAATACACAAGACTAGGCCGAGAGAGAGATCGTGTCGTTTGGGCATCACATGATTCTCTGAAGCTCTGCCCAGACATTGTGATGGAATATTGGCCACATTCCACTCACATACTTTGGTCTGTCAAGACTGCAAGGTGTCTACTATATATATATATATATACATATATATATATATATATATATATATATATATATATATATATATATATATATATATATATATATATATCTGTTCAGTGTTGTTTGTCCATCAAGAATAATGATGACCACTCATTTCATCCAGTTGGGTTGAAAGTATGGAGCCGTGAGTTCTAAGATGGCTGATAAGGCCTATTTTGGCTCGAAATGTTCTTTGACAATGCGGACAAAGAATGCTTGACGTTCCAGGAAGAGGATCTCCTGCAGTGGTTTTTCTGTCCAGCCTTTTCTTCACAGCTCTTGCAGTCCTGGTTGCTTCACAAGTGACTGCACCCTTTTGTAATGATGTACGCACTATATATACCTACATATATCTACACACACACACACACACACACACACACACACACACACACACACACACACACACACACACACACACACACACACACACACACACACACACACACACACACACACACACACACACACACACACACACACACACACACACACACACACACACACACACACACACACACACACACACACACACACACACACACACACACACACACACACACACACACACACACACACACACACACACACACACACACACACACACACACACACACACACACACACACACACACACACACACACACACACACACACACACACACACACACACACCACACACACACACACACACACACACACACACACACACACACACACACACACACACACACACACACACACACACACACACACACACACACACACACACACACACACACACACACACACACACACACACACACACACACACACACACACACACACACACACACACACACACACACACACCACACACACACACACACACACACACACACACACACACACACACACACACACACACACACACACACACACACACACACACACACACACACACACACACACACACACACACACACACACACACACACACACACACACACACACACACACACACACACACACACACACACACACACACACACACACACACACACACACACACACACACACACACACACACACACACACACACACACACACACACACACACACACACACACACACACACACACACACACACACACACACACACACACACACACACACACACACACACACACACACACACACACACACACACACACACACACACACACACACACACACACACACACACACACACACACACACACACACACACACACACACACACACACACCCACATTCACAAATTCTCATAAATAACCACAAACAGACTTACAAATTCCCCCATTTAGAAACCACACTTATACACACGCACACACAGACATATGCACACGGACACGTGTACATTGGCAGTAGGTTCTTTGTATTGTTCACGTGCTGTCGGCGGAAGCAGCATTCGTCTCTTTTGAACTCAACCGAGAGCGGAGACTTCAAACGGCCGTCTCTCGCAGGTTAGGCACGAACTGTTGTTCTCGAAAACCGGCTCGGTTGATTGGTCATTGATTTCTGTTGGCGAAAGTGTCTTGGCGAGAAAGTTCGCCTGCGAGAGCATTGAGAAGCTTTAGTTTCTGTAGTTTGTGAAGTTATGTCCGAGGCAATTGGCGAGAAATCCCCATTGTAGAAACTGGTCTAAGATTACAGTTCTTTAAGCATTACTTGCTGGTTCGAACCGCAGTAGCGAAATGTCCTTAACTCGCAAGTATTACATATTTTTATACCATACATTTGTCATTGTAATACTTTCTATCCCAGATATTCTTTGAATATATTTCTTGAATTCTGCTGTCCCACACATTTGTCACTGTCATACTTTTATCTCAGACAGCTTTTACTTTAACTCTTGCTATCCTGTGAAGTGGTTACGCTAAATCTTCATATCCCATATATTTATTACTTCAGATATGTGTTACTCCAGACAGTTGTTACTCTAACTCTGTTGTCGCAGACAGTTGTTACTCTAACACTGCTATCCAAGACAGTTGTTGCTCTCATTTTGCTGTACCTGACAGTTGTTATTCTTACTCTGCTGTTCCAGACAGTCATTGCTCTCACTCTGCTGTCCCATAATAGTTTCCCTCTCTCTCTCTCTCTGCTGTCCTAGACAGACATTGCTCTTTCTATGCTTTCCCAGAAAGTTGTTTCTCTCACTCTGCTGTCCCAAAGAGTTGATTCTCTCACTCTGCTGTCCGAACAAGTCATTCTAACTCTGCTGTCCCAGACAATTGTTACCCTAATTCTATTGTCCCAGACAGTTGATTCTCTCACTCTGCTGTCCCAGAAGTTGATTCTCTCACTCTGCTGTCCCAGACAGGTTGATTCTCACACTCTGCTGTCCCAGACAGTTGATTCTCTCACTCTGCTATTCCCAGACAGTTGATTCTCTCACTCTGCCGTCCCAGACAGTTGATTCTCTTACTCTGCTGTCCCAGACAATTGATTCTCTCTTTCTCTGCTGTCCTAGACAATTGATTCTCTCACTCTGCTGTCCAGACAGTCATTGCTCTCACTCTGCTGTCCCAGACAGTCATTGCTCTCACTCTGCTTTTCCAGACAGTCATTGCTCTAACTCTGCTGTCCCAGACAGTCATTGCTCTAACTCTGCTGTCCCAGACAGTCATTGCTCTCACTCTGCTGTCCAAGACAGTCATTGCTCTCGCTCTGCTGTCCCAGCTAGTCATTGCTCTCTCTCTCTCTGCTGTCCCAGCTAGTCATTACTCTCACTCTGCTGTCCCAGATAGTCATTGCTCTCAATTTTCTGTCCCAGACAGTTGATTCTCTCAATCTGCTGTCCCAGACAGTTGATTCTTTCACTCTGCTGTCCCAGACAGTTGATTCTTTCACTCTACTGTCCCAGGCAGTTGTTTCTCTCACTCTGCTGTCCCAAAGAGTTGTTTCTCTCACTCTGCTGTCCCAAAGAGTTGTTTCTCTCACAATGCTGTCCCAGACAGTTGATTCTCTCACTCTTCTGTCCTAAATAGTTGTTTCTGTCACTCTGCTGTCCCAAAGAGTTGTTTCTCTCATTCTTCTGTCCCAGACAGTTAATTCTCTCACTCTGCTGTCCCAGACAATTTTTTCTCACACTCTGCTGTCCCAGACAGTTGTTTCTCACACTCTCCTGCCCCAAAGAGTTGTTTCTCTCACTCTGCTGTCCCAATGAGTTGTTTCTCTTACTATGCTGTCCCAGACAGTTGGTTCTGTCACTCTGCTGTCCCAGACAGTTGCTTCTGTCACTCTACTGTCCCAAAGAGTTGTTTTTGTCACTCTGCTGTCCCAAAGAGTTGTTTCTCTCACTTTGCTGTCCCAGACAGTTGATTCTCTCACTCTGCTGTTCCAAAGAGTTGTTTCTCTTACTCTGCTGTCAAAGACAGTTGGTTCTCTCACTCTGCTGTCCCAGACAGTTGTTTCTCTCACTCTGCTGTCCCAAAGAGTGGTTTCTCTCACTCTGCTGTCCCAAAGAGTTGTTTCTGTCACTCTGCTGTCCCAGACAGTTGTTTCTCTCACTCTGCTGTCCCAAAGAGTGGTTTCTCTCACTCTGCTGTCCCAAAGAGTTGTTTCTGTCACTCTGCTGTCCCAGACAGTTGTTTCTCTCACTCTGCTGTCCCAAAGAGTGGTTTCTCTCACTCTGCTGTCCCAAAGAGTTGTTTCTGTCACTCTGCTGTCCCAAAGAGTTGTTTCTCTCACACTGCAATCCCTGACAGTTTATTCTCTCAATCTGTTGCCCCAGACAGTCATTGCTCTCACTCTGATGTCCCAGACAGTTGTTTCTCTCACTCTGCTGTCCCAAAGAGTTGTTTCTCTCAATCTGCTGTCCCAAAGAGTAGTTTCTCTCACTCTGTGGCTCCAGACAGTCATTGCTCTCACTTTGCTTTCCCAGACAGCTGTTACTCTAACTTTGCTTTCCCAGTCAGCTGTTACTCTAACTCTGCTTTCCCAGACAGCTGTTACTCTAACTCTGCTTTCCCAGACAGTTCTAACTCTGCTTTCCCAGACAGTTCTAACTCTTCTTTCCCAGACAGTTCTAACTCTGCTTTCCCAGACAGTTCTAACTCTGCTTTCCCAGACAGTTCTAACTCTGCTTTCCCAGACAGTTCTAACTCTGCTTTCCCAGACAGTTCTAACTCTGCTTTCCCAGACAGTTCTAACTCTGCTTTCCCAGACAGTTCTAACTCTGCTTACGCAGACAGTTCTAACTCTGCTTTCCCAGACAGTTCTAACTCTGCTTTCCCAGACAGTTCTAACTCTGCTTTCCCAGACAGTTCTAACTCTGCTTTTCCAGACAGTCATTGCTCTAACTCTGCTGTCCCAGACAGTCATTGCTCTAACTCTGCTGTCCCAGACAGTCATTGCTCTCACTCTGCTGTCCAAGACAGTCATTGCTCTCGCTCTGCTGTCCCAGCTAGTCATTGTTCTCTCTCTGCTGTCCCAGCTAGTCATTACTCTCACTCTGCTGTCCCAGATAGTCATTGCTCTCAATTTTATGTCCCAGACAGTTGATTCTCTCACTCTGTTGTCCCAGCTAGTCATTGCTCTCACTCAGCTGTCCCAGACAGTTGATTCTCTCAATCTGCTGTCCCAGACAGTTGATTCTTTCACTCTGCTGTCCCAGACAGTTGATTCTTTCACTCTACTGTCCCAGGCAGTTGTTTCTCTCACTCTGCTGTCCCAAAGAGTTGTTTCTCTCACTCTGCTGTCCCAAAGAGTTGTTTCTCTCACAATGCTGTCCCAGACAGTTGATTCTCTCACTCTTCTGTCCTAAAGAGTTGTTTCTGTCACTCTGCTGTCCCAAAGAGTTGTTTCTCTCATTCTTCTGTCCCAGACAGTTAATTCTCTCACTCTGCTGTCCCAGATAATTTTTTTTCACACTCTGCTGTCCCAGACAGTTGTTTCTCACACTCTCCTGCCCCAAAGAGTTGTTTCTCTCACTCTGCTGTCCCAATAAGGTGTTTCTCTTACTCTGCTGTCAAAGACAGTTGGTTCTGTCACTATGCTGTCCCAGACAGTTGCTTCTGTCACTCTACTGTCCCAAAGAGTTGTTTTTGACACTCTGCTGTCCCAAAGAGTTGTTTCTCTCACTTTGCTGTCCCAGACAGTTAATTCTCTCACTCTGCTGTCCCAGATAATTTTTTTTCACACTCTGCTGTCCCAGACAGTTGTTTCTCACACTCTCCTGCCCCAAAGAGTTGTTTCTCTCACTCTGCTGTCCCAATGAGTTGTTTCTCTTACTCTGCTGTCCCAGACAGTTGGTTCTGTCACTATGCTGTCCCAGACAGTTGGTTCTGTCACTATGCTGTCCCAGACAGTTGATTCTCTCACTCTGCTGTCCCAATGAGGTGTTTCTCTTACTCTGCTGTCAAAGACAGTTGGTTCTGTCACTATGCTGTCCCAGACAGTTGATTCTCTCACTCTGCTGTTCCAAAGAGTTGTTTCTCTCACTCTGCTGTCAAAGACAGTTGGTTCTCTCACTCTGCTGTCCCAGACAGTTGTTTCTCTCACTCTGCTGTCCCAAAGAGTGGTTTCTCTCACTCTGCTGTCCCAAAGAGTTGTTTCTGTCACTCTGCTGTCCCAGACAGTTGTTTCTCTCACTCTGCTGTCCCAAAGAGTGGTTTCTCTCACTCTGCTGTCCCAAAGAGTGGTTTCTCTCACTCTGCTGTCCCAAAGAGTGGTTTCTCTCACTCTGCTGTCCCAAAGAGTTGTTTCTGTCTCTCTGCTGTCCCAAAGAGTTGTTTCTCTCACTCTGCAATCCCTGACAGTTTATTCTCTCAATCTGTTGCCCCAGACAGTCATTGCTCTCACTCTGATGTCCCAGACAGTTGTTTCTCTCACTCTGCTGTCCCAAAGAGTTGTTTCTCTCACTCTGCTCTCCCAAAGAGTAGTTTCTCTCACTCTGTGGCTCCTGACAGTCATTGCTCTCACTTTGCTTTCCCAGACAGCTGTTACTCTAACTTTGCTTTTCCAGACAGCTGTTACTCTAACTCTTCTTTCCCAGTCAGCTGTTACTCTAACTCTGCTTTCCCAGACAGCTGTTACTCTAACTCTGCTTTCCCAGACAGTTCTAACTCTGCTTTCCCGGACAGTTGTTACTCTAACTCTGCTTTCCCAGACAGTTCTAACTCTGCTTTCCCAGACAGTTCTAACTCTGCTTTCCCAGACAGTTCTAACTCTGCTTTCCCAGACAGTCATTGCTCTAACTCTGCTTTTCCAGACAGTCATTGCTCTCACTCTGCTGTCCCAGACAGTCATTGCTCTCACTCTGCTGTCCCAGACAGTCATTGCTCTCGCTCTGCTGTCCCAGCTAGTCATTGCTCTCTCTCTGCTGTCCCAGCTAGTCATTACTCTCACTCTGCTGTCCCAGATAGTCATTGCTCTCAATTTTCTGTCCCAGACAGTTGATTCTCTCACTCTGTTGTCCCAGCTAGTCATTGCTCTCACTCAGCTGTCCCAGACAGTTGATTCTCTCAATCTGCTGTCCCAGACAGTTGATTCTTTCACTCTGCTGTCCCAGACAGTTGATTCTTTCACTCTACTGTCCCAGGCAGTTGTTTCTCTCACTCTGCTGTCCCAAAGAGTTGTTTCTCTCACTCTGCTGTCCCAAAGAGTTGTTTCTCTCACAATGCTGTCCCAGACAGTTGATTCTCTCACTCTGTTGTCCCAGCTAGTCATTGCTCTCACTCAGCTGTCCCAGACAGTTGATTCTCTCAATCTGCTGTCCCAGACAGTTGATTCTTTCACTCTGCTGTCCCAGACAGTTGATTCTTTCACTCTACTGTCCCAGGCAGTTGCTTCTGTCACTCTGCTGTCCCAAAGAGTTGTTTCTCTCATTCTTCTGTCCCAGACAGTTAATTCTCTCACTCTGCTGTCCCAGATAATTTTTTTTCACACTCTGCTGTCCCAGACAGTTGTTTCTCACACTCTCCTGCCCCAAAGAGTTGTTTCTCTCACTCTGCTGTCCCAATGAGTTGTTTCTCTTACTCTGCTGTCCCAGACAGTTGGTTCTGTCACTATGCTGTCCCAGACAGTTGCTTCTGTCACTCTACTGTCCCAAAGAGTTGTTTTTGTCACTCTGCTGTCCCAAAGAGTTGTTTCTCTCACTTTGCTGTCCCAGACAGTTGATTCTCTTACTCTGCTGTTCCAAAGAGTTGTTTCTCTCACTCTGCTGTCAAAGACAGTTGGTTCTCTCACTCTGCTGTCCCAGACAGTTGTTTCTCTCACTCTGCTGTCCCAAAGAGTGGTTTCTCTCACTCTGCTGTCCCAAAGAGTTGTTTCTGTCACTCTGCTGTCCCAAAGAGTTGTTTCTCTCACACTGCAATCCCTGACAGTTTATTCTCTCAATCTGTTGCCCCAGACAGTCATTGCTCTCACTCTGATGTCCCAGACAGTTGTTTCTCTCACTCTGCTGTCCCAAAGAGTTGTTTCTCTCACTCTGCTGTCCCAAAGAGTAGTTTCTCTCACTATGTGGCTCCAGACAGTCATTGCTCTCACTTTGCTTTCCCAGACAGCTGTTACTCTAACTTTGCTTTTCCAGACAGCTGTTACTCTAACTCTTCTTTCCCAGTCAGCTGTTACTCTAACTCTGCTTTCCCAGACAGCTGTTACTCTAACTCTGCTTTCCCAGACAGTTCTAACTCTGCTTTCCCGGACAGTTGTTACTCTAACTCTGCTTTCCCAGACAGTTCTAACTCTTCTTTCCCAGACAGTTCTAACTCTGCTTTCCCAGACAGTTCTAACTCTGCTTTCCCAGACAGTTCTAACTCTGCTTTCCCAGACAGTTCTAACTCTGCTTTCCCAGACAGTTCTAACTCTGCTTTCCCAGACAGTTCTAACTCTGCTTTCCCAGACAGTTCTAACTCTGCTTTCCCAGACAGTTCTAACTCTGCTTTCCCAGACAGTTGTAACTCTGCTTACGCAGACAGTTCTATCTCTGCTTTCCCAGACAGTTCTAACTCTGCTTTCCCAGACAGTTCTAACTCTGCTTTCCCAGACAGCAGACAGTTCTAACTCTGCTTTCCCAGGCAGTTCTAACTCTGCTTACGCAGACAGTTCTAACTCTGCTTTCCCAGACAGTTCTAACTCTGCTTTCCCAGACAGTTCTAACTCTGCTTTCCCAGACAGTTCTAACTCTGCTTTCCCAGACAGTTCTAACTCTGCTTTCCCAGACAGTTCTAACTCTGCTTTCCCGGACAGTTCTAACTCTGCTTTCCCGGACAGTTGTTACTTTACTTCCTTCTCCCCCAGTCAGCTGTTTTGTTAACACTTTCTGAACGAAAGTGTGTTTGCTTAAAATATTAATTCTGTTTTACCCATAAAGTTTTAACCGTCAAAATAAGGGACACAATGGGCTCGAGGGGTGAAGTAACTATTGAGATACAGGATATAACGTGGCTGCTGTGTTATAGGGATACAGGGATATAACGTGACTGCTGTGTTATAGGGATACAGGAACATAACGTGGCTGCTGTGTTATGGGGATACAGGGATATAACGTGGCTGCTGTGTTATAGGGATACAGGAACATAACGTGGCTGCTGTGATATAGGGATACAGGGATATAACGTGGCTGCTGTGTTATGGGGATACAGGAACATAACGTGGCTGCTGTGTTATAGGGATACAGGAACATAACGTGGCTGCTGTGTTATAGGGATACAGGAACATAACGTGGCTGCTGTGTTATAGGGATACAGGGATATAACGTGGCTGCTGTGTTATAGGGATACAGGAACATAACGTGGCTGCTGTGTTATAGGGATAGAGGGATATAACGTGACTGCTGTGTTATGGGGATACAGGAACATAACGTGGCTGCTGTGTTATAGGGATACAGGAACATAACGTGGCTGCTGTGTTATAGGGATACAGGAACATAACGTGGCTGCTGGGTTATAGGGATACAGGGATATAACGTGGCTGCTGTGTTATAGGGATACAGGAACATAACGTGGCTGCTGTGTTATAGGGATACAGGGATATAACGTGACTGCTGTGTTATGGGGATACAGGAACATAACGTGGCTGCTGTGTTATAGGGATACAGGAACATAACGTGGCTGCTGTGTTATAGGGATACAGGAACATAACGTGGCTGCTGGGTTATAGGGATACAGGGATATAACGTGGCTGCTGTATTATAGGGATACAGGAACATAACGTGGCTGCTGTGTTATAGGGATACAGGAACATAACGTGGCTGATGTGTTATAGGGATACAGGGATATAACGTGGCTGCTGTGTTATAGGGATACAGGGATATAATGTGACTGCTGTGTTATATGGATACAGGAACATAACGTGGCTGCTGTGTTATAGGGATACTGGGATATAACGTGGCTATCGTTGTATAGGGATACAGGAACATGACGTGGCTGTTGTGTTATAGGGATACAGGGATATAACGTGGCTGCTGTGTAATAGGGATACAGGGATATAACGTGGCTGCTGTGTTATAGGGATACAGGAACATAACGTGGCTGCTGTGTTATATGGATACAGGGATATAACGTGGCTATCGTTGTATAGGGATACAGGAACATAACGTGGCTGTTGTGTTATAGGGATACAGGGATATAACGTGGCTGCTGTGTAATAGGGATACAGGGATATAACGTGGCTGCTGTGTTATAGGAATACAGGAACATAACGTGGCTGCTGTGTTATAGGGATACAGGAACATAACGTGGCTGTTGTGTTATAGGGATACAGGGATATAATGTGGCTGCTGTGTTATAGGGATACAGGGATATAACGTGGCTGTTGTGTTATAGGGATACAGGGGTATAACATGGCTGCTGTGTTATAGGGATACCGGAACATAACGTGGCTGCTGTGTTATAGGGATACAGGGATATAACGTGGCTGTTGTGTTATAGGGATACAGGAACATAACGTGGCTGCTGTGTTATAGGGATACAGGAACATAACGTGGCTGATGTGTTATAGGGATACAGGGATATAACGTGGCTGCTGTGTTATAGGGATACAGGGATATAACGTGACTCCTGTGTTATAGGGATACAGGAACATAACGTGGCTGCTGTGTTATAGGGATACAGGAACATAACGTGGCTGCTGTGTTATAGGGATACAGGGATATAACGTGGCTGCTGTGTTATAGGGATACAGGAACATAACGTGGCTACTGTGTTATAGGGATACAGGGATATAACGTGGCTGCTGTGTTACAGGGATACAGGAACATAACGTGGCTGTTGTGTTATAGGGATACAGGGAGATAACGTGGCTATCGTGGTATAGGTATTCAATAGACGTAAACAAAGACTAACATCTTTGCCACTCGACATGCACTATAAGAAGACTGGCAGTACACGAGACAGAAGGCTTTGGACAGGCATGATCACCAACGCCACACGGCATAGACTATAAGAAGATTGGCAGTACACAAGACAGAAGGCTGTGGACAATCATGATCACCAACGCCACACGGCATGGACTATAAGAAGATTGGCAGTACACGAGACAGAAGGCTGTGGACAATCATGATCACCAACGCCACACGACATGCACTATAATAAGAAGAAGGCTATGTCCATCAGACAATGCAAATAGGTCAGGCGGTGCATACTATAACACAAAGACCTGGAGGAGACATCAGACATTATTAGAGACTTAACATTCAGCCGACACAACGCGCAAAGAAGATCATAGAATCCCCTGGCATTGAAATTCAAATTCACAACCGCTGGCGAGATTTTCAGATTGTATTCATTGTCTGAGTGAGTCAGATTTTCAGATTGTATTCATTGTCTGAGCGAGCAAGATTTTCAGATTCTGTTTATTGAGTGAGCTAGATTGATTGACTGCCAGTGCTGTTGTCTGACCCCCAGACCAGGTCGACGCCTGTAGAATATGCAAATATGTTTCACTAGGTTAATTTGGTGTTCATTGATGGAGTCAAGCGGATGAATACCATTTCTGGCGTAGGCGATTATCTATCTGGTCTCTGTAGCATTGCATCTAGAATCGTATTTTGCCATAATCGTGTTTCTTCATCCTCTACGTTCTTTGAAAGAGAACAAAGCGTAATTACCGCCCTTGCATATTGTTTCGTGTGTTACAAGTCAAAGTTTATTAAAGGTACAAATCAAGACAGTTGGGGGAAGGGGTTTTGGCTAGATGCCCACATACCAGTCCCGTGGTGATTCCATAGTATCACATATATCTCATCTTATTACAAACTCCCACATTATCACATATAACTCACCTTTTTACAAACTCCCATAGTATCACATATATCCCATATTATTACACACTAATAAACATACCATACATCCTATCTAATTACAAATTTCCATGCTTTAACATCTATCCCACCTTATTTCAAACTCCCATCCATCCATCCATCATGTGCCATGCCGGTAAGCGTGGGCGGTCATGTTTTGCCATCTCACTCGATCAC
The DNA here is from genome assembly GCA_014155875.1 of Cepaea nemoralis. Classification (NCBI taxonomy): domain Eukaryota; kingdom Metazoa; phylum Mollusca; class Gastropoda; order Stylommatophora; family Helicidae; genus Cepaea; species Cepaea nemoralis. The sequence goes on from JACEFZ010022409.1 coordinate 281,540, forward strand.
CACAGTCGTGGATCAGCTCTGTGTTTGTCTCGACCATGCCACAAGGCCAAGCCATCTAGGTATTTGCTTCTAGGTCTTCCTCTTGGTCTGTCCCCTTCGATCTTACCAGTTGTCATCAAGTTCTCCAATTCATTTCCCAAAAAATGTTGACTGTCTGCGTCTAATGTCTCTAATCAGTTTACGATCTTCGTTTGTTTCTTGAAGAACTTGTTCATTGGTCTTTCTGGCTGTCCATGGTATTCTTTGCATTTTCCTCAGAAACCACATTTCTACAGCCATCAGATGTTTTTCAGCCTGACTGCTCATTGTCCAAGCTTCACATCCATATAAAAGTACAGGTTCTATGTAGCACCTCAACACTCTTTTTCTCGTTTCAATTGACATCTTTTTATTGATCAGTATGTTTTTCATCTTGCTAAAGGCTACTTTTGCCATGGCGATTCTTGTTCTAATCTCTTCAAGGCATCTCCCATCAGATGTTATTACAGTTCCTAGATAATTGTACCTATTCACTTGTGGAAACTCCCATAGTATCACATATATCCCATCTCATTATAAACTCCCATAGTATCGCATATATCCCATCTCATTATAAACTCCCATAGTATCACATATATCCCATCTCATTATAAACTCCCATAGTATCACATATATCCCATCTCATTATAAACTCCCATAGTATCGCATATATCCCATCTCATTATAAACTCCCATAGTATCGCATATATCCCATCTCATTATAAACCCCCATTGTATCACATATATCCCATCTCATTATAAACCCCCATTGTATCACATATATCCCATCTCATTATAAACCCCCATTGTATCACATATATCCCATCTCATTATAAACCCCCATTGTATCACATATATCCTATCTCATTATAAACTCCCATAGTATCACATATATCCTATCTCATTACAAACCTCCATAGTATCACATATATCCCATCTTATTACAAACTTCCATAGTATCACATATATCCCATCTCATTACAAACTCCCATAGTATCACATAAATCCCCATCTCATTAAAAACATCACATCGTATAATGTATGAGCGTCCGTGATGAGATGAGATGTTCCCAATAAGTAGGGGGTATATGTGATACTATGGGAGTTTGTATGAGCGTCCGTGATGAGATGAGATGAGATGTTCCCAATAAGATGGGGGTATGTGTGATACTATGGGAGGTTGTATTAAGAGGGTGTGGGGTATACGTGATGCTATGAGTATTTATAAAGAAATGTGTGGGAGACGGCGGTACTGTCTTGCTCTGGGACCTTTCTTGTAACGAACATTATAATAATGATCTTGGAGCGGTCTGCTTGAGGTGGCGATGAAGCCTAGACGCTGGGAAGTTAGTCATATATTCATTCTTGCATCTACTAGGTATTGAAACCTCCAATATTGCTGGCAGGCACTACTCAATAGTCCACACTTGCTGTAAGCACTAACCCACTAGACCACACTTGCTGTAAGCACTATCACACTATATCACACTTACTGTAAGAATTAACTCACTTGACCACACTTGCTGTAAGCACTAACACACTATATCACACTTACTGTAAGAATTAACTCACTTGACCACACTTACTGTAAACACTACTAACTACGTCACATTGCTAGCAGCACTACCAACTAGACGACACTTTCTGTCAGCACTAGCCACTAGAGCACACTTTCTGTCAGCACTAGCCACTAGAGCACACTTTCTGTCAGCACTAGCCACTAGACCACACTTTCTACCAGCACTAGCCACCAGACCACACTTTCTACCAGCACTACCAACTAGACGACACTTTCTGTCAGCACTAGCCACTAGAGCACACTTTCTGTCAGCACTAGCCACTAGAGCACACTTTCTACCAGCACTAGCCACTAGACCACACTTTCTACCAGCACTAGCCACTAGACCACACTTTCTACCAGCACTAGCCACTAGACCACACTTTCTACCAGCACTAGCCAATAGACCACACTTTCTGTCAGCACTAGCCACTAGACCACACTTTCTACCAGCACTAGCCACTAGACCACACTTTCTGTCAGCACTAGCCACTAGACCACACTTTCTATCAGCACTAGCCACTAGACCACACTTTCTATCAGCACTAGCCACTAGACCACACTTTCTATCAGCACTAGCCACTAGACCACACTTTCTATCAGCACTAGCCACTAGACCACACTTTCTATCAGCACTAGCCACTAGACCACACTTTCTATCAGCACTAGCCACTAGACCACACTTCTTACCAGCACTAGCCACTAGACCACACTTTCTATCAGCACTACTAGCCACTAGACCACACTTTCTACCAGCACTAGCCACTAGACCACACTTTCTACCAGCACTAGCCACTAGACCACACTTTCTGTCAGCACTAGCCACTAGACCACACTTTCTACCAGCACTAGCCACTAGACCACACTTTCTGTCAGCACTAGCCACTAGACCACACTTTCTATCAGCACTAGCCACTAGACCACACTTTCTATCAGCACTAGCCACTAGACCACACTTTCTATCAGCACTAGCCACTAGACCACACTTTCTATCACCACTAGCCACTAGACCACACTTTCTATCAGCACTAGCCACTAGACCACACTTTCTATCAGCACTACTAGCCACTAGACCACACTTCTTACCAGCACTAGCCACTAGACCACACTTTCTATCAGCACTACTAGCCACTAGACCACACTTTCTATCAGCACTAGCCACTAGACCACACTTCTTACCAGCACTAGCCACTAGACCACACTTTCTATCAGCACTAGCCACTAGACCACACTTTCTATCAGCACTAGCCACTAGACCACACTTTCTATCAGCACTAGCCACTAGACCACACTTTCTATCAGCACTAGCCACTAGACCACACTTCTTACCAGCACTAGCCACTAGACCACACTTTCTATCAGCACTACTAGCCACTAGACCACACTTTCTATCAGCACTACTAGCCACTAGACCACACTTTCTATCAACACTAGCCACTAGACCACACTTTCTATCAGCACTAGCCACTAGACCACACTTTCTGTCAGCACTAGCCACTAGACCACACTTTCTATCAGCACTAGCCACTAGACCACACTTCTTACCAGCACTAGCCACTAGACCACACTTTCTATCATCACTAGCCACTAGACCACACTTTCTATCATCACTAGCCACTAGACAACACTTTCTATCAGAACTAGCCACTAGGTGTTTTCCCACCTACCCTGGGTGGGTACCGTCCAAAAAGAGAAACCTGGACCAATGCAGCAGTCTTTGCCCATGATGTCTATGAAGGTTTCCACTCAGGCACTGAAACCTTTGCTGCAGCGATTGATCTTGAGGACGCATACAACAGAGTACCACTGGAATTTTTAATGTTTCAGCTTCTTGAACTAAACGTAAGTCCATTCCTCCTTAGTTGGATCGCTGCAGCCCTCTACCAACGGAAATTAGTTTTTAGATGTGGCAGTTGGACTTCGGAACCAACAACAATATATCCTGGCTTACCACAGGGATCACCATTATCTCCGGTACTGTTCAACGCCTACACAGTGAGAATCACCAGTGAGCAGATCACTGGACCTGGCAGGACATTGTCGTATGCCGATGATGTTTTAGTGTATCGTCAGGGTAAGGATAGAGAGGAGGTTGCTGTGAAACTACAAACCGAACTCAATCGCATAAGTACTTGGTGTGATGAAGCTGGGGCAATGGTCAACCCAACAAAGGCAACAGTGACTTGGTTCTCGTTGAATAATCATATTGTCAACAATCCAACACCAACTGTAATGCTGTGTTCAGAGACGGTGGAAAGAACGCAGGCAATGAATTACCTGGGGATACGGTTTGATCGAAGCCTTGCTTATAATGTGCACATAGACCAGGTGATAACAAAGGCCAAGCGGAGTTTGGCAGCGATGCGGGTGATGGCGGCAGCAAACTGTGAGCAGCGCCATCTATGTCTTCTGTACGAGGGGCTGGTCATGTCTGTTTTGGAGTATGCAATGGCAATCCTGACTCTCAGCCATAAGCAGATAGAAAGGATGGAAAGGATACAGAATGAAGCTATGCGCATTATTCTTGGATGTACAAGAGATACAGCATGCAGGGCGAAGAGAGAATACAAGTTTGCAGGGCACGCGCCTACCTCAGAATTAACGCAAACACACAACATCCACTGCATAGTGAAATTAGGAAGGTGAAGGGCAGCAGGTTAAAAAGAGGACGGTCGTGGATGTGACCCATTCTTCAACAGGTGTGTTCCCTTGAGGACTTAGAACCTGGCGAGGAGTGGGTGCAAGTGCCAACAGACTTCTGCACATCCTTTTCAGTTTGCATCCAACTAGATAGAAAATGCAGACAAGAAAATCCGGCTGCTGTTGAGGCTGAAGTACAAGTGTTGATTATCGAGAATTCGCTAGACGGTGACGCGGTCATCTACACAGATGGGTCGGTCGTCCGACATGTGAGAAGCTCATGGGCCTTTACAGCTCGGGCTGGAGGGAGAATTGTGAAGGAGGACTCTGGTGCTTTCACTGAAACCACAAGTAGCCTGACCATGGAAGTCATGGCAGTAAGTAAAGCAATAACATGGCTCGAGACACAGACATTCACTAGGGCTTGTTTCCTTAGCGACTCAATGAACATGATCAAGAGGATAGAGGAGGGGTCGATCCGAAGAGAATGGTTGCTGCCTCTGAAGCGGCTGGCAAAGATTAGTTTAATCTTCGTGCCAGTTCATGCAGGAGTACAAGGAAATGAGCGGGCTGACAAGCTCGCAGGTGAGGCTACTGTGGAGGGCGGACGCGCCATGGACCAGGCTGACATTCTGAATGCTCTACGAGAAGTGAGACTTTTGCGAGAACCAAGTGATGACTGTGAATCTACAACAATGGCCAGACTGCGGGAGCAGCAAATTAAAAGAGGGGTGGCCAAACAAGAACACTACGCAGGAAAGCCAAAGAAGATTGATAAACCAACACAGAACAGGCGTCGTTAGCCGCTACACGCTGCGGGATTTGCTGAGGAGGGGATCCGAGGACTTATGGACTGAATGGTTCGATGTGCAACGAGGATGATCTGTCGACTAACTAACTAACTACCTAACTAGCCAATGACCACACTTGTAAACACTAGCCACTAGACCACACTTGTAAGCACTAGCCACTAGACCACACTTGTAAGCACTAGCCACTAGACCACACTTTCTACCAGCACTAGCCACTAGACCACACTTTCTAACAGCACTAGCCACTAGACCACACTTTCTATCAGCACTAGCCACTAGACCACACTTGTAAGCACTAGCCACTAGACCACACTTGTAAGCACTAACCACTAGACCACACTTGGTGTAAGCATTAGCCACTAGACCACACTTGCTGTAAGCATTAGCCACTAGACCACACTTGCTGTAAGCATTAGCCACTAGACCACACTTGGCGTAAGCATTAGCCACTAGACCACACTTTCTGTAAGCATTAGCCACTAGACCACACTTGGTGTAAGCACTAGCCACTTGACCATACTTGCTTTAAGCACTAGCCACTAGACCACACTTGGTGTAAGCACTAGGCACTAGACCACACTTGGTGTAAGCATTAACCACTAGACCACACTTGGTGTAAGCATTAGCCACTAGACCACACTTGGTGTAAGCACTAGCCACTAGACCACACTTGCTGTAAGCACTAGCCACTAGACCACACTTTCTACCATTACTAGCCACTAGACCACACTTGGTGTAAGCACTAGCCACTAGACCACACTTGGTGTAAGCACTAGCCACTGGACCACACTTGCTTTAAGCACTAGCCACTAGACCACACTTGGTGTAAGCACTAGCCACTAGACCACACTTGCTGTAAGCACTAGCCGCTAGACCACACATTGTGTAAGCACTAGCCACTAGACCACACTTGCTGCAAGCACTAACCACTAGACCACACTTGGTGTAAGCTCTAGCCACTAGACCACACTTGGTGTAAGCACTAGCCACTAGACCACACTTGATGTAAACACTAGCCGCTAGACCACTCTTGGTGTAAGCACTAGCCACTAGACCACACTTTCTATCAGCACTAGCCACTAGACCACACTTTCTAGCAGCACTAGCCACTAGACCACACTTTCTAGCAGCACTAGCCACTAGACCACACTTTCTAGCAGCACTAGCCACTAGACCACACTTTCTACCAGCACTAGCCACTAGACCACACTTGCTACCAGCACTAGCCACTAGACCACACTTTCTATCAGCACTAGCCACTAGACCACACTTTCTATCAGCACTAGCCACTAGACCACACTTTCTATCAGCACTAGCCACTAGACCACACTTTCTATCAGCACTAGCCACTGGACCACACTTTCTACCAGCACTAGCCACTGGACCACACTTTCTATCAGCACTAGCCACTAGACCACACTTGCAGTAAGCACTAGCCACTAGACCACACTTTCTATCAGCACTAGCCACTAGACCACACTTTCTACCAGCACTAGCCACTGGACCACACTTTCTACCAGCACTAGCCACTGGACCACACTTTCTACCAGCACTAGCCACTAGACCACACTTTCTACCAGCACTAGCCACTAGACCACACTCTTTATCAGCACTAGCCACTAGACCACACTCTCTATCAGCACTAGCCACTAGACCACACTCTCTATCAGCACTAGCCACTAGAATACACTTGGTGTAAGCACTACCAACTTGACCACATTGCTCCAGCATTAGCCACTAGAGCACACTTTCTACCAGCACTAGCCACTAGACCACACTTTCTGGCAGTACTAGCCACTAGACCACACTTTCTACCAGCACTAGCCACTAGACCACATTTTCTATCAGCACTAGCCACTAGACCACACTTTCTGGCAGCACTAGCCACTAGACCACACTTTCTACCAGCACTAGCCACTAGACCACACTTTCTGGCAGCACTAGCCACTAGACCACACTTTCTACCAGCACTAGCCACTAGACCACACTTTCTATCAGCACTAGCCACTAGACCACACTTTCTACCAGCACTAGCCACTAAACCACACTTTCTGACAAGGCATGCGAGCAGCGATCAAGCCACACAAGAAGGAAGTGCTGCTCGCTTATCTGCGACAACGAGCCATGGAAGCTGGCACACAAACTGCGGACGTGAAAACATCTGCACTGATGTATCAGACATGACCTCTATAGGATTACAATCATGCCTGGCACCTCGTTTGTCCTGTCAATCATGTTGCAGCAGGTGAGTCTAGAAGACCAAACACAAGTAAAAAAGTAAGATGCATATCCTTGACAGGACTTTGCAGTCAACACCAGCATATTTTGCTGTTGTGATTTCTTGGCCAGATTACGTTCAGTAGTATGCCATTGCTTTCTGAACAACCGGCACCGGCAGCCATACCATTTCGTAAAAACAACCAACGCAAAGCGATCTGCTGCCAAATCTCCCACAGCTGCGTTTTGAGGGGGTATAGAACTGCATCCGTAACACCTTTGCCACGAGACGGTAATCATATACAAATTATCTGAGTCACCGCGGAGTAGATCCCATACTGTATGACGTAAGATACAAGTGCTCCAGTCACCCGACCATCGACTCCTCCAAGGCAACACGGCTTTACAATAAATGCGATATGTATGCAGAATGAAGCTGGCTGCACACACCAGGATGTCAGCAGAGCAAGATAAACACAAACTGCTTGCATGGAAATGAGCAAGGCTAATCCGACAGAGCTTTTTTAGAAAACGGAAGAAGTAAATGTGTCTTCATGCGATGTTCACGAGGCAATTTGAGGACTGTTTAAGAGCGTTGGATATGCTGTGATAACAACAGAAACCAGACAACATGGCGGAAATCAATCGTAGGAATATAGAGAGCAGGGCAGGGGACGTTGTAACAGTCAGGGAAGGATCCTGAACAGTTGTGCTAGCTGAAATAGAATATAAGATAGAGTTATGGGTAGGGGAGGGGGCAGGTGTGAGGGAAAAGAGGTGGTGAGGGAGTGGAGAGGAGAGGTTGAGGGTGATGGGAGGAGGAGGGGGTGTGCTGTGCTATCTTGTGAGTGTTGGGCCGCTTTACTTTAGTTGTGCTACATTAGCGTAGCTGATGTGCTATATTAAGACAATTGTGCTACATTCGCATAGTTGGTGTGCTACTTTAGGATAGTTGTTGTGCTATATTACGGTAGCTGTGCTAAATTAGGACAGATGTTGTTGTGCAACATTAAGGTAGTTGTTCAGCTACATAAGGATAATTGCTGTGCTAAATTAGGATAATTGTTATGCTACATAACGATATATGATGTGCTACATTAAGATAGTTTTGTGCTATATTAGGATAATTTAGATCTAAATTAGGTTAGTTTATGTTGTGCTACCTTAGAATAGTCTGTGTGCTACACGAGGATAGTTTTGTGTTAAATTAGGATAATAGTGGTTGTGCTATATTGGGAGAGTTGTTGTGCTACATTAGGATACGTGTTGTGCTATATTATAATAATTGCTGTGCTACATTAGGATAGTTCTTTGTGCTACATTAGGATAGTTGTTGTGATAATATGATAGTAGATGTTGTGCTACATTAAGATAGTTGATGTTGTGCTACATTAAGATAGTTGTTGTTGTGCTACATTAGGACAGCTGATGTTATGCTACATTAGGATAGTTGATGTTGTGCTACATTAGGATAGTTGATGTTGTGCTACATTAGGATAATTTTTGTGCTACATTAGGATAGTTGTTGTGCTACATAAGGATAGTTGTTGTGCTACATTAGGACAGTTGATGTTATGCTACATTAGGATAGTTGATGTTGTGCTACATTAGGATAGTTGATGTTATGCTACATTCGGATAGTTGATGTTGTGCTACATTAGGATAGTTGATGTTGTGCTACATTAGGATAATTGTTGTGCTACATTAGGATAGTTGTTGTGCTACATTAGGATAATTGTTGTGCTACATTAGGATAGTTGATGTTATGCTACATTAGGATAGTTGATGTTATGCTACATTCGGATAGTTGACGTTGTGCTACATTAGGATAGTTGATGTTGTGCTACATTAGGATAATTATTGTGCTACATTAGGATAGTTGATGTTGTGCTACATGAGGATAATTGTTGTGCTACATTAGGATAGTTGTTGTGCTACATTAGGATAGTTGTTGTGCTACATTAGGACAGTTGATGTTATGCTACATTAAGATAGTTGTTGTGCTACATTAGGATAGTTGATGTTATGCTACATTAGGACAGTTGATGTTATGCTACATTAGGATAGTTGTTGTGCTACATTAGGATAATTGTTGTGCTACATTAGGATAGTTGATGTTGTGCTACATTAGGATAGTTGTTGTGCTACATTAGGATAGTTGATGTTATGCTACATTGGGATAGTTGATGTTGTGCTACATTAGGATAATTATTGTGCTACATTAGGATAGTTGATGTTGTGCTACATGAGGATAATTGTTGTGCTACATTAGGATAGTTGTTGTGCTACATTAGGATAGTTGTTGTGCTACATTAGGACAGTTGATGTTATGCTACATTAAGATAGTTGTTGTGCTACATTAGGATAGTTGATGTTATGCTACATTAGGACAGTTGATGTTATGCTACATTAGGATAGTTGTTGTGCTACATTAGGATAATTGTTGTGCTACATTAGGATAGTTGATGTTGTGCTACATTAGGATAGTTGTTGTGCTACATTAGGATAGTTGATGTTATGCTACATTGGGATAGTTGATGTTATGCTACATTCGGATAGTTGATGTTGTGCTACATTAGTATAGTTGATGTTGTGCTACATTAGGATAATTATTGTGCTACATTAGGATAGTTGATGTTGTGCTACATGAGGATAATTGTTGTGCTACATTAGGATAGTTGTTGTGCTACATTAGGATAGTTGTTGTGCTACATTAGGATAGTTGATGTTATGCTACATTAAGATAGTTGATGTTGTGCTACATTAAGATAGTTGATGTTGTGCTACATTAGGATAGTTGATGTTGTGCTACATTAGGTTAATTGTTGTGCTACATTAGGATAGTTGATGTTGTGCTACATTAGGGTAGTTGATGTTGTGCTACGTTAGGATAATTGATGTTAGCTACTTTAGGGTAGTTGTTGTTGTGCTACATTAGGATAGTTGATGGTGTGCAACATTAGGATAATTGTTGTGCTACATTAGGATAGTTGGTGTTGCGCTACATTAGGGTAATTGTTGTGCTACGTTAGGATAGTTGATGTTGTGCTACATTAGGGTAGTTGATGTTGTGCTACGTTAGGATAATTGATGTTGTGCTACATTAGGGTAGTTGTTGTTGTGCTACAATAGGATAGTTCTTGTTGTGCTACATTAGAGTAGTTGATGTTGTGCTACATTAGGGTAGTTGGTGTTTCTACATTAGGGTAGTACTTGTTGTGCTACATTAGGATAATTGTTGTGCTACATTAGGATAGTTCTTGTTTTGCTACATTATGTTAGTTCTTGTGCGACATTAGGATAATTGTTATGTTACAGTAGCATAGTTGATGTTGTGCTACATTAGGATAGTTGATGTTGTGCTACATTAGGATAGTTGATGTTGTGCTACATTAGGATAGTTCATGTTGTGCTACATTAGGATAATTTTTGTGCTACAGTAAGATAGTTGATGTTGTGCTACATTATGGTAATTTTTGTGCTACATTAGAATATTTCTTGTTGTGCTACATTAGGATAATTGTTGTGCTACATTAGGATGCTTGTTGTGCTACATTAGGATAATTGTTGTGCTACATTAGGATAATTGTTGTGCTACATTAGGATAATTGTTGTGCTACATTAGGATAAATATTTTGCTACATTAGGATAGTTCTTGTTGTGCTACATTAGGATAATTGTTGTCCTACATTAGGATGCTTGTTGTGCTACATTAGGATAATTGTTGTGCTACATTATGATAATTGTTGTGCTACATTCGGATAATTGTTGTGCTACATTAGGATAATTATTTTGCTACATTAGGATAATTGTTGTGCTACATTAGGATAATTGTTGTGCTACAGTAGGATAGTTGATGATGTGCTACATTAGGATAATTCTTTCTGTGCTCCAATTGATATAGTTGATATTGTGCTATAGTAAGATAATTGTTGTGTTACAGCAGGGTAGTTGTTGTTGAGCTACATTAGAATAATTGTTGTGCTACATTAGAATAATTGTTGGGCTACATTAGAATAATTGGTGTGCTAAATTAGGAGAGTTGTTGTGCTAATGTACAAGGGGAGCGGCTGGCCGAGTGGTCTTCGAGAGGCCCGGTTTCGAACCCTCGGTAAGGTGTGAATGTGTTTCTGTCTCGAGGGGGCGGAGGGTGGGGGGGGGGGGGGGTGAGAAAGCCTGCGGACGAGGGTTCGATACTTTGGCTCGTCGCTGTCTACAGGAGGGAATGATTGACTACCTATTCCCCCCCCCCCCCACCCACCTCCCCTTCCAGTGCACTCAGATCAGAAATACTAGAAATATGTGATTGTCCTACTTCACATATTCACAACAGATTCGGAAGCCACTGGCGACACGCATCGTCTGGATCTTTTCGCCGAGGCATGCTGGTGTGCTGGGGAATGAACAGGCGGACTGATTGGCTGGCTCGGCAAAACTTGGTGAAGTATTGATGCATGATAAGACAGACGTGGTTGCGGCCTTGTGGGAACACGTGTACATCTCGGAGGAGCAAATGGATTACCATGGTTTGGCAAGAATGCGACAGCGAGGAGTGACGAGGGGATCTGGCCGACGTTCGACGTTCAGAGGAAAGGCGAGACGGACATATAACCAGATTGCTACTGGTACTATTGGTGTTGGAACTCTTCGCTGGCGCTGAGGATGGAATGAGCGCTTATGGGAATGCCCCGAATGCTGTGATGTCGGTTCCTAAATCAATCAATCAATCAATCCCGCTAAAGGAATTGTTTACGCCTTTTTCATTAGCGTATTTACTTCCAGCAACCCATGTCATTGTGAGGTTTGTAAAGCGCACAGGTTCTATTTACATACAACTACACTATTGGTCACGCCCAGATGACCCCCCACACGCCAGCCATTACCCTAAAGCCACATGAACCACGAAATCTCCCGCCAACAAGCGGCCCACAAAACCCCGCCAACTTTCTCAGTTTATAGCTCAACTTCCCGCCTGTCTTGTGCGGCCTACGATGGGATCTGTTTCTGCGCGTGGAGCCACTTGTCAGAACTAAAACTTTTACGTTCGTTGTACATGGTACTCACGTTCAAATCTGAACTGTAAGATTTAAACAGAAGTCTGTTTCAATGTTCAAGAAATTAAACAGTTTGAGAATGTAGTTGTTAAAAATCTAGTTGACTATATTTCTGCCAGGCGTACAGTTGTGTTTGAGACCTGGTGACGCTTGGACAAGTTCACGGTTCTTCTGTGACCTGTCTTCTTAAGTTTGGACCTGTGGTGTAGTGAGTTGTGCTCTTGTGTTTGTGGCTGGAGCTGGGGTCAAATCTCAGTCGCAACAGAGGACGCTTCAACGTCTGCGAAGTGTGTATATTCATAGTTGTTGTTTAGTATTTCAAGCCATCATCATCATCATCATCGTCGTCGTCGTCGTCATCATCATCATCATCATCATCATCATCATCATCATCATCATCATCATCATCATCATCATCAATATCTTCTTTATCATCGCTTATTCATCACAATAACCAAACTGACATCACCAATATCACGAATATCATTATCATCAGCACTTCTTCTTCTTCTTCTTCTTCTTCTTCTTCTTCTTCTTCTTCTTCTTCTTCTTCTTCTTCTTCTTCTTCTTCTTCTTCTTCTTCTTCTTCTTCTTCATCGTCTTCTCATGCTACTGGTGCTCTTGTTGCTGTTTCTCCTCAACCATTTCATCCACCTCTTTCTTTGCATTAATGTTATTAATATTATTATTATTAAAGAAGGACGGGTGTCTGTGGCGTGCGAGTACGCGGTTCCCAACCTTGTAAGACCAGGGTATTAGAAATATAAACAGACATACTGGAATATGAGATGAAGTAGGACGAAGATATCTGGAGATTAAACTGACACACTAACCCGTTGGACACAAATACCTGAGGATTAAATAAACATGCTATCAATCAATCATGTGCCATGACGGAAAGCGTGGGTTGTCATGACTCACTATTTCACTCGATCACCAGAGTCGTGGATCAGCTCAGTGTTCCTGTCTTGACCATGCCATATGGCCAAGCCACCCAGGTATTTTCCTCTCGGTCTTCCCCTTGGTCTGTTCCCTTCGATCTTGCCAGTTGTCACTAAGTTCTCCACTCCATTTCTTCTCATAACATTTCCAACATATTTTGACTGTCTACGTCTAATTTCTCTAATCAATTTACGGTTTTCATTTGTCTTCTGTAGTACTTGGCCATTGGTTTTTCTGTCTGTCCATGGTATTCTTTGCATTTTCCTCATAAACCACATTTCTGCAGCCATCAGATGTTTTTCAGCTTGACTGCACTTTGTCCACGTTTCACATCTATACAAAAGAACAGGCTCTATGTATCCCCTCAACACTCTTTTTCTCGTTTCAATTGACATCTTTTTAATGGTCTGAGTGTTTTTCATCTTACTAAAGGATACTTTCGCCATGGCGATTCTTGTTCTTATCTCTTCAAGGCATCTCCCATCAGATGTTATGACTGTTCCGAGATAATTGTACCGATTCACTTGTTGAAAAATATTCCCATTTACTTGTATATTACATTGTGGTACTTCGTTCTTTCTAGTGACGACCATAACCTGTGTCTTCTTACAATTTAATTCCAACTCCAGCTGCTCCCTGTGTACAACAACCGCATCTACCAATTGTTGCAGATCCTGCTCATTGTCTGCAATCAATACTGTATCATCCGCACATATAATGTTATTGATGTTTCGTCCTCCAATGCTGATTCCATGCTATCACGTAATAAAAAATAATAACCGAAGATTAAATAGACATGTTAGTATGTTTAAAGTTAGTTGCATATCCTGTACAAGGCATAGCAGTCAACCTCAGCATTTTTTTTTTTTTTGGCTGTTCGTGATTTCTTGGCATGTTTGCGTTCAATAGTTTGCCATTGCTTTCTGATCGACTGGCACCCATACCAACGTGTAGGCCAGCATGGCTGAATGGATAAGAAAGCGTGTTCTTAAACATCCTATGTGCTGATGCCGAGGTAAGGGTTCAACCCCTACACTGGACAGTTGGACTAAAATGTTGACTTCTCGTCCTTGACTTGGGGACGTAAATTACAAGTATATCTGAAGTCGGAGTGGGTTCGCCAGATGGCGAGGGACACTGGTAACACGGAAAGCTAATCCACACGCAACATTCAGCCCAGCACTACTAGAAGTAGTATGTATGGACTACGCTTGAGTCCAAAGCGAGAGTGTGCAAAAATAAAAAACACACCAACGAAAGGCGGTATGCTGCCACATCGCTCACAGTTGTATTTCGAACGTGGGCTTGCGGGATTACGAATTGTGTCCGTAAATCTTGGCCACGGAACCGGCTATTATCCAGTAAGACAACACAATATCCGTTGATTACATGGACATGCTAGCGCGTAAGACAACGATTTCGGGCACTGAACAGAAAAGTCGCTTTTTAAGACAAAGATAACTGTGGCCCAGAAAGATTCAGCATAATGCTAAATGGGAGAAGTAAATAATCATCTTCTGAGTCCGCACAGGACATCAACAACCTGATATAGTACTTGCTCTGTGACATAAATGTAGGAGATATTGATGAGTGTATTTGTGGGACTGGGAACAAGATGGCTGGACATCTGCTGCAGGAGCGTACAACATGTGCTGAACAGAGAAACTTGTTTTGCCCGACACCCGCTTCATTTGATGACATACTCTATAGGGAAGTAAACAAGCTTAAGTTGACTGTTGCTTTCTTTACATATATCCATGTTGAAGACTGAAGGTTTAAGAGGAGGAGGAAGAGGAGGAGGAGGAGATGATGATGATGATGATGATGATAAAAAAGATAATGATTATGATGATGACGATGATGATGATGATGATGATGATGATGATTATGATGATGATGATTATGATGACGATGACGATGAGAAAGATGATGATGATGAAGGAGAACGGCGGAAGTCTCTGTGGTGAAGTGGTCAAGCTGTCTGCCTCGGGCTCCGAAGGTCGTGGGTTTGATTCCAGGCCGCAACCTTCGGTTCACGAGTGCATTTTTCGGAGACTCCTGAGGGTTGTCTCTGGAGCTACGTCTTGGTATTAAAACCCGGTGCAATGAAGTCGACCCAGTCGAGTTTTAAGCGACTTTTTTTAAGCGAAGGAGGAGGACGAGGAGAAGGAGGACGAGGAGGAGGAGGACGAGGAGGAGGAGGACGAGAAGGAGGAGAAGAAGAAATACTGTTTATGGACGAGACGAAAGCGTCAAGCCCGTTATAGGAAAGCTGCATGTGACATTGTCTCGAGAACAGCGATAGATTACTGCAGTGTTTTTCATTGCGATGAGTTCGGGTCCACTGCGACATTCTCTGGTAAAATAAATATCTAGATGGTCTGGAAGAAGACACAGATTATGGTCGTCACTGGGAAGAAGGAAAATAGCACAATGTGATATACGAGTATTGGGCGTAATCTTAAGCAAGTGAATCGATACAGTTATCTAGGAACAGTCATAACATCTGATGGGGGATGCCTTGAAGAGATTAGAACAAGAACTGTCATTGCGAAGGTTGCCTTTTGCAAGATGAATAACATACTGGCCAATACAAAGATTTCAATTGAAACGAGAAAAAGAGTGTTGAGGTGCTTCATAGAACCTGTACTTTTGTATGGATGTGAAGCGTGGACAATGAGCAGACAAGTAGAAAAACATCTGACGGCTGTGGAAATGTGGTTTCTGAGGAAAATGCAAAGAATACCATGGACAGACAGAAAAACCAATGAACAAGTCCTTCAAGAAACAAATGAAGATCGTAAACTTATTAGAAACATTAGACGTAGCCAGTCAAAATTTGTTGGGCATGTTATGAGAAGAAATGGATTGGAGAACTTGGTGACAACTGGCAAGATCGAAGGGAGGAGACCAAAGGGAAGACCGAGAAGTAAATACCTGGATGGCTTGGCCACGTGGCATGGTCGAGACAGGATCCACGACTCTGGTGATCGAGTGAGATGGCAAAACATGACCGCTTACGCTTAACGGCATGGCACATGATGGATGGGTGTTCTGGAAGATCCGGAATTGACATTGTAAACATCCACACATTCCATTTTATCACCTTCACACGGAAGAAGTGGTATAGTTGAGACAAGAACCGATATCTTAGCACTCCTGCCATTCTAATGCGTGCTCGGTCTTCATATTCAACATCCAGCGAAGAGTCCCAATAGTAATTGTACTAGTAGCAGCCTGATTATGTGTCCGTCAGGTCTTTCCTGGGAGTCTTCAGTCTTGGTCAGATCCTGTGGTAGGGAAGGATTAACGTTGATTAACGTTTAAACGTTGTAAAGACAACAGCAGATGCTAGTGTAATGACAGCAGTCTTCAGTGTAATGACAGCAGGCTCCGGTATAATGACAGCAGGCTCCAATGTAATGACAGCATACTCCAGTGTAATGACATCAGACTCCACTGAAATGACAGCAGACTCCGGTGTACTGACAGCAGACTCCAGTGTAATGACAGCAGACTGCAGTGTAATGCCAGCCGGTTCCAGTGTAATGACAGTCGGTTCCAGTGTAATGACAGCCGGCTCCAGTGTAATGACATTGTCTCCGGTGTAATGACAGCAGACTCCAGTGTAATGACAGCCGGTTCCAGTCTAATGATAGCAGACTCCAGTGTAATGACAGCAGACTCCAGTGTAATGACAGCAGACTCCAGTTAATGAAGCAGAATCCAGTGTAATGACAGCAGGCTACGGTGTCATGACAGCAGACTCCGGTGTAATAACAGCAGACTTTTGTGTAACAACGGCAGTCTCCTATGTAATGACAGCAGACTCTGGTGTAATGACAGCATACTCACGTGTAATGACAGCAGACTTCAGTGTAATGACAGCCGGTTCCAGTGTAATGACAGTAGACTCCACTGTAATGACAGCCGGTTCCAGTGTAATGACAGCAGACTCCAGTGTAATGACAGCCGGTTCCAGTGTAATGACAACAGACTATGGTGTAATGACAGCAGACTCCGGTGTAATGACAGCAGACTCCGGTGTAATGGCAGCAGTCTCCAGTTAATGAAGCAGGACTCCAGTGTCATGACAGCCGGTTCCAGTGTAATGACAACAGACTACGGTGTAATGGCAGCAGACTCCGGTGTAATGACAGCAGACTCCGGTGTAATAACAGCAGGCTACGGTGTAATGACAGCAGACTCCAGTGTAATGACAGCAGACTCCGGTGTAATGACAGCAGACTCCAGGTGTAGTGACAGTAGACTCTGGTGTAGTGATAGCAGACTCTAGTGTAATGACAGCAGACTCCAGTGTAATGACAGCCGGTTCCAGTGTAATGACAACAGACTCCAGTGTAATGACAGCAGGCTACGGTGTAATGACAGCAGACTCCAGTGTAATGACAGCAGGCTACGGTGTAATGACAGCAGACTTCGGTGTAGTGACAGCAGACTCTGGTGTAATGACAGCAGACTCCAGTGTAATGACAGCAGACTCTGGTGTAATGACAGCAGACTCCAGCGTAATGACAGCAGACTCAGGTGTAAGGACATCAGACTTCAGTGTAATGACAGCAGACTCCGGTGTAAGGACAGCAAACTCCAGTGTAATGACAGCAGACTCCATCCTAATGACAGCATACTCAAGTGTAATGACAGCCGGTTCCAGTGTAATGACAGCCGGTTCCAGTGTAATGGCAGCAAACTCCAGTGTAATGACAGCCGGTTCCAGTGTAATGACAGCAGACTCCAGTGTAATGACAGCCGGTTCCAGTGTAATGACAGCAGACTCCAGTGTAATGACAACAGACTCGTGTAATGACAGCAGACTCCAGTGTAATGACAGCAGACTCCATTGTAATGACAGCAGATTCGTGTAATGACAGCAGACTCCAGTGTAATGACAGCCGATTCCAGTGTAATTACAGCAGACTCCAGTTAATGAATCAGACTCCAGTGTAATGACAGCAGGCTCCAGTGTAATGACAGCAGACTCCATTGTAATGACTGCAGACTTCGGTGTAATGACAACAGACTTCGATGTAATGACAGCAGACTTCAGTGTAATGACAGCAGACTCCAGTGTAATGACAGGCGGTTCCAATATAATCACTGCCTGCTCCAGAGTAATGACAGCAAACTCCAGTGTAATGACAGACGGTTCCAGTATGACTGCCTGCTCCAGTGTAATGACATCAGACTCCAGTGTAATGACAGACGGTTCCAGTATGACTGCCTGCTCCAGTGTAATGACAGCAGACTCCAGTGTAATAACAGCAGACTCCAGTGTAGTGACAGTGTTTATTGCCAGCACGTGACACTGTTTGTGAGATAGTTTTCCACGCTCCGTGGCGAAGGTTTTAAGGAGGCAGTTCGTAATCCCTCATATCGCGTTCGAAACACAGCTGCGGGCGATCTGGCAGCAGACTGTCTTGAGTTGATCTTTATGAAATGTTATGAGTGTCGATCGTTTAGAAAGCAATAGCAAGCAATTGAAAGTAAACTTGTCCAGAAATCACAAACAGATAAAAAATACTGGGGTTGACTGTGACGTCCTGTTAAGGATACGCACCTAAGTTTTTCTACCAAATTCCGATCTGTTTGAATGCCAGTATCTGTCATTGTCTTGGTCCAAGATATTCTGCGAGCTTTTCTGTACCATTTCAATTAAAACGCCCCAGTTTTCTTCTGTGGTGTTTTCGAAACGGTTCACGAGTCACCCCCAGACGTTGACACAGGAAAGATGCAGTTCCTCGACAGTTGTACAAGAAGGCCACGATATACTCGCTTCGGTTTACGTCGTTTCGCTACAACGTCGTTGTCATGATATTACATAAATTCACTTTACATCGCTACGTTCTGCTATAATGTCGTCACCTGTGTTGTTATGCTGCGTTAACGTCGCCATTTTACATTTTGTGCATTGCGTTTAACCAGGATAGTATCGTGCAATCACCCAAATTATGAGTTCAAAGCGCACAGTAAGTGCTGATAGTGTGTCTGGTTGTAAGAGAACCAAGAAAAAAGTGTTACTCTTGAGGTGAAGTTAGATGTGTTACGTCGTTTTGAGGCTGGCGATCGGGATGTTGATATCGGTAAAGTCCATAGTTTACCTCCAACCACGGTAAGGACAATTCGTGCAGGTGCTGATAAAATCAAAGAGAGTGCTAAAAACGTAACCCCTTTGAGTTTTTCCAAGACTTGTGCAAAGTTATAATCACATTGAGCCGGGAGTGCCGGGAATGGCCAGCAGGAGCCACGGAAGTGGAAATCCAGCAACTAATTCAGGATAATGCTCGCTCGGGTGATGTGATTATCTACACAGATGGGTCGGTTTTGAGAGGTAGGAGAAGTGCCTGGGGGTTCTTAGCAAACGCTAATGGTCGAAGTTTGGTGCAGGAGAGCCTGGCATATGATACCACAACATCTAGATTAAGAATGGAGGTGGAGGCGGTCAGTGCAGCTTTCCGCTGGACCGAGAATACGACACACACACACACACACACACACACACACACACACACACACACACACACACACACACATCGTGATTATAACTGACTCAGAAAGCTTGCTGATGAAGGTGAGGACAGGCAAGCTTCGGGCAGAGTGGCTTGCTTCGCTTCGGAGGTCACGGGTGGCAAGCATCGCCTGGATGTTTTCTCCGGGGCATGCTGGTGTGCTGGGGAATGAACAGGTGGACAGATTGGCTGGTTCTGCAAACTTGGCGGAGTATTGATGCATGACAAGACAGACGTGGTTGCGGCCTTGTGGGAGCACGTGTACACCTCGGAGGAACAAATGAAATCACCATGGTCTGGTAAGAATGAGACAGCGAGGAGTGACGAGGGGATCTGGCCGACGCACGAGGTTCAGAGGAAAGGCGAGAGGGACATACAATCAGATTGCTACTGGTACTATTGGTGTTGGAACTTTTCGCTGGCTGATGAGGATGGGGACGGAGCGCTTATAGGAATGCCCCGAATGCTGTGATGTCGGTTCCTAAATCAATCAATCAGTTTTTCCAAGATCGATCGTACCAGAAGTACTCTTATGGAGAACATGGAAGCACTATTGGCCGTCTGGAGTGAAGGCCAGAACCAACGGATTATGCCAGTGAGCAAGATGGTTATCCAAGAGAAAGCAAAGTCTCGCTATGAAGATCTAGCTAAGAAAGCGGGTGAGAGCAGTACTAGTAGTGCTGATGATAGTTTTGGAGCGAGTCGTGGTTTTAATGCCTCTACATCTCAATAACTACCACTCGCTCTCCAACCCACCTCTATTTAGCCATTAAATATCAACAACCATCAAAATAAACATTACATAATACAGTGTATTTCATTTAATTCTGTGGGAAATAGTGTTCCGCTATATATCGTTTCACTTAAAGTCACGTTTTTCAAGAACGTAACCCCGACTTAACCGGGAACTTCCTGTACTTGAACCTGTTTGAAGAGTCCCCATTGTTATTGGTGATGAAGCCAAGATGTCCACAGTTTGTGGCATTTCCAAACAATGCGTTTCGCGCATTGTTCAACACACAAATGGTCGCTGTTAAAGGTCGCAGAAGCAACCGTCATTAATCGGCAGAAGCCAGTTTTGTGCAAAGAGAAAGACATAATAATCGGTTTAAATTTGCTGTGGTCGACAATTGAAATTGCTGTGTGAATATGTGTATATTTCAGCTTCAAGGATTTATGTAATTATTTTACTTTATGTTGTGTGATTTCTGCAATATGTACCTGGCGAGATGCAGCAAAATATGCCAGACAATAAATCGTGCAATCTATTGTTTGTGTCTTCGTTATTCAAATATGTTCATTGTTTAGTGTGATCTCTGGTTGGCATGTTCTTTAGACTGTGGACACTATTGTTGTTTTCCTCAAACTTACAAACAGATGTAGACTTCCACTGTGTCTCTTGGCAGACTGAATATCCTCTTCTTCTTACCTTCTTACCTTCTTACCTCTTACCTTCTTACCTTTTACCTTCTTACCTTCTTACCTTTTACCTTCTTACCCTTTACCCTCTTACCTTTTACATTCCTACCTTTTACCTTCTTACCTTTTACCTTCTTAACTTTTACCTTCTTACCTTTTATCTTCTTACCTTTTATCTTCTTACCTTTTACCTTCTTACCTTTTGCCTTCTTACCTTTTACCTTCTTACCTTCTTACCTCTTACCTTTTTACTTTTTACCTTCTTACCTCTTACCTTTTACCTTCTTACCTTCTTAATCCCGAAGCCGTGTCCAGCCGGGGTCGGTGGTCTGACCAGGCCATCACATTATGTAGGCCTGAATGCACTGGACAGTAGGTTGCCAATATCCTCTCACTTAGCAGACGGCGAGACTAGGCATTAAACCCTCATCGACCGTGTCATTTTCAGCGCAGTTTCCTGCCAACGCGCTCCACGAACACATTTAATACTTGCCATCTGAATAGATGGCTCATAATATTGAAGCTCTTGAAATGTGACTCGTCATAACTACGAAGCGTGAAATTATATATATATATATATATATATATATATATATATATATATATATATATATAATATATATATATATATATATATATATATATATATATAATTTCAGTTCTGGAACAACACAATTTAATAAGGCCACCGCTAAGAGAAACAAATCAGAAGAACAGGGCCTCTTTGTTTCATCCAGCATTAGAACAATGTACTGAATACCCTCATCATCATCTTCCACTTTTTGCCGCCAAGCGTCGTGGGGAAAAATAATTGAAGTTCCAGAGCTTGAATGATGACACTGGATGCTGTCTTTCCGTGTGTTTGTACAATGTCTTTGGTGTCGTCAATCCATTTTCATCTCGGGCGTCCTCTTGCTCTCGAATCAGATCTTTCGAAAAGAGTAATGGGGGAAAGGTTTAGGACAAGTATGTTTGAGGTCGCCAAGATATAAAAATTGGCATGCAACGTGAGGATATGACTTGGATATAGTCTAGTATAGAATGTATAACACAACCTAGCAGAATGTATAACACAACCTAGAGAATTATATAACACAACCTAGAGAATTGTATAACACAACCTAGAGAATTATATAACACAACCTAGAGAATTGTATAACACAACCTAGAGAATTATATAACACAACATAGAGAATTATATAACACAACCTAGAGAATTATATAACACAACCTAGAGAATTATATAACACAACATAGAGAATTATATAACACAACCTAGAGAATTATATAACACAACCTAGAGAATTATATAACACAACCTAGAGAATTATATAACACAACCTAGAGAATTATATAACAACAACCTAGAGAATTATATAACACAACCTAGAGAATTATATAACACAACCTAGAGAATTATATAACACAACCTAGAGAATTATATAACACAACCTAGAGAATTATATAACACAACCTAGAGAATTATATAACACAACCTAGAGAACTATATAACACAACCTAGAGAATTATATAACACAACCTAGAGAATTATATAACACAACCTAGAGAATTATATAACACAACCTAGAGAATTATATAACACAACCTAGAGAATTATATAACACAACCTAGAGAATTATATAACACAACCTAGAGAATTGTATAACACAACCTAGAGAATTATATAACACAACCTAGAGAATTATATAACACAACCTAGAGAATTATATAACACAACCTAGAGAATTATATAACACAACATAGAGAATTATATAACACAACCTAGAGAATTATATAACACAACCTAGAGAATTATATAACACAACCTAGAGAATTATATAACACAACCTAGAAAATTGTATAACACAACCTAGAGAATTGTATAACACAACATAGAGAATTATATAACACAACCTAGAGAATTGTATAACACAACCTAGAGAATTATATAACACAACCTAGAGAATTGTATAACACAACCTAGAGAATTGTATAACACAACCTAGAGAATTGTATAACACAACCTAGAGAATTGTATAACACAACCTAGAGAATTGTATAACACAACATAGAGAATTATATAACACAACCTAGAGAATTATATAACACAACCTAGAGAATTATATAACACAACCTAGAGAATTATATAACACAACCTAGAGAATTGTATAACACAACCTAGAGAATTGTATAACACAACCTAGAGAATTGTATAACACAACTAGAAGAATTGTATAACACAACCTAGAGAATTATATAACACAACCTAGAGAATTATATAACACAACCTAGAGAATTATATAACACATCCTAGCAGAATGTATAACACAACCTAGAGAATTGTATAACACAACCTAGAGAATTATATAACACAACCTAGAGAATTATATAACACAACCTAGAGAATTATATAACACAACCTAGAGAATTATATAACACAACCTAGAGAATTGATATAACACAACTAGAGAATTGTATAAACACAACCTAGCAGAATGTATAACACAACCTAGAGAATTATATAACACAACCTAGAGAATTATATAACACAACCTAGAGAATTGTATAACACAACTAGAGAATTATATAACACAACCTAGAGAATTATATAACACAACCTAGAGAATTATATAACACAACCTAGAGAATTGTATAACACAACCTAGAGAATTATATAACACAACCTAGAGAATTGTATAACACAACCTAGAGAATTATATAACACAACCTAGAGAATTGTATAACACAACCTAGAGAATTGTATAACACAACCTAGAGAATTATATAACACAACCTAGAGAATTATATAACACAACATAGAGAATTGTATAACACAACCTAGAGAATTATATAACACAACCTAGAGAATTGTATAACACAACCTAGAGAATTGTATAACACAACCTAGAGAATTATATAACACAACCTAGAGAATTATATAACACAACCTAGAGAATTATATAACACAACCTAGCAGAATGTATAACACAACCTAGAGAATTATATAACACAACCTAGAGAATTATATAACACAACCTAGAGAATTGTATAACACAACCTAGAGAATTATATAACACAACCTAGAGAATTATATAACACAACCTAGAGAATTATATAACACAACCTAGAGAATTATATAACACACCTAGAGAATTGTATAACACAACCTAGAGAATTGTATAACACAACCTAGAGAATTATATAAACCACCTAGAGAATTGTATAACACAACCTAGAGAATTGTATAACACAACCTAGAGAATTATATAACACAACCTAGAGAATTATATAACACAACCTAGAGAATTGTATAACACAACCTAGAGAATTATATAACACAACCTAGAGAATTGTATAACACAACCTAGAGAATTGTATAACACAACCTAGAGAATTATATAACACAAACTAGAGAATTATATAACACAACCTAGAGAATTATATAACACAACCTAGCAGAATGTCTATAACACAACCTAGAGAATTATATAACACAACCTAGAGAATTATATAACACAACCTAGAGAATTATATAACACAACCTAGCAGAATGTATACACAACCTAGAGAATTGTATAACACAACCTAGAGAATTATATAAACAAAACCTAGAGAATATATAAAACACAACCTAGAGAATTATATAAACAAACACTAGAGAATTATATAACACAACCTAGAGAATTATATAACACAACCTAGAGAATTATATACCACAACTAGAGAATTATATAACACAACCTAGAGAATTATATATACACAACTAGAGAATTGTATAACACAACCTAGCAGAATTATATAACACAACCTAGAGAATTGTATAACACACCTAGAGAATGTATAACACAACTAGAGAATGTATAACACAACCTAGAGAACTTGTATAACACAACCCTAGAGAATTATATAACACAACCTAGAGAATATATAACAAAACCTAGAGAATTGTATAACACAACCTAGAGAATTATATAACACAACCTAGAGAATTATATAACACCAACCTAGAGATTGTATAACACAACCTAGAGAATTATATAACACAACCTAGAGAATATATAACACACCTAGAGAATTGTATAACACAACCTAGAGAATTAGATAACACAACCTAGAGAATTGTATAACACAACCTAGAGAATTGTATAACACAACCTAGAGAATTGTATAACACAACCTAGAGAATTGTATAACACAACCTAGAGAATTGTATACACAACCTAGAGAATTGTATAACACAACCTAGAGAATTATATAACACAACCTAGAGAATTATATAACACAACCTAGAGAATTATATAACACAACCTAGAGAATTATATAACACAACTAGAGATTGTATAACACAACCTAGAGAATTATATAACACAACCTAGAGAATTATATAACACAACCTAGCAGAATGTATAACACAACCTAGAGAATTATATAACACAACCTAGCAGAATGTATAACACAACCTAGAGAATTGTATACACAACCTAGAGAATTGTATAACACAACCTAGAGAATTATATAACACACCTAGAGAATTATATAACACAACCTAGAGAATTGTATAACACAACCTAGAGAATTGTATAACACAACTAGAGAATTATATAACACAACCTAGAGAATTGTATAACACAACCTAGCAGAATGTATAACACAACCTAGAGAATTGTATAACACAACCTAGAGAATTGTATAACACACCTAGCAGAATGTATAACACAACCTAGAGAATTATATACACAACTAGAGAATTGTATACACAACCTAGAGAATTATATAACACAACCTAGAGAATTGTAAACACAACCTAGAGAATTGTATAACACAACCCTAGAGATTGTATAACACAACCTAGAGGAATTGTATAACACAACCTAGCAGAATGTATAACACAACCTAGAGAATTGTATACACAACCTAGAGAATTGGTATAACACAACCTAGAGAATGTATAACACAACCCTAGAGAATTATACTAACACAACCTAGCAGAATGTATAACACACCTAGAGAATTGTATAACACAACCTAGAGAATTGTATACCACAACCTAGAGAATTGTATAACACAACCTAGAGAATTGTATAACACAACCTAGAGAATTGTATAACACAACCTAGCAGAATGTATAACACAACCTAGAGAATTATATAACACAACCTAGAGAATTATATAACACAACCTAGAGAATTATATAACACAACCTAGAGAATTGTATAACATAACCTAGCAGAATGTATAACACAACCTAGAGAATTGTATAACACAACCTAGAGAATTGTATAACACAACCTAGAGAATTATATAACACAACCTAGAGAATTGTATAACACAACCTAGAGAATTGTATAACACAACCTAGAGAATTGTATAACACAACCTAGAGAATTGTATAACACACATTGGCACCTTGCCGTCTTGACAGACGATAGTTTGTGCTTTAAAAAGGCATAACAACTTTTAACTATGGCGGTAGCGAGTGTGACTGATAAGGCCAATTTGCGCTGTAAATGTCCGTTCACAGTGGGTGCATGTGAACACGTGGTCATTTCCACCATCATGTACCATCTTACGTCTCAAACGCTTGATGTGTGACTTTTCTGCAATAATTTTCTCCTTTGACTTTATTCCAATTTCTGAATTCTATTCTGAATTCTATTCCATTTCTGAATTCTATTCTGAAATATATGCAGAATTGTATAACACAACCTAGAGAATTGTATAACACAACCTAGAGAATTATATAACACAACCTAGAGAATTGTATAACACAACCTAGAGAATTGTATAACACAACCTAGAGAATTGTATAACACAACCTAGAGAATTATATAACACAACCTAGAGAATTGTATAACACAACCTAGCAGAATGTATAACACAACCTAGAGAATTATATAACACAACCTAGAGAATTGTATAACACAACCTAGAGAATTGTATAACACAACCTAGAGAATTATATAACACAACCAAGAGAATTGTATAACACAACCTAGCAGAATGTATAACACAACCTAGCAGAATGTATAACACAACCTAGAGAATTATATAACACAACCTAGAGAATTATATAACACAACCTAGAGAATTATATAACACAACCTAGAGAATTATATAACACAACCTAGAGAATTATATAACACAACCTAGAGAATTATATAACACAACCTAGAGAATTATATAACACAACCTAGAGAATTATATAACACAACCTAGAGAA
Source organism: Cepaea nemoralis (assembly GCA_014155875.1). NCBI lineage: Eukaryota > Metazoa > Mollusca > Gastropoda > Stylommatophora > Helicidae > Cepaea > Cepaea nemoralis. Next base: position 308,947 of record JACEFZ010022409.1, read on the forward strand.
TTATATAACACAACCTAGAGAATTATATAACACAACCTAGAGAATTATATAACACAACCTAGAGAATTATATAACACATACCTAGAGAATTATATAACACACCTAGAGAATTGTATAACACAACCTAGAGAATTATATAACACAACCTAGAGAATTATATAACACAACCTAGCGAATTATATAACACAACCTAGAGAATTGTATAACACAACCTAGAGAATTATATAACACAACCTAGAGAATTGTATAACACAACCTAGAGAATTGTATAAACACAACCTAGAGAATTGTATAAACAACCCTAGCAGAATGTATAACACAACTAGAGAATTGTATAACACAAACCCTAGAGAATTATATAACACAACCTAGAGAATTGTATACACAACCTAGAGAATTGTATAACACAACCTAGAGAATTGTATAACACAACCTAGAGAATTATATAACACAACCTAGAGAATTGTATAACACAACCTAGAGAATTATATAACACAACCTAGAGAATTGTATAACACAACTAGAGAATTGTATAACACAACCTAGAGAATTGTATACACAACCTAGAGAAGTATATAACACAACCTAGAGAATTATAAACACAACCTAGAGAATGTATAACACAACCTAGAGAATTGTATATAACACAACCTAGAGAATTAATAACACAACCTAGCGAATGTATAACACAACCTAGAGAATTGTATAACCCAACCTAGAGAATGTATAACACAACCTAGAGAATTGTATAACACAACCTAGAGAATTATATAACACACTAGAGAATGTATAACACAACCTAGAGATATATAACACAACCTAGAGAATTATATAACACAACCTAGAGAATTGTATAACACAACCTAGAGAATATATAACACAACCTAGAGAATTGTATCACACAACCTAGAGAATTGTATAACACAACCTAGAGAATATATAACACAACCTAGAGAATGTATAACACAACCTAGAGAATTATATAACACAACCTAGAGAATTGTATAACACAACCTAGAGAATTGTATAACACAACCTAGAGAATGTATATAATCAAACCTAGAGAATTATATACACACAACCTAGAGAATTATATAACACAACCTAGAGAATTTGTATAAACACAACCTAGAGAATTATAAACAAAACCTAGAGAATTATATAACACAACCTAGCAGAATGTATAACACAACCTAGAGATTTATATAACACAACCTAGCAGAATGTATAACACAACTAGAGAATTTGTATAAACACAACTTAGCGAATTGTATAACACAACCTAGAGAATTATATAACAAACCTAGAGAATTTTATAACACAACCTAGAGAATTGTATAACACAACCTAGAGAATTGTATAACACAACCTAGAGAATTATATAACACAACCTAGAGAATTGTATAACCAACCTAGAGAATTATATAACACAAACCTAGAGAATTGTATAACACAACCTAGAGAATTATATAACACAACCTAGAGAATGTATAACACAACCTAGAGAATTGTATAACACAACCTAGAGAATTGTATAACACAACCTAGAGAATTATATAACACAACCTAGAGAATTATATAACACAACCTAGAGAATTGTATAACACAACCTAGAGAATTGTATAACACAACCTAGAGAATTATATAACACAACCTAGAGAATTATATAACACAACATAGAGAATTATATAACACAACCTAGAGAATTGTATAACACAACCTAGAGAATTATATAACACATCCTAGCAGAATGTATAACACAACCTAGAGAATTATATAACACAACCTAGAGAAGTGTATAAACACAACTAGAGATTGTATAACACAACCTAGAGAATTATATAACACAACCTAGAGAATTGTATAACACAACCTAGAGAATTATATAACACACCTAGAGAATTATATAACACAACCTAGAGAATTATATAACACAACCTAGAGAATTATATAACACAACTAGAGAATTATATAACACAACCTAGAGAATTGTATAACACAACCTAGAGAATTGTATAACACAACCTAGAGAATTATATTACACAACCTAGAGAATATATAACACACCTAGAGAATTATATAACACAACTAGAGAATTATAACACAACCTAGAGAATTGTATAACACAACCTAGAGAATTATATAACACAACATAGAGAATTATATAACACAACTAGAGAATTGTATAACAAACTAGAGAATTATATAACATCCTAGCAGAATTATAACACAACCTAGAGAATTATATAACACAACCTAAAGAATTATATAACACAACCTAGAGAATTATATAACACAACCTAGAGAATTGTATAACACAACCTAGAGAATTATATAACACATCCTAGAAGAATGTATAACCAAGGCTCATAACACAAACAGCCATATCCGTTACCGTCAACGTTCACTGCGGAGAAGACACATGATAATGATGGGAGATCGGTAGTGTTAATATCGGCTGTAGAGACAAAACAATCACTTATTAAACTTATTAAACGTATTATAGGTAGGTCACATATTGTAGTACCAATGATCACATACTGCAAGTCTACCATATATAACAGAACCAACAATCACATACTGCAGGTTTACCATATATAACAGAACCAACAATCACATACTCCAGTCTGCCATATATAACAGAACCAACAATCACATACTGCTGTCTACCATATATAACAGAACCAACAATCACATACTCCAGTCTGCCATATATAACAGAACCAACAATCACATACTCCAGTCTGCCATATATAACAGAACCAACAATCACATACTGCAGGTTTACCATATATAACAGAACCAACAATCACATACTCCAGTCTGCCATATATAACAGAACCAACAATCACATACTGCTGTCTACCATATATAACAGAACCAACAATCACATACTGCTGTCTACCATTATAACAGAAACAACAATCACATACTGCAAAGCCTACCATATATAACGAACCAACAATCACATACTGCTCTGCCATATATACAGAACAGAACCAACAATCACATACTGCAAGTCTACCATATATAACAGAACCAACAATCACATACTGCAAGCCTACCATATATAACAGAACCAACAATCACATACTGCTGTCTGCCATATATAACAGAACCAACAATCACATACTGCTGTGTGCCATATAACAGAACCAACATCACATACTGCTGTCCTGCCATATATAACAGAACCAACAATCACATACTGCAAGCCTACAATATATAACAGAACAAACAATCACATACTGCTGTCTGCCATATATAACAGAACCAACAATCACATACTGCAAGCCTACAATATATAACAGAACAAACAATCACATACTGCTGTCTGCCATATATAACAGAACCAACAATCACACACTGCAGTCTGCCATATATAACAGAACAAACAATCACATACTGCAAGCCTACCATATATAACAGAACCAACAATCACATATTGCTGTCTGCCATATATAACAGAACAACAATCACATATGCAGTCTTCATATATAACAGAACCAACAATTACATACTGCTGTCTGCCATATATAACAGAAACCAACAATCACATACTGCTGTCTACCATATATAACAGAACCAACAATCACATACTGCTGTCTACCATATATAACAGAACCAACAATCACATACTGCTGTCTACCATATATAACAGAACCAACAATCACATACTGCTGTCTACAATATATAACAGAACCAACAATCACATACTGCAAGCCTACCATATATAACAGAACCAACAATCACATACTGCTGTCTGCCATATATAACAGAACAGAACCAACAATCACATACTGCAAGTCTACCATATATAACAGAACCAACAATCACATACTGCAAGCCTACCATATATAACAGAACCAACAATCACATACTGCTGTCTGCCATATATAACAGAACCAACAATCACATACTGCTGTGTGCCATATATAACAGAACCAACAATCACATACTGCTGTCTGCCATATATAACGAACAACAATCCCATACGCAAGCCACAATATAAACAGACAAACAATCACCATACTGCTGTACTTGCCATCATATAACATAACCAACAATCACATACTGCAAGCCTACAATATATAACAGAACAAACAATCACATACTGCTGTCTGCCATATATAACAGAACCAACAATCACATACTGCAGTCTGCCATATATAACAGAACCAACAATCACATACTGCAAGTCTACCATACATAACAGAACCAACAATCACATATTGCTGTCTGCCATATATAACAGAACAAACAATCACATAATGCAGTCTGCCATATATAACAGAACCAACAATCACATACTGCTGTCTGCCATATATAACAGAACCAACAATCACATAATGCAGTCTGCCATAATACAGTCTGCCATATATAACAGAACCAACAATCACATAATGCAGTCTGCCATATATAACAGACCAAACAATCACATACTGCAAGTCTACCATATATAACAGAACCAACAATCACATACTGCTGTCTGCCATATATAACAGAACCAACAATCACATACTGCTGTCTGCCATATATACAGAACCAACAATCACATACTGCAAGCCTACCATATATAACAGAACCAACAATCACATACTGCAGTCTACCATATATAACAGAACCAACAATCACATACTGCTGTCTGCCATAGATAAAAGAACCAACAATCACATACTGCAACTCTACCATATATAACAGAACCAACAATCACATACTGCAACTCTACCATATATAACAGAACCAACAATCACATACTGCAACTCTACCATATATAACAGAACCAACAATCACATACTGCAAGCCTACCATATATAACAGAACCAACAATCACATACTGCAAGTCTACCATATATAACAGAACCAACAATCACATACTGCAAGTCTACCATATATAACAGAACCAACAATCACATACTGCTGTCTACCATATATAACAGAACCAACAATCACATACTGCAGTCTGCCATATATAACAGAACCAACAATCACATACTGCAGCCTACCATATATAACAGAACCAACAATCACATACTGCAGTCTGCCATATATAACAGAACCAACAATCACATACTGCTGTCTGCCATATATAACAGAACAAACAATCACATACTGCAAGTTTACCATATATAACAGAAACAACATCACATACTGCTGTCTACCATATATAACAGAACAACAATCACATACTGCAAGTCTGCCATATATAACAGAACCAACAATCACATACTGCTGTCTGCCATATATAACAGAACCAACAATCACATACTGCTGTCTGCCATATATAACAGAACCAACAATCACATACTGCAGTCTGCCATATATAACAGAACCAACAATCACATACTGCTGTCTGCCATATATAACAGAACAACAATCACATACTGCTGTCTGCCATATATAACAGAACCAACAATCACATACTGCTGTCTGCCATATATAACAGAACCAACAATCACATACTGCTGTCTGCCATATATAACAGAACCAACAATCACATACTGCAATCTACCATATATAACAGAACCAACAATCACATACTGCTGTCTGCCATATATAACAGAACCAACAATCACATACTGCTGTCTGCCATATATAACAGAACCAACAATCACATACTGCTGTCTGCCATATATAAGAGAACTAACAATCACATACTGCTGTCTGCCATATATAACAGAACCAACAATCACATACTGCTGTCTACCATATATAACAGAACCAACAATCACATACTGCTGTCTGCCATATATAACAGAACCAACAATCACATACTGCTGTCTACCATATATAACAGAACCAACAATCACATACTGCTGTCTACCATATATAACAGAACCAACAATCACATACTGCAGTCTACCATATATAACAGAACCAACAATCACATACTGCAAGTCTACCATATATAACAGAACCAACAATCACATACTGCTGTCTGCCCATATATAACAGAACCAACAATCACATACTGCTGTCTACCATATATAACAGAACCAACAATCACATACTGCTGTCTGCATATATAACAGAACCAATAATCACATACTGCATGCTCTACCATATATAACAGAACCAACAATCACATACTGCAATTGCTCCATATATAACAGAATCAACAATCACATACTGCAAGTCTATCCATATATAACAGAACCAACAATCACATACTGCGGTCTGCCATATATAACAGAACCCAACAATCACATACTGCTGTCTGCCATCATATAACTAGAACCAAACACTCACATACTGTGGTCTACCCATATATAACAGAACCAACAATCACATACTGCTGTCTGCCATTATATAACAGAACCAACAATCACATACTGCTGTCTACCATATATAGCAGAACAAACAACACATATGCTGTCTGCATATATAACAGAAACCAACAATCACATACTGCTGTACTGCCATATATAACAGAACCAACATCACATACTGCAACTCTACCATAATAAAAGAAACCAACAATCACGTACTGCAGGTTTACCATATATAACAGAACCAACAATCACATACTGCTGTCTGCCATACTATAACAGAACAACAATCACATACTGCAACTCTACCATATATAACGAACCAACAATCACATACTGCAACTCTACCATATATAACAGAAACCAACAATCACATACTGCAACTCTACCATATATAACATAACCAACAATCACATACTGGAAGCCTACCATATATAACAGCAACCAACACTCACATACTGCAACAACACCTCTACCCATATATAACAGAACCAACAATCACATACTGCTGTCTGCCATATATAACAGAACCAACAATCAACATACTGCAAGTCCTACCATATTATAACAGAACCAACAATCACATACTGCAAGTTTACCATATATAACAGAACCAACAATCACATACTGCGTCTGCCATATATAACAGAACCAACAATCACATAATGCTGTCTGCCATATATAACTAGAACCAACAATCACATACTGCTGTCTGCCATATATAACAGAACCAACAATCACATACTGCTGTCTGCCATATATAACAGAACCAACAATCACATACTGCTGTCTGCCATATATAACAGAACCAACAATCACATACTGCTGTCTGCCATATATAACAGAACCAACAATCACATACTGCTGTCTGCCATATATAACAGAACCAACAATCACATACTGCTTTCTGCCATATATAACAGAACCAACAATCACATACTGCAAGCCTACCATATATAACAGAACCAACAATCACATACTGCATGTCTGCCATATATAACAGAACCAACAATCACATACTGCTGTCTGCCATATATAACAGAACCAACAATCACATACTGCTGTCTGCCATATATAAGAGAACTAACAATCACATACTGCTGTCTGCCATATATAACAGAACCAACAATCACATACTGCTGTCTACCATATATAACAGAACCAACAATCACATACTGCTGTCTGCCATATATAACAGAACCAACAATCACATACTGCTGTCTACCATATATAACAGAACCAACAATCACATACTGCTGTCTAAAATATATAACAGAACCAACAATCACATACTGCAAGCCTACCATATATAACAGAACCAACAATCACATACTGCAAGTCTACCATATATAACAGAACCAACAATCACATACTGCTGTCTGCCATATATAACAGAACCAACAATCACATACTGCTGTCTACCATATATAACAGAACCAACAATCACATACTGCTGTCTGCCATATATAACAGAACCAATAATCACATACTGCAGTCTGCCATATATAACAGAACCAACAATCACATACTGCAAGCCTACCATATATAACAGAATCAACAATCACATACTGCAAGTCTACCATATATAACAGAACCAACAATCACATACTGCTGTCTGCCATATATAACAGAACCAACAATCACATACTGCTGTCTGCCATATATAACAGAACCAACAATCACATACTGCTGTCTACCATATATAACAGAACCAACAATCACATACTGCTGTCTGCCATATATAACAGAACCAACAATCACATACTGCTGTCTACCATATATAGCAGAACCAACAATCACATACTGCTGTCTGCCATATATAACAGAACCAACAATCACATACTGCTGTCTGCCATATATAACAGAACCAACAATCACATACTGCAACTCTACCATATATAAAAGAAACCAACAATCACGTACTGCAGGTTTACCATATATAACAGAAACCAACAATCACATACTGCTGTCTGCCATATATAACAGAACCAACAATCACATACTGCCACTCTACCATATATAACAGAACCTAACAATCACATACTGCAACTCTACCATATATAACAGAACCAACAATCACATACTGCAACTCTACCATATATAACAGAACCAACAATCACATACTGGAAGCCTACCATATATAACAGAACCAACAATCACATACTGCAACTCTACCATATATAACAGAACCAACAATCACATACTGCAAGTTACCATATATAACAGAACCAACAATCACATACTGCATAGTCTACCATATATAACAGAACCAACAATCACATACTGCTGTCTGCCATATATAACAGAACCAACAATCACATACTGCAAGCCTACCATATATAACAGAACCAACCAATCACATACTGCAGTCTGCCATATATAACCGAACCAACAATCACATACTGCTGTCTGCCATATATACATAACCAACAATCACATACTGCCAGTCTTACCATATATAACAGAACCAACAAATCACATACTGCTAGTCTGCCATATATAACAGAACCACAATCACATAATGCTGTCTGCCATATATAACGAACCAACAATCACATACTGCTGTCCTGCCATATATAAAAGAACCAACAATCACATACTGCGTCTACCATATATAACAGAACCACCAATCACATACTGCGTCTACCATATATAACAGAACCACCAATCACATACTGCTGTCTACATATATAACAGAACCACAATCACATATCTGCTGTCTACAATATAAACAGAACCAACAATCCATACTGCAAGCCTACCATATATAACAGAACCAACAATCACATACTGCTGTCTGCCATATATAACAGAACAGAACAACAATCACATACTGCAAGTCTACATATATAACAGACCCAACATCACATACTGCAAGCCTACCATATATAACAGAACCAACAATCACATACTGCTGTCTGCCATATATAACAGAACCAACAATCACATACTGCTGTGTGCCATATATAACAGAACCAACAATCACATACTGCTGTCTGCCATATATAACAGAACAACAATCACATACTGCAAGCCTACAATATATAACAGAACAAACAATCACATACTGCTGTCTGCCATATATAACATAACCAACAATCACATACTGCAAGCCTACAATATATAACAGAACAAACAATCACTTACTGCTGTCTGCCATATATAACAGAACCAACAATCACATACTGCAGTCTGCCATATATAACAGAACCAACAATCACATACTGCAAGTCTACCATACATAACAGAACCAACAATCACATATTGCTGTCTGCCATATATAACAGAACAAACAATCACATAATGCAGTCTGCCATATATAACAGAACCAACAATCACATAATGCAGTCTGCCATAATACAGTCTGCCATATATAACAGAACCAACAATCACATAATGCAGTCTGCCATATATAACAGACCAAACAATCACATACTGCAAGTCTACCATATATAACAGAACCAACAATCACATACTGCAAGCCTACCATATATAACAGAACCAACAATCACATACTGCAGTCTGCCATATATAACAGAACCAACAATCACATACTGCAAGTCTACCATATATAACAGAACAAACAATCACATACTGCAAGTCTACCATATATAACAGAACAAACAATCACATAATGCAGTCTGCCATATATAACAGAACCAACAATCACATACTGCTGTCTACCATATATAACAGAACCAACAATCACATACTGCAGTCTGCCATATATAACAGAACCAACAATCACATACTGCAGTCTGCCATATATAACAGAACCAACAATCACATACTGCAAGCCTACCATATATAACAGAACCAACAATCACATACTGCAAGTCTACCATATATAACAGAACAAACAATCACATAATGCAGTCTGCCATATATAACAGAACCAACAATCACATACTGCTGTCTACCATATATAACAGAACCAACAATCACATACTGCAGTCTGCCATATATAACAGAACCAACAATCACATAATGCAGTCTGCCATATATAACAGAACCAACAATCACATACTGCTGTCTGCCATATATAACAGAACCAACAATCACATACTGCAGTCTGCCATATATAACAGAACAAACAATCACATAATGCAAGTCTACCATATATAACAGAACCAACAATCACATACTGCTGTCTGCCATATATAACAGAACCAACAATCACATACTGCAAGTCTACCATATATAACAGAACCAACAATCACATACTGCAAGTCTACCATATATAACAGAACCAACAATCACATACTGCAAGCCTACCATATATAACAGAACCAACAATCACATACTGCAGGTTTACCATATATAACAGAACCAACAATCACATACTCCAGTCTGCCATATATAACAGAACCAACAATCACATACTGCTGTCTGCCATATATAACAGAACCAACAATCACATACTGCTGTCTGCCATATATAACAGAACTAACAATCACATACTGCTGTCTGCCATATATAACAGAACCAACAATCACATACTGCAAGTTTACCATATATAACAGAACCAACAATCACATACTGCTGTCTGCCATATATAACAGAACCAACAATCACATACTGCTGTCTACCATATATAACAGAACCAACAATCACATACTGCTGTCTACCATATATAACAGAACCAACAATCACATACTGCAAGCCTACCATATATAACAGAACCAACAATCACATACTGCAAGTCTACCATATATAACAGAACCAACAATCACATACTGCTGTCTGCCATATATAACAGAACCAACAATCACATACTGCTGTCTACCATATATAACAGAACCAACAATCACATACTGCTGTCTGCCATATATAACAGAACCAATAATCACATACTGCAGTCTGCCATATATAACAGAACCAACAATCACATACTGCAAGCCTACCATATATAACAGAACCAACAATCACATACTGCAAGTCTACCATATATAACAGAACCAACAATCACATACTGCTGTCTGCCATATATAACAGAACCAACAATCACATACTGCTGTCTGCCATATATAACAGAACCAACAATCACATACTGCTGTCTACCATATATAACAGAACCAACAATCACATACTGCTGTCTGCCATATATAACAGAACCAACAATCACATACTGCTGTCTACCATATATAACAGAACCAACAATCACATACTGCTGTCTGCCATATATAACAGAACCAACAATCACATACTGCTGTCTGCCATATATAACAGAACCAACAATCACATACTGCTGTCTACCATATATAACAGAACCAACAATCACATACTGCAAGTCTACCATATATAACAGAACCAACAATCACATACTGCTGTCTGCCATATATAACAGAACCAACAATCACATACTGCTGTCTGCCATATATAACAGAACCAACAATCACATACTGCTGTCTACCATATATAACAGAACCAACAATCACATACTGCTGTCTACCATATATAACAGAACCAACAATCACATACTGCTGTCTACCATATATAACAGAACCAACAATCACATACTGCTGTCTGCCATATATAACAGAACCAACAATCACATACTGCTGTCTACCATATATAACAGAACCAACAATCACATACTGCTGTCTGCCATATATAACAGAACCAACAATCACATACTGCTGTCTACCATATATAACAGAACCAACAATCACATACTGCAAGTCTACCATATATAACAGAACCAACAATCACATACTGCTGTCTACCATATATAACAGAACCAACAATCACATACTGCTGTCTACCATATATAACAGAACCAACAATCACATACTGCTGTCTGCCATATATAACAGAACCAACAATCACATACTGCTGTCTGCCATATATAACAGAACCAACAATCACATACTGCTGTCTGCCATATATAACAGAACCAACAATCACATACTGCTGTCTACCATATATAACAGAACCAACAATCACATACTGCTGTCTGCCATATATAACAGAACCAACAATCACATACTGCTGTCTGCCATATATAACAGAACCAACAATCACATACTGCTGTCTACCATATATAACAGAACCAACAATCACATACTGCTGTCTGCCATATATAACAGAACCAACAATCACATACTGCTGTCTACCATATATAACAGAACCAACAATCACATACTGCTGTCTGCCATATATAACAGAACCAACAATCACATACTGCTGTCTGCCATATATAACAGAACCAACAATCACATACTGCAACTCTACCATATATAACAGAACCAACAATCACATACTGCAAGTCTACCATATATAACAGAACCAACAATCACATACTGCTGTCTGCCATATATAACAGAACCAACAATCACATACTGCAAGTCTACCATATATAACAGAACCAACAATCACATACTGCAAGTCTACCATATATAACAGAACCAACAATCACATACTGCTGTCTGCCATATATAACAGAACCAACAATCACATACTGCAAGCCTACCATATATAACAGAACCAACAATCACATACTGCAGTCTGCCATATATAACAGAACCAACAATCACATACTGCTGTCTGCCATATATAACAGAACCAACAATCACATACTGCAAGCCTACCATATATAACAGAACCAACAATCACATACTGCAAGTTTACCATATATAACAGAACCAACAATCACATACTGCTGTCTGCCATATATAACAGAACCAACAATCACATACTGCTGTCTGCCATATATAACAGAACCAACAATCACATACTGCTGTCTGCCATATATAACAGAACCAACAATCACATACTGCTGTCTGCCATATATAACAGAACCAACAATCACATACTGCTGTCTGCCATATATAACAGAACCAACAATCACATACTGCTGTCTGCCATATATAACAGAACCAACAATCACATACTGCTGTCTGCCATATATAACAGAACCAACAATCACATACTGCTTTCTGCCATATATAACAGAACCAACAATCACATACTGCAAGCCTACCATATATAACAGAACCAACAATCACATACTGCTGTCTGCCATATATAACAGAACCAACAATCACATACTGCTGTCTGCCATATATAACAGAACCAACAATCACATACTGCTGTCTGCCATATATAACAGAACCAACAATCACATACTGCTGTCTGCCATATATAACAGAACCAACAATCACATACTGCTGTCTACCATATATAACAGAACCAACAATCACATACTGCTGTCTGCCATATATAACAGAACCAACAATCACATACTGCTGTCTACCATATATAACAGAACCAACAATCACATACTGCTGTCTAAAATATATAACAGAACCAACAATCACATACTGCAAGCCTACCATATATAACAGAACCAACAATCACATACTGCAAGTCTACCATATATAACAGAACCAACAATCACATACTGCTGTCTGCCATATATAACAGAACCAACAATCACATACTGCTGTCTACCATATATAACAGAACCAACAATCACATACTGCTGTCTGCCATATATAACAGAACCAATAATCACATACTGCAGTCTGCCATATATAACAGAACCAACAATCACATACTGCAAGCCTACCATATATAACAGAACCAACAATCACATACTGCAAGTCTACCATATATAACAGAACCAACAATCACATACTGCTGTCTGCCATATATAACAGAACCAACAATCACATACTGCTGTCTGCCATATATAACAGAACCAACAATCACATACTGCTGTCTACCATATATAACAGAACCAACAATCACATACTGCTGTCTGCCATATATAACAGAACCAACAATCACATACTGCTGTCTACCATATATAGCAGAACCAACAATCACATACTGCTGTCTGCCATATATAACAGAACCAACAATCACATACTGCTGTCTGCCATATATAACAGAACCAACAATCACATACTGCAACTCTACCATATATAACAGAACCAACAATCACGTACTGCAGGTTTACCATATATAACAGAACCAACAATCACATACTGCTGTCTGCCATATATAACAGAACCAACAATCACATACTGCAACTCTACCATATATAACAGAACCAACAATCACATACTGCAACTCTACCATATATAACAGAACCAACAATCACATACTGCAACTCTACCATATATAACAGAACCAACAATCACATACTGGAAGCCTACCATATATAACAGAACCAACAATCACATACTGCAACTCTACCATATATAACAGAACCAACAATCACATACTGCATGTCTACCATATATAACAGAACCAACAATCACATACTGCAAGTCTACCATATATAACAGAACCAACAATCACATACTGCTGTCTGCCATATATAACAGAACCAACAATCACATACTGCAAGCCTACCATATATAACAGAACCAACAATCACATACTGCTGTCTGCCATATATAACAGAACCAACAATCACATACTGCTGTCTGCCATATATAACAGAACCAACAATCACATACTGCAAGTTTACCATATATAACAGAACCAACAATCACATACTGCTGTCTGCCATATATAACAGAACCAACAATCACATACTGCTGTCTGCCATATATAACAGAACCAACAATCACATACTGCTGTCTGCCATATATAACAGAACCAACAATCACATACTGCTGTCTGCCATATATAACAGAACCAACAATCACATACTGCTGTCTACCATATATAACAGAACCAACAATCACATACTGCTGTCTACCATATATAACAGAACCAACAATCACATACTGCTGTCTACCATATATAACAGAACCAACAATCACATACTGCTGTCTACCATATATAACAGAACCAACAATCACATACTGCTGTCTGCCATATATAACAGAACCAACAATCACATACTGCTGTCTACCATATATAACAGAACCAACAATCACATACTGCAAGCCTACCATATATAACAGAACCAACAATCACATACTGCTGTCTACCATATATAACAGAACCAACAATCACATACTGCTGTCTGCCATATATAACAGAACCAACAATCACATACTGCTGTCTGCCATATATAACAGAACCAACAATCACATACTGCAAGTCTACCATATATAACAGAACCAACAATCACATACTGCTGTCTGCCATATATAACAGAACCAACAATCACATACTGCAAGTTTACCATATATAACAGAACCAACAATCACATACTGCTGTCTGCCATATATAACAGAACCAACAATCACATACTGCAGTCTGCCATATATAACAGAACCAACAATCACATACTGCAAGTCTACCATATATAACAGAACCAACAATCACATACTGCTGTCTGCCATATATAACAGAACCAACAATCACATACTGCAGTCTGCCATATATAACAGAACCAACAATCACATAATGCTGCCATAATACAGTCTGCCATATATAACAGAACCAACAATCACATACTGCTGTCTGCCATATATAACAGAACCAACAATCACATACTGCAAGTCTACCATATATAACAGAACCAACAATCACATACTGCAAGTCTACCATATATAACAGAACCAACAATCACATACTGCTGTCTGCCATATATAACAGAACCAACAATCACATACTGCAAGTCTACCATATATAACAGAACCAACAATCACATACTGCAAGTCTACCATATATAACAGAACCAACAATCACATACTGCTGTCTGCCATATATAACAGAACCAACAATCACATACTGCTGTCTACCATATATAACAGAACCAACAATCACATACTGCAGTCTGCCATATATAACAGAACCAACAATCACATACTGCAGTCTGCCATATATAACAGAACCAACAATCACATACTGCAAGCCTACCATATATAACAGAACCAACAATCACATACTGCAAGTCTACCATATATAACAGAACAAACAATCACATAATGCAGTCTGCCATATATAACAGAACCAACAATCACATACTGCTGTCTACCATATATAACAGAACCAACAATCACATACTGCTGTCTGCCATATATAACAGAACCAACAATCACATACTGCAGTCTACCATATATAACAGAACCAACAATCACATACTGCTGTCTGCCATATATAACAGAACTAACAATCACATACTGCTGTCTGCCATATATAACAGAACCAACAATCACATACTGCAAGTTTACCATATATAACAGAACCAACAATCACATACTGCTGTCTGCCATACATAACAGAACCAACAATCACATACTGCAAGTCTACCATATATAACAGAACCAACAATCACATACTGCAAGTCTACCATATATAACAGAACCAACAATCACATACTGCTGTCTACCATATATAACAGAACCAACAATCACATACTGCAAGCCTACCATATATAACAGAACCAACAATCACATACTGCAGTCTACCATATATAACAGAACCAACAATCACATACTGCTGTCTGCCATATATAACAGAACCAACAATCACATACTGCTGTCTGCCATATATAACAGAACCAACAATCACATACTGCTGTCTGCCATATATAACAGAACCAACAATCACATACTGCAAGTCTACCATATATAACAGAACCAACAATCACATACTGCTGTCTACCATATATAACAGAACCAACAATCACATACTGCTGTCTACCATATATAACAGAACCAACAATCACATACTGCTGTCTACCATATATAACAGAACCAACAATCACATACTGCAAGTCTACCATATATAACAGAACCAACAATCACATACTGCAAGTCTACCATATATAACAGAACCAACAATCACATACTGCTGTCTGCCATATATAACAGAACCAACAATCACATACTGCTGTCTACCATATATAACAGAACCAACAATCACATACTGCTGTCTGCCATATATAACAGAACCAATAATCACATACTGCAGTCTGCCATATATAACAGAACCAACAATCACATACTGCAAGCCTACCATATATAACAGAACCAACAATCACATACTGCAAGTCTACCATATATAACAGAACCAACAATCACATACTGCTGTCTGCCATATATAACAGAACCAACAATCACATACTGCTGTCTACCATATATAACAGAACCAACAATCACATACTGCTGTCTACCATATATAACAGAACCAACAATCACATACTGCTGTCTGCCATATATAACAGAACCAACAATCACATACTGCTGTCTACCATATATAACAGAACCAACAATCACATACTGCTGTCTGCCATATATAACAGAACCAACAATCACATACTGCTGTCTGCCATATATAACAGAACCAACAATCACATACTGCAACTCTACCATATATAACAGAACCAACAATCACATACTGCAGGTTTACCATATATAACAGAACCAACAATCACATACTGCTGTCTGCCATATATAACAGAACCAACAATCACATACTGCTGTCTACCATATATAACAGAACCAACAATCACATACTGCTGTCTACCATATATAACAGAACCAACAATCACATACTGCTGTCTACCATATATAACAGAACCAACAATCACATACTGCTGTCTACCATATATAACAGAACCAACAATCACATACTGCTGTCTGCCATATATAACAGAACCAACAATCACATACTGCTGTCTGCCATATATAACAGAACCAACAATCACATACTGCTGTCTACCATATATAACAGAACCAACAATCACATACTGCTGTCTGCCATATATAACAGAACCAACAATCACATACTGCTGTCTGCCATATATAACAGAACCAACAATCACATACTGCAAGTCTACCATATATAACAGAACCAACAATCACATACTGCAAGTCTACCATATATAACAGAACCAACAATCACATACTGCTGTCTGCCATATATAACAGAACCAACAATCACATACTGCTGTCTGCCATATATAACAGAACCAACAATCACATACTGCTGTCTACCATATATAACAGAACCAACAATCACATACTGCTGTCTGCCATATATAACAGAACCAACAATCACATACTGCTGTCTACCATATATAGCAGAACCAACAATCACATACTGCTGTCTGCCATATATAACAGAACCAACAATCACATACTGCTGTCTGCCATATATAACAGAACCAACAATCACATACTGCAACTCTACCATATATAACAGAACCAACAATCACATACTGCAGGTTTACCATATATAACAGAACCAACAATCACATACTGCTGTCTGCCATATATAACAGAACCAACAATCACATACTGGAAGCCTACCATATATAACAGAACCAACAATCACATACTGCAACTCTACCATATATAACAGAACCAACAATCACATACTGCAAGTCTACCATATATAACAGAACCAACAATCACATACTGCAAGTCTACCATATATAACAGAACCAACAATCACATACTGCTGTCTGCCATATATAACAGAACCAACAATCACATACTGCAAGTCTACCATATATAACAGAACCAACAATCACATACTGCAAGTCTACCATATATAACAGAACCAACAATCACATACTGCTGTCTGCCATATATAACAGAACCAACAATCACATACTGCAAGCCTACCATATATAACAGAACCAACAATCACATACTGCAGTCTGCCATATATAACAGAACCAACAATCACATACTGCTGTCTGCCATATATAACAGAACCAACAATCACATACTGCTGTCTACCATATATAACAGAACCAACAATCACATACTGCTGTCTGCCATATATAACAGAACCAACAATCACATACTGCTGTCTGCCATATATAACAGAACCAACAATCACATACTGCTGTCTGCCATATATAACAGAACCAACAATCACATACTGCTGTCTACCATATATAACAGAACCAACAATCACATACTGCTGTCTGCCATATATAACAGAACCAACAATCACATACTGCTGTCTACCATATATAACAGAACCAACAATCACATACTGCTGTCTACCATATATAACAGAACCAACAATCACATACTGCTGTCTGCCATATATAACAGAACCAACAATCACATACTGCAGTCTGCCATATATAACAGAACCAACAATCACATACTGCAAGCCTACCATATATAACAGAACCAACAATCACATACTGCTGTCTGCCATATATAACAGAACCAACAATCACATACTGCTGTCTGCCATATATAAGAGAACCAACAATCACATACTGCTGTCTACCATATATAACAGAACCAACAATCACATACTGCTGTCTGCCATATATACAGAACCAAAAATCACATACTGCTGTCTACCATATATAGCAGAACCAACAATCACATACTGCTGTCTGCCATATATAACAGAACCAACAATCACATACTGCTGTCTGCATATATAACAGAACCAACAAATCACATACTGCAACTCTACCATATATAACAGAACCAACAATCACGTACTGCAGGTTTACCATATATAACAGAACCAACAATCACATACTGCTGTCTGCCATATATAACAGAACCAACAATCACATACTGCAACTCTACCATATATAACAGAACCAACAATCACATACTGCAACTCTACCATATATAACAGAACCAACAATCACATACTGCAACTCTACCATATATAACAGAACCAACAATCACATACTGGAAGCCTACCATATATAACAGAACCAACAATCACATACTGCAACTCTACCATATATAACAGAACCAACAATCACATACTGCAAGTCTACCATATATAACAGAACCAACAATCACATACTGCAAGTCTACCATATATAACAGAACCAACAATCACATACTGCTGTCTGCCATATATAACAGAACCAACAATCACATACTGCAAGCCTACCATATATAACAGAACCAACAATCACATACTGCTGTGTGCCATATATAACAGAACCAACAATCACATACTGCAAGCCTACCATATATAACAGAACCAACAATCACATACTGCAAGCCTACCATATATAACAGAACCAACAATCACATACTGCAAGTTTACCATATATAACAGAACCAACAATCACATACTGCTGTCTGCCATATATAACAGAACCAACAATCACATACTGGAAGCCTACCATATATAACAGAACCAACAATCACATACTGCTGTCTGCCATATATAAAGAACCAACAATCACATACTGCTGTCTGCCATATATAAGAGAACCAACAATCACATACTGCAAGCCTACCATATATAACAGAACCAACAATCACATACTGCAAGCCTACCATATATAACAGAACCAAAAATCACATACTGCTGTCTGCCATATATAACAGAACCAACAATCACATACTGCAAGCCTTCCATATATAACAGAACCAACAATCACATACTGCAAGCCTACCATATATAACAGAACCAACATCACATACTGCAAGCCTACCATATATAACAGAACCAACAATCACATACTGCAAGCTACCATATATAACAGAACCAACAATCACATACTGCTGTCTGCCATATATAACAGAACCAACAATCACATACTGCTGTCTACCATATATAACAGAACCAACACTCACATACTGCAAGCCTACCATATATAACAGAACCAAAAATCACATACTGCTGTCTGCCATATATAACAGAACCAACAATCACATACTGCAAGCCTACCATATATAACAGAACCAACAATCACATACTGCAAGCCTACCATATATAACAGAACCAACAATCACATACTGCAAGCCTACCATATATAACAGAACCAACAATCACATACTGGAAGCCTACCATATATAACAGAACCAACAATCACATACTGCAAGCCTACCATATATAACAGAACCAACAATCACATACTGCTGTCTGCCATATATAAGAGAACCAACAATCACATACTGCAAGCCTACCATATATAACAGAACCAACAATCACATACTGCAAGCCTACCATATATAACAGAACCAAAAATCACATACTGCTGTCTGCCATATATAACAGAACCAACAATCACATACTGCAAGCCTTCCATATATAACAGAACCAACAATCACATACTGCAAGCCTACCATATATAACAGAACCAACAATCACATACTGCAAGCCTACCATATATAACAGAACCAACAATCACATACTGCAAGCCTACCATATATAACAGAACCAACAATCACATACTGCTGTCTACCATATATAACAGAACCAACAATCACATACTGCTGTCTACCATATATAACAGAACCAACACTCACATACTGCAAGCCTACCATATATAACAGAACCAAAAATCACATACTGCTGTCTGCCATATATAACAGAACCAACAATCACATACTGCAAGCCTACCATATATAACAGAACCAACAATCACATACTGCAAGCCTACCATATATAACAGAACCAACAATCACATACTGCAAGCCTACCATATATAACAGAACCAACAATCACATACTGCAAGCCTACCATATATAACAGAACCAACAATCACATACTGCAAGCCTACCATATATAACAGAACCAACAATCACATACTGCTGTCTGCCATATATAACAGAACCAACAATCACGTACTGCTGTCTACCATATATAACAGAACCAACAATCACGTACTGCAAGCCTACCATATATAACAGAACCAACAATCACATACTGCTGTCTGCCATATATAACAGAACCAACAATCACATACTGCAAGCCTACCATATATAACAGAACCAACAATCACATACTGCTGTCTGCCATATATAACAGAACCAACAATCACATACTGCTGTCTGCCATATATAAGAGAACCAACAATCACATGCTGCAAGCCTACCATATATAACAGAACCAACAATCACATACTGCAAGCCTACCGTATATAACAGAACCAACAATCACATACTGCAGTCTGCCATATATAACAGAACCAACAATCACATACTGCAAGTCTACCATATATAACAGAACCAACAATCACATACTGCTGTCTGCCATATATAACAGAACCAACAATCACATACTGCTGTCTACCATATATAACAGAACCAACAATCACATACTGCAAGCCTACCATATATAACAGAACCAACAATCACATACTGCAGTCTGCCATATATAACAGAACCAACAATCACATACTGCAAGCCTACCATATATAACAGAACCAACAATCACATACTCAAAGCCTGCATATATAAAAGAACCAACAGTCATACTGCAAGCCTACCATTTATAACAGAACTAACAATTACTTACTGTAGATCTGCCATATTTAACAGATCGAGCGATCTCACAGAAGCAACATTATCAGCAGCAGTAGAAGAAGAATAAGAAGTTGGTGAAACACACATCAATTATTCAAGGCCAAACACTATAGAGACACGACAATAACTCACAGCGTGCCAATCGAATCACATTAAGTGGGCGACAATAGAAGAAAACCAGGTTTACATTCATTTGTCATACACAATTGATGGTTATTTATTATTTATTGGCGCCTTCATGTTTGTACGATATGCCGATATAGTGAGGCTTTAGACGGGTGCTTATGTGGAGAAATAGAAGGAGAGAAACAGAAGTAGAGAAATTGAAGTAAAGAAGTAGAAGTAAAGGAATAGAAGTAAAGAAATAGAAGTAAAGAAATAGAAGTAGGGAAATAGAAGTAGAAGAATAGAAATAAAGAAATAGAAATAGAGGAATAGAAGTAAAGAAATACGAGGGTAGTCAATAAGTAAGTCACAAATGGCTGTAGAAAAATAACTACATATGATAACAACTTGAAACGAGTTTATTTTTATACATACATTGTCCCTTTTATTTCTCAACATAATTTCCACCAACATTGATGCACTTATCCCATCGTTTTATCAGTCCTTCCAAACCGGATGCATAGAACTGCGTGCTTTGGTTTAATTTACCGGCCATCCCACAGAACTGTGTGACTTACTTATTGACTCGTCCTTGTAACGTTTTTTTTTTTTCCCCAGCTATGCACCGCTTCACGGGACAAACATTTGTCAGCATAAACACTGACAACTCACCTCGGCGGGAGACATTTCGCGAATGACGGCGAGGTTGAATGTGAAGTGAAAACGTGGTTTAGAAAACAGAGAACGCAGTTCTATGCGGCTGGTTTGGCAGGACTGATAAAACGATGGGATTCGTGCATCAAAGTTTGTGGAAATTATATTGAGAAATAAAAGGACAATGTTTGTATACAAATAATCTGGTTTAAAGTTGTTATCATATTTAGTTTTTTTCTTTCCTACAGCCATTTGTGACTTACTTATTGACTTACCCTCGTAGAGGTAGAGGAATATCAGTAGAAAAATAAAATTAGGGTATAGAAGTAGAGGATTGGAAGCACAGAAATGGAAGTAGAGAAATAGATTTAGAGAATTAGAAGTAGAGAAATAGAAGTAGAGAAACAGAAGTAGAGGAATAGAAGTAGAGAAATAGAAGTAGAGGAATAGAAGTAGAGAAACAGAAGTAGAGAAACAGAAGTAGAGGAATAGAAGTAAAGAAATAGAAGTAGAGGAATAGAAGTAGAGAAATAGAAGTAGAGGAATAGAAGTAGAGGAATAGAAGTAGAGGAATAGAAGTAGAGGAATAGAAGTAGAGGAAAAGAAGTAGAGAAATAGAAGTAGAGAAATAGAAGTAGAGGAATAGAAGTAGAGGAATAGAAGTAGAGAAATAGAAGTAGAGAAATAGAAGTAGAGAAATAGAAGTAGAGAAATAGAAGTAGAGGAATAGAAGTAGAGGAATAGAAGTAGAGGAATAGAAGTAGAGAAATAGAAGTAGAGGAATAGAAGTAGAGAAATAGAAGTAGAGAAATAGAAGTAGAGAAATAGAAGTAGAGAAATAGAAGTAGAGAAATAGAAGTAGAGGAATAGAAGTAGAGGAATAGAAGTAGAGGAATAGAAGTAGAGGAATAGAAGTAGAGAAATAGAAGTAGAGAAATAGAAGTAGAGAAATAGAAGTAGAGAAATAGAAGTAGAGAAATAGAAGTAGAGGAATAGAAGTAGAGGAATAGAAGTAGAGAAATAGAAGTAGAGAAATAGAAGTAGAGAAATAGAAGTAGAGGAATAGAAGTAGAGGAATAGAAGTAGAGGAATAGAAGTAGAGAAATAGAAGTAGAGGAATAGAAGTAGAGGAATAGAAGTAGAGGAATAGAAGTAGAGGAATATAAGTAACGGAGTACATTTAGAGGAGCTGAAGTACAGTAGCACAAGTAGAGGAATAGAAGTACAGTAGTACAAATAGAGGAATAGAATTAGAGGAACAGAAGCAATGTGTTGGCAAGAGATGGAGGTGGCGGGATCCGGGTATCCCCTATGGAAAGAGACGTAAGGTGCCTCCCTCCCTCCACTAGCTTACGGGACTCTCTTTTGTAAGGTGCCTCCTTCCCTCCCTCCACTAGCTTACGGGATACCTTTGTGTAAGGTACCTCCTCCCCCTCCTCCTTTTCCACTAGCTTACTGAACACCCTTGTGTAAGGTGGATTACCCGTTTAGCACCCTGGCCCGGTTTAAGTGAAACCATGCGTGTAGAGGTGGATGGATCTTCAGAGCAACCAACAGATAGTTGTTGCTTATGGTCTCAAGTTTCGCGACGGTGGACGAGGATCTCTTTATGGAGACAATGGCTACGGTCATCGACCAGTATAGTCACTGTTAAGAAAAAAACAGCAATGGCAAACTACCTTCTGTACAGATACCTATAAAATCACGTCTGGTAAATTCATAGAAAATCAGAGAAACGAAGTAAATAGGTGTTCTTTAGGAGTAGCCTCGCTCGGTGGGGTAGTCATGTGCACTGGATCCCAGACCGTCAGCTTGGGACCGAGTTAAAAGATTAACATGCCAGTTGCAATTTGTGAAAGAGGTTGAAGTGCTACATAGAACCTATACTTTTATATGGATTTGAAACGTTAACAATGAGCAGACATGCTGAGAAACATCTAATGGTAGTGGAGATGTGGTATCAAAAGAAAATGCAAAGAATACCATGGACAGACAGACAAACCAATGAGCAAGTCCTACGTGAAGCAGACGAGAACCGTAAACTGATTAGAGAAATTAAACGTAGACAGTCACAACTGGTAAGATCGAGGGGAAGAGAATAAGGGGTAGCCAGAGACGTAAATACCTGGATTGCTTGGCCACATGGCATGGTCTAGACAAGAGCACGGAGTTGATCCACGACTCTGGTGATCGTATGAGATGGCAGAACATGACCGCCCAGACATAGCACATGATGATGATGAATTTGACCAACACGCACCACAACCTCGGCATTAATGACATCCCACACCGCATGGCAAGCTACAAGCTATCTCGGTCAGTTCAGATGTTTTAAACGGGCCAAGACGGTCCTATACTGGGTTATGACGTGTTAAGCCTGTACACCATTCTATTCCTGCACACCATTCTATTCCTGCACACCATTCTATTCCTGCACACCATTCTATTCCTGCACACCATTCTAGTCTTGCGCACAACCCTATTCCTACACACACCATTCTATTCTTGCACACACCATTCTATTCCTGCACACACCATTCTATTCCTGCACACCATTCTATTCCTGCACACACCATTCTATTCCTTCACATACCATTCTATTCCTGCACACACCATTCTATTCCTGCACACCATTCTATTCCTGCACACACCATTCTATTCCTGCACATAACTCTATTCCTGCACACCATTCTATTCCTGCACATAACTCTATTCCTGCACACCATTCTATTCCTGCACATAACTCTATTCCTGCACACCATTCTATTCCTGCATATAACTCTATTCCTGCACACCATTCTATTCCTGCACATAACTATATTCCTGTACACCATTCTATTCCTGCACACCATTCTATTCCTGCACACACCATTCTATTCTTGCACATAACTCTATTCCTGTACACCATTCTATTCCTGTACACCATTCTATTCCTGCACACACCATTCTATTCCTGCACACACCATTCTATTCCTGCACATAACTCTATTCCTGCACACCATTCTAGGCGCATTCATAATGACCTGTGGAGAGCAGTTCCCGTCCTAGCCGGGCGTTCTTCCCCCATCTCTCTCATGTATCAGGCCTCTTACAGATCGTCGCTCGCATTGCGATGCGGCGGGAACCACAATTTTATATCGCTTCCCACCCTCATGCCCAAGCTATCTGCAGCATCCGGAGTCCCTCTCCGTGCTGGTCCAGCCATGTCTCTCCTCCCAGAAACCAGGCCCTCCATCCCTGCTCTCTTCCAGCCACGGTGACGTGCCTACACCCAAAGTATTTAAGTTTCCGATATCCCGACGCTGTCTCCGGACCAGTTTCTTACGACGTTCAGTTCTTACAGAAAATTCTATTCTGTTCTCCTTCTTGCTCCGCGATATTATAAGAATGTTTCTGTAACATTTCAGCTCTAAGTCCCAATTTTCATCTCATTCTGTGGTTCAATTCCCATACAATTTCAATCATTTTCTTTTTTTCTTTCGGGCCACGATTTTCTTAGGAATTGTGCTCTACCACTTGAATCCAAAATCCCCCCAGTTTTTGTCCTCAGTGATTGCCGTAGAATTCCCAGCAGCATCTGAGCATGGGTAGGTGTGTACCTATCTTATGAGGCTGAGTGAAAACGAGAGCAGCATTGTAAGGACACAAGTCCCTTGCACATACCTGTAGACTCATGCTGCGTGCGGTGTTAGACCCATGTTTGGGGAGACTTAGTCACTTGAACAGAGATCAACAGTCAAGATGATCGGCTTCATTGCACCAGGTTCTCCCACAACAAATTCAGTCTCCCCCCCCCCCACCTAGCTCAGTCTCTCTCACACCAAGTCCAGTCTCTCCCTGGAGAGCAGCCTACTACCTGCTGACAGCGGGGCACAGTGCAAGAACTCCGTAGCTCCGTGGACGACCTCCAACGATCTCCGAGAATATAGGACTGGCGAACCGGATGTCGAAGCCCGGGAACAAAACCATGGCCTCTGGCCTTGAGACCGACGGCTTAACGACGGCTCCACAGACACAGCTCCACAGACACAGCTCCACAGAGACAGCCCCTCCTTCCATCGAGCCACTGCACATTATTCTAGAAGGTCGACGTGACTGAGAGGTTAAATACGACGAAACTCACTCTGATGAACAAGGTAGTGGGGGTGCTCCACACACGATCCAGTTGGACAACCATATGGACTTCTTGTCCTGGAATTTCAGATGTAAATTACAAGTACCCAAGAAGCCGATGGGATTGCCTGAAGGCGAGGAGACATAATAGGGAAAGCTGGACCACACTCAAAAATTAGCCCAGATCATTCTCTTATAGTAACATCTACAATAGCAACAACGATAATAACAACGACAACAACAACAACAACAACAACAACTACTACTACTACTACTACTACTACTACTACTACTACTACTACTACTACTACTACTACTACTACTACTACTAGTCATTCTAAGCCCGTGCACTCTGTTGACCTCTTGACAGAGAACCTGTGATGTGGACATTAAATATAAAACCGCCACTTTGTGTTACACCGACTGGAGCATCGCTTATTTTTATTTACAGCCCTGGTTGATATCAGGCGCTCACGAGACGATTGCTTACTTTCACCCCGAAGGATTGTTATTTCACCGGGAGATGCTGAGAATCCTGACAGGAAAATGAAATCAGCCTTTTCATCAGACCATCATAATCTACTAGAGTAACCAGGTAAGAAAATGTGGTAATTTTCTCCTACCTGTAGCATTAGGCCTTCCAGCGCCTTGCTTGTTGAACAAACACTATTTCTATGTAGGTGTTTTTTCATTGACACTTTTCCAAGAGTAGTGTGCCAATTTATTTGATGTTCATTTGTGACGATGTTAGCTCTGTTAGGGGGAAGTGTCTGAGAGATGTTGCTGTGTTTTGACAGTATTTGTGGCGTTTCGTGACGTGTTGTACACGATTAGAATAAATATTAATAGTTTGCTATGTAGTTGCAGATAGAAAATAATTGGCACCTTGCCTGTCTTGACAGACAATAGTTTGTAAAATGGAGTTATACCTCTCCTTAACACAAAGCCTGGGCTGAATTTAGAGATCATGTGTTGCCCATGCAGCAATGATCCCTCTCTCGGCCTGTCTAGTGTACTCCAGAGGAGAGATAACATCAATACGTCTGGAACAAGGACATGCTACAGAGGCTGCCAAATAAGCAAAGCAATACTCAAACTGTCCGTCTGTCAAAGTTTCGATCCGAAACTATTTGCCGACCAAGGCTTAGGACCTGGTCTGCGCTGCCCTGATATTTAGTCTTTAGGTTGCATTCCTCGCAACAAGATAATTCACTTATCTGTCAGGATAGTGGGCGGGATTCAAAGCCACCAGACGTCGGATTATTTTATCCCACTAGTACAGTGGTTCTCAACCAGTGGGGAATCCCCCCCCCCCCAGGGGGGAATTTTAATTAAGATTATTTCAAGATCGCGTTAATACAAGAATCGATTACTTGATATTGTTTTTCCCTTCATACTTTACGGTTCTGTACGTCTCACCCTTCTGAAATTCATTTTAAAACGTAAGTAGACCCGCAAATCGCGTTTTACAGGGGTGTCTAGACTTGTTTTAGTATGTGCTATTAAATTTAGCTTCCATTATTACGTATACAGTGTAGGGGCAGGGGGGGATTTTTAGGGTAGGGAGGAAATATGAAAGGGGGGAATGACGTTCTGAAAATATTGTGAAGGGGGGCACGGGCCAAAAAAAGGTTGAGAACCACTTGCACTAGTAGGACTAGTGGGGATGATCCAGTCAACTAAACGTGAGGTAGCCGACAGTTGTTGTCGATTTTCTGGGACTCCTCTGTGAAAGTACAACATAAACGTGATTGTCGAGAAGAATACGCAATGTATCGAGAAGAGAGAAAATCAGAAAGGAAAACATCAGGACATTCGTGTGGGTTATAGCAGCGGTAGATTTCATCAGTAAACAGCAAGTTAATTTTGTTAGGTCATATAACTAGATTACCAACTAACAGTATAGCACAACAAGCAATGATGTTCAGACAAAATGGTAGCAGAAGAAGGGCCGACCATGTGAACGTTGGACAGAGGAGAATAGCAGAGGCCATGGGAATCACGATTACAAGAAGCCCATACACGGGCAGTATCCCACTGTTTATACTTCACCTCGACACCGCAAGGTACAAGAGGAACAAGATGAGATGAGATAGCACGGCAACGAGAAAGGGAATAGGCCACCATATCTCATATGTCGTGGCATAGAATAACACGTCATACCCCAACAAGAGTATATAACGAACTAACGCCACTTAACCAAGCTGGGTACGAACGCGATATCTTCACCCTGCCTCCGTGATACCGTCTCATAGAACTGCTAAGGGAGACTGAGTGAGAACTTACGCGGATGTGCATTATGCGAGATGGTAAAAATAATAATGAGACGGTCGGTGTCTCTTCCTGAAGAGGGTACAAAGCATAAAAACATGAGAGTAAGACCGGCAGCTCTGATGGAAGAGCAAGGTGCAGCAATAGAGGGCGGGTTCACGGCTTGATTGTGTCTAGTTCACAGTAGGAGGTTGTGGGGTAGGAAGCACTTGATTTTCCAGTCAATCTGGACTAATTCATACACGTGAATCTCGCGTAGATCAAAGAGATTGTGCCCAACGTTGAGGTAATTGCAACAGGATTGGAAAATATAGCAAGAGGAGGGGAGTGAGGGAGATTAGGGGTGGGTACATGGGTGGGTAGGGGTTTACGGGTGTGACAGGAGGGGAGAGCGTGTAGGTGGTTGTGTTGTGAACTGTGTGACAGGAGAGGAAGGGAGGATGTATGTGTGGGTAGGTAGCTGTGAATTGTGTGAGAGGAGAGTGTGTGGGTGGTTGTGCAAATGTGAACTGAGAGGACAGGAACGGAGAAGGTAACTTTTTGTGAAGTAGATGTGAAGTGTGTGTGAGGCTGAAGACTGGGTCGGTCAGAAGATAGCTGTGAACCGTATGTGATCGTGTGTGTATGAGGTCTCTTATCATAGGGGAAAGACAAACATAACGTATGTGGAATATCACAAGTAGAGGTGAAATACAAACCAAACAAAAAACTCCCATGGTGTGGTAAAGACCTAGCTAAGAGATGCCTGAGAAGACAGACAATTATGATTGGAAGCAATTTCATTAAACTGTTAAATGACACAGAGAAGTGGAACGTCGTGATCTCCGATATACTCCAGATCCATCCATCCATCATGTGCCATGCCGGTAAGCGTGGGCGGTCATGTTCTGCCATCTCACTCGATCACCAGAGTCGTGGATCAGCTCCGTGTTTCTGTCTCGACCATGCCACAAGGCCAAGCCATCCAGGTACTTGCTTCTAGGTCTTCCCCTTGGTCTGTTCCCCTCGATCTTACCAGTTGTCACGAAATTCTCCAATCCATTTCTTCTCATAACATGCCCAAAAAATTTTGACTGTCTACGTCTAATTTCTCTAATCAATTTACGATCTTCATTTGTTTCTTGAAGGACTTGTTCATTGGTCTTTCTGGCTGTCCATGGTATTCTTTGCATTTTCCTCAGAAACCACATCTCTACAGCCATCAGATGTTTTTCAGCCTGACTGCTCATTGTCCACGCTTCACATCCATATAAAAGTACAGGTTCAATGTAGCATCTCAACACTCTTTTTCTCGTTTCAATTGACATCTTTTTATTGGTCAATATGTTTTTCATCTTGCTAAAGGCTACTTTTGCCATGGCGATTCTTGTTCTAATCTCTTCAAGGCATCTCCCATCAGATGTTATTACTGTTCCGAGATAATTGTACCTGCTCACTTGTTGAAGAATATTCCCATTTACTTGTATATTACATTGTGGTATTTCGTCCTTCCTAGTGACGACCATAATCTGTGTCTTTTTACAATTTGATTCTAACCCTAGTTGTTCACTGTGTGTAACAATCGCATCTACTAAATTTTGCAGGTCCTGTTCATTGTCTGCAATCAAGACTGTATCATCTGCATATCTAATGTTATTGATGCATCGTCCCCCAATGTTGATTCCTTCCATATCTTCAATATTTCTGAAAATACTTTCACTGTACAGGGAAAACAGATCTGGAGACATTACACATCCCTGTCTCACACCCCTTTTAATAGACTGATATTGGCTTACTTCATTATCAACTCTTATGGCAGCTTGTTGTTTCCAATATATGTTTTTTACAAGTCTAAGATCTTTTCCATCAATTTGTAGATCTTCAAGCATCCTTATCATGTTGACATGTCTCACTTTATCAAAAGCCTTTGTGTAGTCAATAAAGCAAAGGTGTAGATCAGACAGCTGGAAAAGAAGAAGAAGAAGAAGAAGAAGAAGAAGAAGAAGAAGAAGAAGAAGAAGAAGAAGAAGAAATAGAAGAGGAAGAAGAAGAGGAGAAGGAGGAGGAGGGGGAGGAGTAGGTTGAGGAAGACGGAGGATGAAAGAAGAGGAGAAAGGAGGAGGAGGAAGGAGGATAAGGAAGGAAGACGATGAGGAAGAAGAGTACGCTAAGTAAATGTGAAAATAATTTTAACATGCAGCCAGTATATGCGCTACAAAAAGTTTTATCTGGTTGAAAGTACGCTCGTTATTCATTGTTGTCTCTTTCCCTTTTGTACATCTTTTCCCAAAATGTCGTGAGACTCAAAGAGTTAAGCAGATAATATCAGTTGTCGCGATAATTGATGGCTTGTTGTTGACTGATGGGATCACGTAACACAGCAGTGTCATCATTATTGTATTATCCGGTGCTTGTGGCAGGCAATTACCTATTGACTCTTTGATCCTCTGTCATAGGTGGTGTCAATTTACCGCTAAATCGTTAAGTGCCAAGAGATGGTGAAATGTTGTTGTTGTAAGGTTTGAGTGGAGATTGCGTGATTGTATGTTTGAGTAATTGTATGTTTGTGTAATTGTATGTTTGTGTAATTGTATGTTTGCGTGACTAACGCAAGTGGAAACTACAACGTTGTATGCGCTAGTGGCAACACAAATGCCAAACTCAGAGCTTCACTGTTGATTACACAAGATTCACATTCAACGTTGTATGGGTTGTTGGTGCAACAATTGGCAAATTCACCGTTAAATACGATAAGCGATAAAATATATATTTTCCCCCAGATGGTAAAAGTGGTAAATTCAGCTTTGCGTGGGTTTTTCATAAAAACAAGTGTCATATTCACCGTTGTACGGGTTTTTGATCAAATAAGTAGCACATTCACCGTTGTCTGGGTTATTGCTAAGCCAAGTGTTAAATTCATCGTTGTATGGGTTATTGCTAAATCAAGTGTAAAATGCATCATTGCATGCGTTGTTGATAACTAAAATCACCGCTGTGTGGGTTGTTGACGAAAGATGTCACGCTACCACTGATGTTTCCAGTGGTCACGGTGTCTGTCAATGCCCATCCTCTGATTACCAGACCAAAGAACATGGCTTGTCAGTTTCCTTCTATTTAAGTTATATAAAAAAAATAATCTCTGAGATTTTGTTTTTTTTACTTGACTAGCACACTTTGAACTCAAGCGTGGTCCATACACACTACTGGTGAGCTGGACTGAAATTTGCGTGTGGATTAGCTTTACCAGTGTCCCTCCCAATCTACCGAACCTATCCCGACTTTAAAGGCACTTGTAATTTGCATGCCCAAGTCAAGGATGAGAAGACAACATTCTAGTCCAACTGACCGATGTAGGGGTTAATCTCTGATCAGTCATTACATCTGATAGGGGGTGCCTTGAAGAGAATTTTTTGTTCGCATATCCTTTACAGGACATCGCTGTCAACATCAACATCTTTCAGCTGATTGTTGATTTCTTGGCAAGATTACGCTCAGTAGTTTGCCATTGCTTTCTGAGCGACCGTTTCCGTTTCCGTTCTCAGTTACGAATGGTCCCGTTCAACTGCCTACAATCGGCTTGGTTATAGTTGGGTCCTTTATTGTGTGACTTGTTTTGATTCGTTCGTAGATCGGGCTGCTTGTTTTACAGCTTCCTGGTTTCTGGTTGGCTGATTTTGTTCGTTCCTGTCTTGATAAAGTGTTACATGTCTGGGCAGAGTCGCGCACTTGTTGAGGCCTGGAGTTATTGTGTACCCACCGCGTCATATGGTGCTGTTTCCTTCAGGGAGTCTACCAATCGTCGTTCCACCTGTGGTTCCTCCTCCTTCCCCGTCTTGGGTTGTCTTCGAGCCTTCCCGTTCGTCTGTCGTCTCGATATTTGGATCTTGGTGTGGGGCGATTCGCAAGTGCCCTACAGAATTGCTCTTGGTCTGGGTAGCCGTTCTCATCCAGTTCGATTTCAATTTCTTCTTCTTGTGCTTCGTCTTCTGTTTGGATCTTTGCATCTTCTGGTTCTTTCTGTGACTTGAGTAGTTCTATCTGGTCTCTTTCTTCCTGGATTTGTTTCAGCGTTTCTTCTGATTTTGCTCTTTCTTCTTGAATTCTCGATTAGAGTTTCGTCAGTTTCAGCTTTTTATGTCGGCCCTTCGAGCGACATCCTGCTCTATCTTTCTGCTGGACTTGCTTTCAGTTCGTCCAGGATGCGGCTGAACGGCCGTTATCTGGGTTTCTTGCGTCTTGTCTTTATCTTCCTCCATGTTTTTGAACTGTGTTCTCAGGTCCTTTAGTTGGCCTTCCAGTTGTGCTTTGTCGCTTTTGGATAGTCGGTTGTCGCCTCGTACTGCCTCCTGGCCTCCTTATATGGCAAGTTAGACTTGATGGCGATTTTCATAGCTTCTTTGCTGTCTTGATGGCAGGGGCAGCCGAGGTACCTGGAGCGTGGTGTGCCGAGGCAGTTTGGCGCACTTTCTGTTGGTGTTCGGCCTCCTGAAGTCCGAGTCGTTCTTGGCATGCTGGCACTGACTGTAGGTATGGGGACCAGAGCAGTACCTACACACCCTCCACATCACTCTTTGCAGGTGGCACAAAACTTCTGGCACTTGGAACACTGCAGCACTCTCGGTATGTAGGGCTCTGGTACTTGGTTCCTTCTTGTCACCATGTAATGTATTGAGGGATCAGTCGGCCCCTCCGATGTTCCGACGGACAACTGTGGAGGGTATGTTGTTTTTCCCGATGATCCGCTCAGCACTGGTGATCTTGGTCTTGCGGTTCTCCCTTGTTAGCGTCTCCCTGATCTGGTCGTTGGTGAGATGGGTCTTGACTCGTTTGATGACCCATCTTTTGATCGAGTTGTGCCGGGCGGCTTCCAGTATTATGCCGTGGTGAAGCTGGATGACGGCTTTCCTCTTCTTGTGAAATTTGCTGTAGAAGTGCTGTGGTCTTTGGTTTTTTTGTTGATGGTGACCACTATTCCATCCGAAGTCTTGCGCAGCTGGGCCGATGCTGTTTCTCCCAGCTCGTTTTCAACCAGGACTGATTATCTTGTCTGTTGGTTTAGCGCCGTCAGTTTAGGCTTCTCCCACGCTTGTCTGCTCTCAGTAGTATTTTGCCGGGTGAAGTCTATAGTAGTAGTTGTTTCCTCCTGTGTGGATGGTCTCTGGTATAGTTGGGCTGCACTCTCCTTGATGTTGATAGTTTCCCGGCTGTTGCTGGCTGTAGTTATGGTTTCTGCGACGGGAACGGTTTAGCTGATGTCGGAGCAGGACTGCCGCTGTTTGAAGGAACGAGCACAGCACGTCGCAGCAGTCTTCTTCGCCTTCTCCTTCTTCTTCCCGGCCTGCATAAAGCGCATGTCTCTGCGCGGCACTTTTAACGCGAGGCATCCTCTGCGTTAACCGATAAAGCGACTTGATCTCGATAGCGCGTCGAGTCGACTCCGGCTCCACACTCTCATAAGTCACTGGTACGACTAGAACCGCTTCCAATTCTCATGTGCTCACGCCAACCACGAGAGTATTCGGGGTTACGGAGAAAGCTGCTAAACCCTCGACCAAGGAGACCGGCGTCCTATTGAAACACAGACCAAAAGTAGAAGGACATGGGGTCGAAGAATTTCATTGACGTATGGTAACGCATTCAAGCCTCCTTCAGTGTGAACCAGTTAACTACTTCCGTTGTAACTGATCATTCCCCACACCATTGCATCTCCACCACCTTGCGGCGGAACTTCATCAACGCAATTGTGGGCAAAACGTTCATTTCGCCTACGGTAGACCCTTCTCCGTCTTGCATGACGCTGCAACAAAAAGAAAGATTCTTCACTAAACCAGACACAACTCAATTGATTGTCAGCTGCCCAGAGACGATGCTGGTTGACACAAAGAAGTCGTTTTTGGAAATGGCGGCGCGGAAGGACAGGTCCTCGGTCAGGTAGTTGTGCCCGCAGTCCAGCGTCATGCAGTCTATTCCGGACTTCTTGGTCAACATATGACGACCTGCGGCAATGGCTGGGCAGTTGAGGAGACCATTGTAAGTCAACCTGTCTCTGGGGGGACGAAGCCGAATGAAGCTAACTCCCGCTGCTGTTGTCACTCTGGGTCGTCCACTGCGATGCGGGTCTACAACTAAGCCAGAGGCTTGGAACCGATGCCAAAGTCGACTCATGGCACTGTGATGCACGTTTAGATGCCTGGCAACCTGACTTTGACTTTCGCCTGCATGCAGTCAACTAATAGCAATGTTCTTCAAATGTATCGTTAGAGACGCCATAAATGTCTGCTTGAAAATGAACTGAATTTGTGTGTGTGTGTGGCGTTAACTTTTTATAGGGTTTCAGTTGCGTAGTCGGTGACTAGTGTTCACCCCAAAGTTTGTTGCTTTCACGTGGGCGAATCGTGAGCTGTGGTCAAAACTTGAGTCATAAACACTATTGACCGCTGCGTTGTAACGATTACAAAAACGAACGCAATTCAGTACATCGCGTGCATTTGACACTGTACAAAACATTTCAGGCTGTATTTTTATATATCCTAACCACAAATTTTACTTACAAACTCATAAATATGCGCCGTCGGATAGCTATGCGTTTAGGTTTTGTTGTTGTTGATGTTGAGCAGTATTATATACTTGTAGTTTCTTGTTCTCTTCCTGCTGTGGATACATGTCTGGTGTTTCTTCTCTTGGCTACATTTTGTAGCCATATTGCCAATGTCTTCCACTGAAAGACTCTAGTCGTCCCAGGAAGGTGGTGAAATGCTCTCTATCTGTAACTTCACGTACGTCGTCATACCCCACCTTGATGTTGTCACGTGACAGGATATCAGAAATAATGTGACAACCATCGTCCCGTGACGGTTTATTGGTAGAAGAGTTTAATCAATCAATCAGGTGTCGTCTCCACAATGAAGGTTGGCTTGCAATGGATCTCTACCCCTGTCTGTCTCTCGCCATGACTGTACATTCTGTCTGATTGATGTTAGTCCATCTCTTGATGTTATCTTCCCACTTGTATCGTTGTCTATCTCTTGCTCGCTTGACTTCAGCCTTACTCTCCAGTATGATGTTAATAAGAGTGTTGTGCCTTTTAACGTGGCCGAAATATTTAACTTGCTTCTTTTTTATTTTTTTCATGAACTCTTTTTTCATTGCCAGTTTTTCTAGAACCTCTGTATTTGATTGTTTTTATTTCCATGGAATACGACATATTATTCTGTATATAGCAGTGATGAATGTACATAACATTTGACAATACTCATGTTTAATCCGTTGTTAATCTCTCTAGATATTAAATCTGATTTCACGAAGTTGAAAGCATTTTCGGCCATTTCTATTCTCTTTTTTTTCTGTTTCACTTCTGCCATCATCTGTTATTACATTTCCAAGATAGGAGAATATTGTTACTTGTTCTAGTTGTCGTATGTAAAGAATGTCGTAGTAGTTATTTGTTCTTCTTTACTACTTTAGTGTCGTCCCTGGAGTGAAGAGAATCAACACCCACATTATTTTTAATTCAATATCTCTATTCTGGAGATATCCAGCAGACTCCGTCCACAACACTCCCTCAATCTGAAGACACCTTCTTCTCACTCTTACTCACCCCTGGATCATGCCCCCTCTCATTCTTCCCCAACATAACGTAATTGACAAATCTAGCCTCAACAAATAAAAACAAGAAATTTATTAAAGCAAAGAGTATATGTAGGAGAAGTGTGTGTGTGTATAATGTGTAGAATGTGTGACGTATATTCTAAGGTGTATATAGACTTAGATCAGTGTTCAAGAGTATAGTCATTCTCATCACTGTGCTGAAAACACACTAGCACCATGTATTCCAGACAAGCAACCTCGCCCAGGTGATGCTTCTCCGGTCACGTGAAGAGTGTCTCCGCTATCTCTCGAGGCATCCAGATGTTTGGACTTCCATGACAAATACTGTCTAATGAGAGTCTTCAATCTAATTCACACTATGAATTTCCTCTGTTATTAACTGTTTGTTACTCAGAGAATTCTAACACTATTGTCACTGTTACTTGGGAAATCTTAATTGATCTAGTGTCACGTGGTTGTAAAGATTCCCCATATTAACACCACAATCTGAATGTTCCAGGTATTTCTATAACTTTATATGAATGTTCCTGGTATCAGTGTTGTATAATATATATATATATATATATATATATATATATATATATCTATATATATATATATCTATATATATATATATATACTATATTGTTCTGACTGTTCAGTGATACAACTATCACTTGCTAAACATAAGTATCATCAGCATGTCCTGCTCAGCAGAAGCCAGGTTCCCGCAGCCCAACTGGGGTATAAGCCCAATGTAGCGGCCTCTCAGCAACTTCTGTCTTCAAATCCTGAGCCATCATCTTCTAAACTGTGTTCTAGCTTCACTGTTGAATATCATAGCTCACCTACGTGGAACCTGTAGAGTAGAGAATACTATGGTGAGAACAACTCAATCATGGCCAGAATTAGGTGAATGTAGGCCAATAGCAGCACTCAGATCTACAACAGAGATCTGATCTGTCATATGGCCAAATAGCTCATCACATGGTCTGAGACATGGCAACACCAGGAAAGAATAAAGGAACGGGTAGAAACCCAGCAGATGCCCTACTGGAAGATCCTACCATTTCACATTCCTCTCCTCCCTCCCAACCATCCTCAATCTCTCTAATTATTATTCCACTTCATTGTCCTCAACTCCCTGAGTAAAATGATATATCACACAAGCTAGTTAAAGCCATACAATAGGATACTAGTGCCGACGTTCCTATGATACTTTCTAGCACCGCACTTATAGAACATTATATCACCGCACCTATAATACCTTATATTACTGTACAGTACTGTACTCTATTCCTAATCATACTCTAAGTTAGATATGATTAATAACCTACCATATGCCTATTCCGGTTGATGATTGAAACTATGCAATCCCTGATTGGATCTATGTTTGCCGATAATTATCAACACTTGGACACTATAGTCTCTTTCGAAAACACAACTCGGAAACTGCACCGATCCTTCAAACTTCAGAAATCTTGGTCGACTAACTCCACTTGTTTACCGCAACGGCCTTTATATCGGGCTTGAGTGACGTCACCAAATTGTCTAGACGCAGAGGCGCCGAGAAGTTGTTTTTCTCTTTATTTTTCCCAACTCAATGTGAACCTCTGGCTGGTGTCCCCTTTCGTCTGGGAAATTGTCTCCTGTCTGTGATCTAGAGACCTTCTCCACATCACAAGACTCCATCCCACGTCTGGCCAGACATTCCGTCTACCACTTCAAAGGCTAACAACCGCAGCCGTCTGGCGTTATTCTTCGTTTCTCGAACAACCCACATCATAACAAAATGCCGACCGTGTGTAGACATCTTGACGCGACTTATTTATCTCAGTCTATACAACATCAAAGGGTTGCCTGTTTTTTCAGACGAATGTCGGGTCTTGTTTGTCATCGATCGAAACTAACAAGTTTATTTTTCGTGACACTAGTATCTCCCCGTTTACTGTGATGTTTATTGATGACCTCTCCTATTCACTGCTAATTATCATTGTTTTCACTTTTTGGATGTTAATAGCTAAGCCACATTCTGCACTATGCCTGTTTACTTGTTCCACTAGTTTGTGTAACTCCTGCTCGCTTTCTGCTAGTATCACGGTATGAAGTGTGCACGTAACCGCATGGAAGATCAACAGAGTGTTGATGTCGTAAGTCTGCCATGTAGACACATGTACTAGCTGACATCGGGAGAAAGTCCCCACCATGCGATCATCCAACCAAATAGTCGACATGAAGTTGCTAGACTCTGCAAGACTCTGGTCACATAGGGAAGGACAAGTCTTTAAACAAAAGTCTGAGCAAACAAAAGCTACATCGGTTTACTTACCACGCCACACGCACCTCATATGTCACCCTCTCCACACACACGTCATGTGTCACTCTCTCCAAACTAACACACGTCATATGTCACCCTCTCCACACTAACACACGTCATATGTCAGCCTCTCCACACTAACACACGTCATATGTCACCCTCTCCACATTAACACACGTCATATGTCAACCTCTCCACACTAACACACGTCATATGTCACCCTCTCCACACACACACGTCATATGTCACTCTCTCCACACACACGTCATGTGTCACTCTCTCCACACACACACGTCATGTGTCACTCTCTCTCCACACACACACGTCATGTGTCACTCTTTCCACACTAACACACGTCATGTGTCACTCTCTCCACACTAACACACGTCATGTATCACTCTCTCCACACTAACACACGTCATATGTCACCCTCTCCACACTAACACACATCATATGTCACCCTCTCCACATTAACACACGTCATATGTCACCCTCTCCACACTAACACACGTCATATGTCACCCTCTCCACACACACGTCATATGTCACTCTCTCCACACACACGTCATGTGTCACTCTCTCCGCACTAACACACGTCATGTGTCACTCTCTCCACACTAACACACGTTATATGTCACCCTCTCCACACTAACACACGTCATATGTCACCAGCTCAACACTAACACACGTCATATGTCACCCTCTCCACACTAACACACGTCATATGTCACCTTCTCCACACTAACACACGTCATGTGTCACTCTCTCCACACTAACACACGTCATGTATCACTCTCTCCACACTAACACACGTCATATGTCACCTTCTCCACACTAACACACGTCATATGTCACCTTCTCCACACTAACACACGTCATATGTCACTCTCTCCACACTAACACACGTCATATGTCACCCTCTCCACACTAACACACGTCATATGTCACTCTCTCCAAACTAACACACGTCATATGTCACTCTCTCCACACTAACACACGTCATATGTCACCCTCTCCACACTAACACACGTTATATGTCACCCTCTCCAGACTAACACACGTCATATGCCACCCTCTCCACACTAACACACGTCATATGTCACCCTCTCCACACTAACACACGTCATATGTCACTCTCTCCACACTAACACACGTCATATGTTACCCTCTCCACACTAACACACGTCATATGTCATTCTCTCCAAACTAACACACATCATATGTCACTCTCTCCACACTAACACACGTCATATGTCACCCTCTCCACACTAACACACGTTATATGTCACCCTCTCCACACTAACACACGTCATATGTCACCCTCTCCACACTAACACACGTCATATGTCACCCTCTCCACACTAACACACGTCATATGTCACTCTATCCACACTAACACACGTCATATGTCACCCTCTCCACACACACGTCATATGTCACGCTCTCCACACTAACATACGTCATATGTCACCATCTCCACACTAACACACGTCATATGTCACTCTCTCCACACTAACACACGTCATATGTCACCCTCTCCACACACACGTCATATGTCACCCACTCCACATACACGTCATGTGTCACTCTCTCCATACTAACACACGTCATGTATCACTCTCTCCACACTAACACACGTCATATGTCACCCTCTCCACACTAACACACGTCATATGTCACTCTCTCCACACTAACACACGTCATATTTCACTCTCTCCACACTAACACACGTCATATGTCACCCTCCACACACACACCTCATATGTCACCCTCTCCACACGACGTCATATTTCACCCTCTCCACTCACACGTCATATGTCACTCTCTCCACACTAACACACGTCATATGTCACTCTCTTCACACTAACACACGTCATATGTCACTCTCTAGTTAACTGGAGTCATGCAAACTGCATGCAAATTAACATTACTAAAACAAAGTCTATGTGAATAGGAACCAGGCAAAGACTTCACACTCTAAACTCGCAGAGAACTCTTCAGCTGCACATTGGCAGCACGCCTGTAGAAAGTGTCACCGAGCACAAGACACTGGGTGTTATCATAGATCAAAATCTAACTTTTAACTCACATGTTCATGCTCTAGTTAAACAAATAGCCAAAAAAGTATACCAACTTGCCAAAATTAAAAATTTCCTTGACGAAAACACAAGAAAGATATTCTATACTTCTCATATACAAACACATATTGATTACTGCTCCACAGTCTGGGATGGATGCTCCAAATCAATAACAAAACGCCTATATTCACTCCAGAAAAGGGCAGTGCGTTTAATTAATGGTGAAAAGCTTACCGACAATTCTAACCTATTATAAACGTCTCCGGTTACTGCCACTCCACAAGCGCCTGCTTTTTAATAAGACCAAACTAATTCACAAAATCCTATTTCAAAATGCTCCAAGCTACCTTTGGCCATTGTTTAAATATAACGCTAGACATAGCGAACGACTAAATATACTTCATGTCCCCTAAACCTAGGATAGACTTATATAAAACAAGCTTAGCATACTCTGCCGCTCAGTTGTGGAACAATCTTCCACAAGAAATCAAAGACACCACCAATCATGATACATACATTCGCAACCTGTTTGAACACAGACTACATGCCCCCATAACAAATAACACAAAAAAGACAATAATGGTAACTTATCTCAAACGACAACTAGCCAAAAAAACATTCCCTTATGTATGGCACGTTACACCCTCCTTAGGTATTTATAATGCCCATGTTAAACACTACCTCAGTGAGTCATTTGTTATTGATTATTTTTCATGCGTTTTAATGTTCTTTTGTTGTCAAAAGTTGCTTCATAAGTGATGTTGAATGAAAGAATGTATGAGAGGAAATAGAGAAGAAGGGCAGAATGTCAGACGGGCCTGCGTGCCCAATTCTTAACCCTTTGAAAATAAAGACTTATTATTATTATTATTATTATATCTCTCCACACTAACACACGTCATATGTCACCCTCTCCACACTAACACACGTCATATGTCACCCTCTCCACCCACACTAACACACGTCATATGTCATCCTCTCCACACGAACACACGTCATATGTCACCCTCTCCACACTAAAACACGTCATATGTCATCCTCTCCACACTAACACACGTCATATGTTCACCCTCTCCACACACAAAGTCAATAACTCTCTCCACACTAACACACGTCATATGTCACCCTCTCCACACTACACACGTCATATGTCACCTCTACCACACTAACACACGTCATATGTCACCCTCTCCACACTAACACACGTCAAATGTCACCCTATATCCACACACACACGTCATATGTCACCCTCTCCACCACACGTCATATATCACTCTCTCTACATGCAGATCTCTCTCTCTCTCTCTCTCTCTCTCTCTCTCTCTCTCTATCTCTCTGGTTGTGGGTGTGTTGGGTGGGTGTTGAATATGTGGGTGGGTGTTGCGTGTCGGTTTGGGATGGTTGGGGATGTGTGTGTAGGTGGAGAAATGTGTGTGGGTGGGGATCAGTGGGTGGGTGGCGGCATGTATGTTTGCATGGGTATGTGTGAGTGCGTGGAGGTATGTGTTGGTGGGTGGGGGAGGTGTGGTGGCCTGGGGGATGTGTGGATGGCTGCGGGATGTGAGGGTGGATGGGGGATGTGAGGGTGGATGGGGGATGTGTCTCACAACATGCAATATGCACTGTTTATGTTTAAAGCTTTAAATTTTACAATATTATTTTTCCCCCATGGTGAATGCATCATGCGTAATATGCATTGTTTATGCTTACAAAATCCATTTGACACTGTTTTTTTTTTCATTATATAAATGAACATGCACATTTGATGAATGAAAGATGAGTGATTGAAAGGGCCGAATGTAAGACGGGCCTGCGCGCCCAATTTGTTACCCTTTTAAAATAAAGTTCGTTCGCTCGTTCGTTCTCTCTCTCTCTCTCTTCTCTCTCTCTCTCTCTCTCTCTCTCTCTCTTCTTTCTCTCTCTCTCTCTCTCTCTATAAACGTGGGAGTATCTGTGGCGAAGTGGTCAAGCCGTTTGACTCGTACTCCGAAGGTTGTGGGTTCGATTCCGGACCGAGTCCTTCGGTTTACGAGTTAAATGTTTCGGAGACTCCTGTGGGCCGTCGCTAGAACTACGGAGTTCGTGCTTTGTGCGACGCATTCCGTGCTGCGGAAAGAGACCGAGAAATATGGGATAAATCCCGGTGCAATGAAGTCGACCCTGTCGACTTTTTAAGCGATATTTAAGCGATTATTTCTCTCAAAACAAGTCAATATGTCACTCTCTCTACACTAGATCATACATAAATCAGTCTCTCCACATCTTAATAACAAACACAAGTTTACTTCACTACTCATGTCATATATCACTCTCTCCACACACTTGTCATGTATCACTCTCTCCACACACATGTCATGTATCACTCTCTCCACACACACACGTCATGTATCACTCTCTCCACAACACACGTCATGTATCACTCTCTCCACAGACTCTTCATATATCACTCTCTCCACAGACTCCTCATATATCACTCTCTCCACACACACGTCATATATCGCTCTCTCCACAGACTCCTCATATATCACTCTCTCCACACACACGTCATATATCGCTCTCTCCACAGACTCCTCATATATCACTCTCTCCACACACACGTCATGTATCACTCACTCCACACACACGTCATGTATCACTCTCTCAACACACTCCTCATATATCACTCTCTCCACAGACTCCTCATATATCACTCTCTCCACACACACGTCATATGTCACCCTCTCCACACTAACACACGTCATATGTCACCCTCTCCACACTAACACACGTCATATGTCACCCTCTCCACACTAACACACGTCATATGTCACCCTCTCCACACTAACACACGTCATATGTCACCCTCTCCACACTAACACACGTCATATGCCACCCTCTCCACACTAACACACGTCATATGTCACCCTCTCCACACTAACACACGTCATATGTCACCCTCTCCACACTAACACACGTCATATGTCGCCCTCTCCACACTAACACACGTCATATGTCACCCTCTCCACACACACGTCATATGTCACCCTCTCCACACACACGTCATATATCACTCTCTCCACACTAACACACGTCATATGTCACACTCTTCACACTAACACACGTCATATGTCACCCTCTCCACACTAACACACGTCATATGTCACCCTCTCCACACTAACACACGTCAAATGTCACCCTCTCCACACACACACGTCATATGTCACCCTCTCCACACACACGTCATATATCACTCTCTCTACATGCAGATCTCTCTCTCTCTCTCTCTCTCTCTCTCTCTCTCTCTATCTATCTCTCTGGTTGTGGGTGTGTGGGTGGGTGTTGAATATGTGGGTGGGTGTGTGCGTGTCGGTTTTGGGATTGTTGGGGATGTGTG
The DNA here is from genome assembly GCA_014155875.1 of Cepaea nemoralis. Lineage (NCBI taxonomy): Eukaryota > Metazoa > Mollusca > Gastropoda > Stylommatophora > Helicidae > Cepaea > Cepaea nemoralis. The sequence goes on from JACEFZ010022409.1 coordinate 353,859, forward strand.
TGTAGGTGGAGAAATGTGTGTGAGTGGGGGATCAGTGGGTGGGTGGCGGCATGTATGTTTGCCTGGGTATGTGTGAGTGCGTGGAGGTATGTGTTGGTGGGTGGGGGAGGTGTGGTGGCTGGGGGATGTGTGGATGGCTGCGGATGTGAGGGTGGATGGGGGATGTGAGGGTGGATGGGGGATGTGTCTCACAACATTGCAATATGCACTGTTTATGTTTACAGCTTTAATTTTACAATATTATTTTCCCCCATGTGAATGCATCATGCGTAATATGCATTGTTTATGCTTACAAAATCCATTTGACACTGTTTTTTTTTTCATTATATAAATGTAACATGCTATTTGGTGAATGAAAGATGAGTGATTGAAAGGGCCGAATGTAAGACGGGCCTGCGCGCCCAATTTGTTACCCTTTTAAAATAAAGTTCGTTCGCTCGTTCGTTCTCTCTCTCTCTCTCTCTCTCTCTCTACCTCTCTCTCTCTCTCTCTCTCTATAAACGTGTTAGTCTCTGTGGCGAAGTTGTCAAGCCGTTTGGCTCGTACTCCGAAGGTTGTGGGTTCGATTCCGGGCCGAGTCCTTCGGTTTACGAGTTAAATGTTTCGGAGACTCCTGTGGGCCGTCGCTAGAACTACGGAGTTCGTGCTTTGTGCGACGCATTCCGTGCTGCGGAAAGAGACCGAGACATATGGGATAAAACCCGGTGCAATGAAGTCGACCCTGTCTACTTTTAAGCGATTATTTAAGCGATTCTTTCTCTAAACAAGTCATATGTCACTCTCTCTACACGTAGATCATACATAAATCAGTCTCTCCACATCTTAATAACAAACACAAGTTTACTTCACTACTCCATGTCATATATCACTCTCTCCACACACTTGTCATGTATCACTCTCTCCACACACATGTCATGTATCACTCTCTCCACACACACACGTCATGCATCACTCTCTCCACACACACGTCATGCATCACTCTCTCCACACACACGTCATGTATCACTCTCTCCACAGACTCTTCATATATCACTCTCTCCACAGACTCCTCATATATCACTCTCTCCACACACACGTCATATATCGCTCTCTCCACACACACGTCATATATCACTCTCTCCACACACACGTCATATATCACTCTCTCCACACACACGTCATATATCACTCTCTCCACCACACACGTCATATATCACTCTCTCCACACACACGTCATATATCACTCTCTCCACACACACGTCATATATCACTCTCTCCACACACACGTCATGTATCACTCTCTCCACAGACTCGTCATATATCACTCTCTCCACACACATGTCATATATCACTCTCTCCACACACACGTCATGTATCACTCTCTCCACACACACGTCATATATCACTCTCTCCACACACACGTCATATATCACTCTCTCCACAGACTCCTCATATATCACTCTCTCCACACACACGTCATATATCACTCTCTCCACACACACGTCATATATCACTCTCTCCACACACACGTCATATATCACTCTCTCCACACACGTCATATATCACTCTCTCCACACACACGTCATGTATCACTCTCTCCACAGACTCGTCATATATCACTCTCTCCACACACACGTCATATATCGCCCTCTCCACACACGTCATATATCACTCTCTCCACACACATGTCATATATCACTCTCTCCACAAACACGTCATATATCATCTCTCCACAGACTCGTCATATATCACTTCTCCACACACACGTCATATATCACTCTCTCCACACACACGTCATATATCACTCTCTCCACACACACGTCATGTATCACTCTCTCCACAGACTCGTCATATATCACTCTCTCCACACACATGTCATATATCACTCTCTCCACACACATGTCATATATCACTCTCTCCACACACACGTCATGTATCACTCTCTCCACACACACGTCATATATAACTCTCCCCACACACACGTCATATATCGCCCTCTCCACACACGTCATATATCACTCTCTCCACACACACGTCATGTATCACTCCCTCCACAGACTCGTCATATATCACTCTCTCCACACACACGTCATATATCGCCCTCTCCACACACACGTCATGTATCACTCTCTCCACAGACACTTCATATATCACTCTCTCCACAGACTCCTCATATATCACTCTCTCCACACACACGTCATATATCGCTCTCTCCACAGACTCCTCATATATCACTCTCTCCACACACACGTCATATATCGCTCTCTCCACAGATCCTCATATATCACTCTTCCACACACACGTCATGTATCACTCACTCACACACAAACGTCATGTATCACTCTCTCCACACACTCCTCATATATCACTCTCTCCACAGACTCCCTCATATATCACTCTCTCCACACACACGTCATATGTCACCCTCCACACTAACACACGTCATATGTCACCCTCTCCACCACTAACACACGTCATATGTCACCCTCTCACACTAACACACGTCATATGTCACCTCTCCACACTAACACACGTCATATGTCACCCTCTCCACACTAACACACGTCATATGCCACCCTCTCCACACTAACACACGTCAATGTCACCCTCTCACACTAACACACAGTCATATGTCACCCTCTCCACACAACACCACGTCATATGTCGCCCTCTCCACACTAACACACGTCATATGTCACCCTCTCCACACACACGTCATATGTCACCCTCTCCACACACACGTCATATATCACTCTCTCCACACTAACACACGTCATAGGTCACACTCTTCACACTAACACACTCATATGTCACCCTCTCCACATAACACACGTCAATGTCACCCTCTCCACACTAACACACGTCAAATGTCACCCTCTCCACACACACACGTCATATGTCACCCTCTCCACACACACGTCATATACACTCTCTCTACATGCAGATCTCTCTCTCTCTCTCTCTCTCTCTCTCTCGCTCTCTCTCTCTCTCTCTCTCTATCTATCTCTTGTTGTGGGTGTGTGGGTGGGTTGTTGAATATGTGGGTGGTGTGTGTGCGTGTCGTTTTGGGATGTTTGGGGATGTGTTGTGTAGGTGGAGAAATGTGTGTGAGGGGGATCAGTGGCGGCATGTATGTTTGCCTGGGTATGTGTGAGTGCGTGGAGGTATGTGTTGGTGGGTGGGGGAGGTGTGGTGGCTGGGGGATGTGTGGATGGCTGCGGGATGTGAGGGTGGATGGGGGATGTGAGGGTGGATGGGGGATGTGTCTCACAACATTGCAATATGCACTGTTTATGTTTACAGCTTTAATTTTACAATATTATTTTCCCCCATGTGAATGCATCATGCGTAATATGCATTGTTTATGCTTACAAAATCCATTTGACACTGTTTTTTTTTTCATTATATAAATGTAACATGCTATTTGATGAATGAAAGATGAGTGATTGAAAGGGCCGAATGTAAGACGGGCCTGCGCGCCCAATTTGTTACCCTTTTAAAATAAAGTTCGTTCGCTCGTTCGTTCTCTCTCTCTCTCTCTCTCTCTCTCTCTCTCTCTCTCTCTCTCTCTCTCTCTCTCTATAAACGTGTTAGTCTCTGTGGCGAAGTTGTCAAGCCGTTTGACTCGTACTCCGAAGGTTGTGGGTTCGATTCCGGGCCGAGTCCTTCGGTTTACGAGTTAAATGTTTCAAAGACTCCTGTGGGCCGTCGCTAGAACTACGGAGTTCGTGCTTTGTGCGACGCATTCCGTGCTGCGGAAAGAGACCGAGACATATGGGATAAAACCCGGTGCAATGAAGTCGACCCTGTCTACTTTTAAGCGATTATTTAAGCGATTCTTTCTCTAAACAAGTCATATGTCACTCTCTCTACACGTAGATCATACATAATCAGTCTCTCCACATCTTAATAACAAACACAAGTTTACTTCACTACTCCATGTCATATATCACTCTCTCCACACACTTGTCATGTATCACTCTCTCCACACACATGTCATGTATCACTCTCTCCACACACACACGTCATGCATCACTCTCTCCACACACACGTCATGCATCACTCTCTCCACACACACGTCATGGATCACTCTCTCACAGACTCTTCATATATCACTCTCTCTCCCACAGACTCCTCATATATCACTCTCTCCACACACACGTCATATATCGCTCTCTCCACACACACGTCATATATCACTCTCTCCACACACACGTCATATATCACTCTCTCCACACACACGTCATATATCACTCTCTCCACACACACGTCATATATCACTCTCTCCACACCACACGTCATATATCACTCTCTCCACACACACGTCATATATCACTCTCTCCACACACACGTCATGTATCACTCTCTCCACAGACTCGTCATATATCACTCTCTCCACACACATGTCATATATCACTCTCTCCACACACACGTCATGTATCACTCTCTCCACACACACGTCATATATCACTCTCTCCACACACACGTCATATATCACTCTCTTCACAGACTCCTCATATATCACTCTCTCCACACACACGTCATATATCACTCTCTCCACACACACGTCATATATCACTCTCTCCACACACACGTCATATATCACTCTCTCCACACACACGTCATATATCACTCTCTCCACACACACGTCATGTATCACTCTCTCCACAGACTCGTCATATATCACTCTCTCCACACACATGTCATATATCACTCTCTCCACACACATGTCATATATCACTCTTTCCACACACACGTCATGTATCACTCTCTCCACACACACGTCATATATCACTCTCCCCACACACACGTCATATATTGCCCTCTCCACACACGTCATATATCACTCTCTCCACACACACGTCATGTATCACTCTCTCCACAGACTCGTCATATATCACTCTCTCCACACACACGTCATATATCGCCCTCTCCACACACGTCATATATCACTCTCTCCACACACATGTCATATATCACTCTCTCCACACACACGTCATATATCACTCTCTCCACAGACTCGTCATATATCACTCTCTCCACACACACGTCATATATCACTCTCTCCACACACACGTCATATATCACTCTCTCCACACACACGTCATGTATCACTCTCTCCACAGACTCGTCATATATCACTCTCTCCACACACATGTCATATATCACTCTCTCCACACACATGTCATATATCACTCTCTCCACACACACGTCATGTATCACTCTCTCCACACACACGTCATATATAACTCTCCCCACACCCCCCACACACGTCATATATCGCCCTCTCCACACACGTCATATATCACTCTCTCCACACACACGTCATGTACACTCCCTCCACAGACTCGTCATATATCACTCTCTCCACACACACGTCATATATCAGCCCTCTCCACACACGTCATATATCACTCTCTCCACACACATGTCATATATCACTCTCTCAACATCTAATGACAAGCACGCATTTTCTGAAACTGACAATCGCATATAGTTCTAAAGTCTCGGTCAATTGTACGACAAACATCATTGTATGCTATCCTTATTTCCAGCATGGGTCAATGTTCTTGAACTTTACGAAAATGTTTATGCAGGGTTAAATAGGGCTCTGAACACACATCCGTGAATAGAAGCTATATCGCGATAAAAGTGCACCAGTTCTGGGCATTCAACTCAACATGCTCCGGTGAGAGTTTTTCCAATGTTTACGGGATTAGCTGCCGGTATTGTTCTATACCTTGCCCAGGCGGTTTTCCATACAGAATATAAACCACAGGTCAGGCAGTAAAAACTCTTGGATACACACTATACAACAATTAAAATAATCGTCAGATTAAACACAGCTACAATGATTCCTTATACAGACAAACATTCCTTATACAGAACAACACTCTCGTGCAATCAAGACAAAGTTGGGTTCCTATCATGTGGATGTGTGTTTTCCTCGCCTGGTCGTGTCGATTGCGATTCAAAGATATGCAATGAAGAATGGCAAGTCTACCTTCGGTAAACATTTTTGTTCCGTCTCTATTGTTGCCTTATTAGAATAAACTTGTAGCGGGCCCGTTTCTCTCAGGTGTGAAGTGTTAATTCTTCGCACATTTTTAACTACGTCATAGCGATGTGAGGTGATCATTTATCTTTCTCTTCGCCCCTTAATTTCTCATATAAATATAAATACATAAATGCGCACCAGTTATGGGAGTATATAAACTGTTCCCTAATAACACAAACAGTTTTTCAGAAGACTTTTTCATCCATCACGTGGCTAAAAATCTAACAGTGGTTGTTCTAATAAATCGGCTGCAAACGAAACAATTAAATGAACAATCTAACACTCATTGTTCTGACAGTCTGAGAAAATGCGATTTGTTGACACAGTTTTATAATTGTAACCATTCTCAAGCGGTCAGCGTGGACGAACAAATAATACCGCCCTAGCAATTTTATTTCCGGTGTGCTAACGCCAGGTTTAAGGGTTCTTCCCCTGCACTGGTCAGTTGCACTTAAACATTAACTTCTTGTTCAGAAAACAATGGCAAACTACTGAACGTTAAGATCCGTAGAAACTCAACCTGGGATTGTTTGCAAAACCCGGCAAAGAAAATGCATTGAAACATCTTTGAAGTAACGCATTCAGTCTGCCTGCTGTTGGCAATCTACCACATTGTTAACTTCTCTAAAGGCATGATTTCAGTCTGCCGGTTGTTGACAATCTATCCCATTGTTAACTTCTCTAAAGGCATGGTTTCAATCTGCCTGTTGTTGACAATGTACTACTTTGTTAACTTCTCTAAAGGCATGGTTTCAATCTGCCTGTTGTTGACAATGTACTACTTTGTTAACTTCTCTAAAGGCATGGTTTCAGTCTGCCTGTTGTTGGCAATGTACTACTTTGTTAATTTCTCTAAAGGCATGGTTTCAGTCTGCCTGTTGTTGGCAATGTAGTAGTTTGTTAACTTCTCTAGAGGCATGGTTTCAATCTGCCTGTTGTTGACAATGTACTACTCAATAATCATGTACTCAGTATGTCAGCTGTTAACATATTACACTTGTAACTTCTCTGTAATCATGTATTTAGTATGCCAAGTGTTAACGTATTACACGTGCAACTTCTCTATAATGATGTATTTAGTTTGTCAGTTATTTTCTCTATACAACATCTGGAGAACCGACGGCTACCTGTTGTTGTGTGTGTGTGTGTGCGTGCGTGAGTGAGTGCGTGCGTGCGTGTGCGTGTGTGCGTGCGTGCGTGCGTGCGTGCGTGTGTGTGTCTCATGGAAGTACATTGAAAAATCAATCCACATCATCGATTAAACTACATTTGTTCTATGTTGTCAACCGCATTCACTTTAAGAGTTGTTCTGTCGTGTCTTAGACAATGACAAACTATCACGTGATACAACATTGCCCTGGTAAATATTTATGAAACTGGTTATTTACCAGCGCTGTTGTGAATCGCCGTAAATAGAGATGGCGCTAAATGAAGACATGTAATTAATAGCGTTGATGTCTGCATATTCAACGAACGAGATTATTGATAATGATTGACTATGTCAGTGCGTTTCCCGGATAACACTGTGTTTGTTTACGAATGAACATCACATCGAACATGATATGTAAATATATTCAGAAAGCGACATTAAACCGAAACGAACGCATATGCTGCAATGAATGATGATACAACGGAAGAAGTGCAAGAACAGACAAATGCAAGAGCAAGCATATTTTATCAATAAGTCAGGATGCTAGAACGAACACATTCGCTACAATGAAGCAGGCTATGATATTAACGAAATATTCTCACGCGGGAATAAAGTAACAAAACATATGAAAGATTATCGCTACAACATTACTTATAGGACAATAAAGTAACAATACATATGAGAGATTATCGCTCGAACTTTTTTTATATGGACAATAAAGTAACCAAACATATGAGAGATTATCGCTAGAAAATTACTACCAAGGACAAGAAAGTAACCAAACATGAAAGGTTATCACTAAAACATTACTACCAAGGGAAAGAATGTAACCAAACATGAAAGATTTATTATAAAGAGTTATTATATTATATTACTACTCTTCTTTGGCTTCCCGCGCAGTGTTCTTGTTTGGTCACACTTCTTTCAACTTGCTGTTCTCGCACCCTGACCATGGTTGTAGATTCACAGTCATCGCTTGGTTCTCGTAAACGATTTACTTCTCGTAGAGCATTTAGAATGTCTGCCTGGTCCATGGCTCGTCCGCCTTCCACAGTAGCCCTACCTGCAAGCCTGTCAGCCTGCTCATTCCCTTGTACACCCGCATGCCCTAGCACGAAGATGAAACTAATCTTTGCTAGCCGAGACCGCTCCAGAGACAGCAGCCACTCTCTTCGGACCCACCCCATCTCTATCCTCCTGAGCATACTCATTGTGTCACTAAGGACACATGCCCGATTGAATGTCTGTGTCTCGAGCCATGTTATTGCTTTACTTATAGCCATGACTTCCATAGTCAGGCTACTTATGGTCAAAGCAAAAGCGCCAGACTCTTCCTTCACAGTTTTCCCTCCGGCCTGAGCCGCAAAGGCCCATGAACTTCTCACTCCTCGAAAGAACGGCCCATTGGTGTAAATGACAGCATCATCCTCAAAAGAATTCTCGAAGATCAGAGCCTGTACTTCCGCCTCCACAGCAGCCGGATTTTCTTGTCTGCATTTCCTGTCTAGTTGGATGCACATTGAAAAGGGTGAACAGAACTCTGTTGGCACTTGCACCCACTCCTCGCCAGGTTCTAAGACCTCAAGTGAAAACACTTGCTGAAGAATGTCTTCGGCTGGACCCATCCACGACTTTGCTGTTTTTAACCAGCTGCCCTTTACCTTCATAATCTCATTATGCAGTGGATGTTGTGTGTTTGCGTTAACTCTCAGATAGGCACGTGCTTGGCAAATTTGTATTCTGTTCTTCATGGTTGGAAAATCAAGAAGGTAGCGCATCGCCCTGCATGCTGTATCTCTTGTACATCCAAGAATAATGCGCATAAAGCTTCGTTCTGTATCCTTTCCATCCTTTCTATCTGCTTATGGCTGAGAGTCAGGATCGCCATCGCATACTCCAAAACAGAAAGGACCAAACCCTCGTAAAGAAGACATAGATGGCGCTGCTCACAGTTTGCTGCCGCCACCAGCCGCATCGCAGCCAAACCCCGCTTTGTCTTTGTTATCACCTGGTCTACGTGCTCAGTATAAGCTAGGCTTCGATCAAATGGTATCCCCAGGTAATTAATTGCCCGCGTTCTTTCCACCGTCTCTGATCCCAGAATTACAGTTGGCGTTAGGGTGTTGACAATATGGTTATTCACAGAGAACCATGCCACTGTTGCCTTTATTGGGTAGACCATTGCCCCAGCTTCAACACACCAAGTGCTTATGCGATTGAGTTCGGTTTGTAGTTCCACAGCAACCTGACGATACACTAAAACATCATCTGCATACGACAATGTCCTCCACGGTCCTATGATTCACGGTCCAAACAAGAAATAATAAAATTAAAACATTATTCCTAAGGAAATAAATTAATCAAACAAGAAATATTATCACTAAAACATTAATCCTAGGGCAAACATTTAACCACACAAGAAATAATATCACTAAAACATTATTCCTAGGGCAGTAAATTATCCAAACAAAAAATAATACCACTAAAATATATTCCTAGGGCAATAAATTAACCAAAACAAGAAATAATATCACTAAAATATATTCCTAGGGCAATAAATTAACCAAACAAGAAATAATATCACTAAAATATTATTCCTAGGGCAATAAATTAACCAAACAAGAAATATTATCTCTGAAACATAACTCCTATGGGCAAGAAAGAAAGGAAGAAAACAAAAGACCCAGTTCTATTTCACGATCAGATCTTGTAGAATGTGGTTTTTTTCTTTGTCTTGGTCCACGACATTTTCAGAAATATGTAACTAAATGTCCTCTCACATCCTCTCTGTCCCCGTCTCTTTCCCTCTCTTTCTACCTCTCTCTCTACCTTCTGTCCCCCTCTCTTTCTCTCTCCCTCTCCCTGTCCCTCTCTTTCTCTCTCTCCCCCGTCTCTCTCTCTCCTCCGTCTCTCTCTCCCTCTCTTTCCCTCTCTTTACCTATCTTTTACTCTCACGCTCTCGCTCTCTCTCTCTCTCTTGCTCCCTCTCTCTCGCTCCCTCTCTCCCTCTCTTTCCCTCTCTTTACCTCTCTTTTCCTCTCACGCTCTCGCTCTCTCGCTCTCTCTCTCTTGCTCCCTCTCTCTCGCTCCCTCTCTCCCTCTCTTTCCCTCTCTTTACCTCTCTTTTCCTCTCACACTCTCGCTCTCTCGCTCTCTCTCTCTCTCTCTTGCTCTCTCTCTCGCTCTCTCTCTCTCTCTCTTGCTCTCTCTCTCTCTTGCTCCCTCTCTCTCGCTCCCTCTCTCCCTCTCTTTCCCTCTCTTTCCCTCTCTTTCCCTCTCTTTACCTCTCTTTTCCTCTCACACTCTCGCTCTCTCGCTCTCTCTCTTTTGCTCCCTCTCTCTCGCTCCCTCTCTCTCCCTCTCTTTCACTCTCTCGCTCTCCCTCTCTCTTGCTCCCTCTCTCTCGCTCCCTCTCTCTCCCTCTCTTTCACTCTCTCGCTCTCCCTCTCTCTTGCTCCCTCTCTCTTGCTCCCTCTCTCTCCCTCTCTTTCACTCTCTCGCTCTCCCTCTCTCTTGCTCCCTGTCTCTTGCTCCCTCTCCCTCCCTCTCTTTCACTCTCTCGCTCTCCCTCTCTCGCTCTCCCTCTGTCGCTCTCCCTCTCTCTCTCTCTCTCGCTCCCTCTCTCTCTCCCTCTCTCTACCTCTCTTTCCTTCTCTCTCTCACTCTCTTTCCTTCGTTCTCTGACATAATCCCTTGAGAGTAAAGAGAGAGAATTAGTTATATCGTCTGGTTGAGATCGTAACCCCGACTGAATGCAGAGACTGAATGGCAGAAACTAGAATGTAAATGCCCTTTGTCCGGCTGTTGGAGGGAAGTGTGTAGGCGGACGCGGGCGAGTGTCAGCGTTTTCTGTGTGAGATGTATACGCACCGGGGAGGAGAACCCTTTCAACAAACGCCTGCAAACGTCGAATGTATCGGTCGAAAGGAGGAAATATCGCAGACCTGTCATAAACTGACACAGCGCAATTACGTTTAAAACAAAACATACCAGACGAAGAAGAAGAAGAAGAAGAAGAAGAAGAAGAAGAAGAAGAAGAAGAAGAAGAAGAAGAAGAAGAAGAAGAAGAAGAAGAAGAAGAAGAAGAAGAAGAAGAAGAAGAAGAAGAAGAAGAAGAAGAAGACGAAGAAGAAGAAGACGTGCTTTATACATAAATTGCGCACATGACACCAGCAACAATTTAAGAAATGATGTATGATTGAACACTGCAGTAGTTCACGACACGTAGTTAGCTAAATGTGAACCGTTAAGGTTGATTGTAAATTGTAAACAAGATAGTAACATAACTGGGTTTTATGAATATGATTGTAAAAATGACAGCGGTTTGTGAACATGACCATGTCATGTAAACACGATCGTGTATTGTCAACATGAATTTATATTGTAAACAATAAAGTAGTGAGAAATGATTGTATATTGTAACTGGTCTTTGTCACCATCATTGTATATTGTGAAAATTATTATTTCTTATAGTATTGTTAAAACAACCTTATATTGTGAACATGATTGTGTATTGAAAATATGTATTGTGTTCTGTGAGCATGATATTCTGTGAACAGTGGCTGCGTATTGTTAAAACAGTCAAGAACTTGAGAATTTTTTATTTCTTTTTCTCTCGCGCGCTTTGAAATCAAACGCAGTTCATACTTCTAGTAGTTTTTTTTTCTTTTTTTTTCACATATCCTTTACAGGACATCGCTGTCAACACCAGCATTTTGCGTGTGGATTAGCTTTCCCTGTTAACAGTGTCCCTCGCCTTCAGGCGAATCCACTCCGAGTTCACAGATACTTGTAATTAACGTCCCCAAGTCAAGGACGGTTGGGAAACATTTCTGAGAAATGATTGTTTGTTTTGAGCACGATTGTGTATTGCTAAATAATTAAGAACAGAGAAATGCTTCTGTGTTGCTAAAATATACAAGAAAGGAGAAGTTATTCTGTGTTGAGAAAGGCGTGTGTATCGTGAGCACCTCAAATAACGAATAGACTGGCATTTCCGAGGTTGAAATCAAAGGTCAAATGGGTTTACATCTCAAATAATTACAGACCTTGAGTTACCGCAAATTGAGGAGAAGAACTTAAGAAGTTGCGTTCTGTGAAATCTCACATAATGAAAAAAACATTGACTGACCGAATTAGTGAAAATGACTGCGACGTTGTAATTCAAAAATGTCTATGGTAATCATGGGCGGTATCTGTTCAAACACTGGAGATGTTGCTTGGTACCGGAGTGCAGGAAATGAATGAATAAATATGTGTATTCTGAGATTTGTGGTGGGGAAGGACACTGTTAATCTGAATTGCAAATAATAAATGAGGAGGCGTTATTTTGGATATAGAGTAAGGAGAAAATTTGCATGGAAAAGAAATGTATTGTAATGCTTTTCTGCGAGACTTAAAGCGAGAGACGGTGAGTTTTCTCCTTTGGGTATTCTGAATGAGTGAGGCTGTGAGAAGAAAATGGCATCTCGTCTAGGCGTTGGCTGTGCTACTAGGAATAGGCCAGGATGCCTGAGGTCCAAGTTGGGAGGTGGGCGGGGAGAGATAGGGAAAGGGAGAGAGGAAGACAGAGTGACGGAGAGAGAGAGAGGGGGAGAGCGAGAGGGTTGGAGAGAGACGGAGAGGAGATAAAAGAGAGGGAGAGTGAGGGGAAAGGCAGAGAGAAGGAGAGAGCGAGTAAGAGGGGGCCAGAAGGAGAGAGATATGGAGAGAGATAGGGAGAGAGAGAGGGGGAGAGAGATTGGGAGTCATTTACAACTAATTCTTGTAGAACAGAAAAACAAGTACGCCGCTGGACCACAGAACATCACACACAGCCAGGTGACCGACATCACCTGACCAACAGCAACCTTCATTGCGATCACGTGACCTTCATGCGGCTTGATTGATGGCTTGGTCCTTAAAGACACATTTATTGATACTACATCTCCTGAACGTCAGGCGGCTTCTGTTGTCCTTGTACGGATCGATTGTTCAATGCCAAATCGACATTTCACTTTATTGATGTCGCTGATCTCAAAATAGGCTTTAGGAGGCTCACGTGATGTTCCTAGGCGGCTCAGGAAATCCACATTCAATCCTCGTGGACGAGATGTCTTCTGGCCATGGCAAGCTACAATTCCTGGTCTGATTGATGGGAATGAGAATGAACGAACGAACGAATGAACGAACGTTATTTTCATAGTTTCACAAATTGGGCACACAGGCCAAGAGAGTAAGACAGAAGGAACAAAAGAATAAACGAATTTTATTTTCAAAGGATCACAAATTAGGCGCGCAGGCCCGTCTTACATTCCGCCCTTCCAATCACTCATCTTTTATACATCAATTATCTATTTTGCATGTTGCATACACTTAGAAAAAAAAAACATTGTCAAATGAATGTCGTAAACATAAACAATGCATATTACCATGTTATGAGACAGACAGGCAGGCAGGCAGGCAGACACACACATTTACACAAACTCTCACAGTTACGCACCCAGCCAATAACACATACAAATACACACTCCCTCGCATACACATATAATCCCAAACTCACTAACAAAAGTTTCTTATACATTTATACTCTCTCTCTGTCTCTGTCTCTGTCTCTGTCTCTCTCTCTCTCTCTCTCTCTCTCTCTCTCTCTCTCTCTCTCTCTCTCTCTCTCTCCATAAAGAGATAAATAGCTGGATGGGCTGACCACAAGGCTACATTTTTTAACAAATTTGCCAAAGCGTGTATCCCATAAGGCCTACTCTTGGCTACAGTTACGTACAATACCTGCACTCAGGTGCTCCTGTTTTTCGCACTTATCCGAGAAGACTAAACACCAGACTATACTACCGGAGAAACCAAGGACACGTTTGATATCATTATATTCCAATGTTTCTTGAAAAAAGAAGAAAAACCCAGTTTTTGTTTGGAATCGAACCCAGTTCTTACCTGGCCTGAGCTGGACTGGATAACCCCTCAACCACATCTCCCACTATCAGAGATTCGATCCACCCCCTTGTCTTGGAAGCTAACCATCCTGCCAGGGCACCCCGCAGACCGCCAGAACCTAGTGCTGACAGTTAGACACAACCTGCTTTTGTGTCCATTCTCGGACAGTTAGACACAACATGCTTTAGGAACCGGCCTCAGACAGGTTGACGAGAAGAGAATTATTCCCAGCACGCGAAATCGCCTGGAAAAATCGAAACATAGGCTTTTGTTGTCAGGTCCGTGAGCCGTGATGTTGATATACTGTCGAGGCGACGGAGCAAACGCAGTGGTTACTGCCAAGCCCTGTTGGCTGTTGGGAAAAGCAGGCTTTGATTTGAAACATTCTGCCAGGGAATTTGTTGTTTCTAGGATGAATGCGCGTTATTTACGCATGGGTGCTGATTGGATTTAGTACCGCATCGATCTGTTGTTGTTGTTTTTTTTTATTTTTAAGTCGTCAAAGGAGATGGGGGAATTCGTTGAAAATTCTGTGTTAATTTGTTGATCCATTTGTACAAAGGGAAAAAAATAATGAATAAATCATTGTGTTTTCATAGGAGTATTGGGGCGGTCGAGTTCGGCGTGAAAGAGAGAGGGGGATAGATGAAAAGAGAAAGAGATAGAAGGACAGAAAGGTGGAAATGAAGACAGTAAAATATATAAAACATAAGGAAGTAAGATGATATGACCACACTATGACGAAATAGAAACTTTTAGTTGCGTGTCCTTTGCAGGACTTCGCAACAAACCCCACCTTGTAGAGATTGTTTGTGAAGGTAGTTTTACTTTCAATGGATTGTGTTTGCTTTCTGACCGACCGACCAACGCTCATACCGCGGTGAAAATCAAGCAAAGAGATCTGCTCCAGAATGGGTGGTGGCAGACTTTGAAGCTGGTAGGTCGGGATTATGAACCTGCGTGCAATAGCTTCGGGCCACAGACAGTGACATTGTGTGTGTGGAGACACGTGATTTGGTTCTGGACATCATGACATCGTGACACAATAACATCATGCCATGTTGACATCATGACACAATGACACGATGATACAATAACATCATGAGATAATGATACCATAATTCAATAACATCATGAGATAATGATACCATAATTCAATAAAATCATGAGATAATGATACCATGACACAATAACATCATGGCATGTTGACATCATGACACAATGACATGATGATACAATAACATCATGAGATAATGATACCATAATTCAATAACATCACGAGATAATGATACCATGACATAATAACATCATAACATAAAAGGGAATTTAAAAAGTAGCGACCGTTGAAGATCCATTAGTCCCGTTGGCAAGTGACTTACGAATCTCTCGCTCATCCTCCTCCCAGACATCATTAGTGCGATAAGAGATGGACAAAAGAGAAAGGACAAACAGGTGACTTTAAGGGCGTTAAGAAATCTGCTTCCTTGCCTAGGGTGAGGAGAAGGCCGTGAAGCGGGCAGTCGCAACGCATGCATTTTCCTCAAAGACACAAGATCTTTGGCTAATTAACACAAAAGAGAAACAATCAGTCGATATACCATGGAGGAGATGTGGAGAAGCAGGTGAGTGACTTATGGACTTGTCCGGAATGCGTTGCTAATGATCTTCACTAATCACTACCTAGTATATAAACCCATGGCTGGGCTAATAGCAACGTCCTGACAAGGACAGGCCACATGTACACAAAATATAATGTTGTACTTTCATTAGTCTCTTCCAGACGCTCGTTCCTAGCTGCTCTTCCAGTTCGAGATGTTCACAACATTCGTCTCCAGTTGCGTCCAAGCTTACTTTTGTGCAATATAGATTTCTGAAAGCACTGGGTCATAACATAAGCTGAATGCGAATTCTGACAACATCCCAAAGTTGTCATGGCAGATCTGACTAGCGATGACACATCTGTCAAGATCTATAGTTCGTCCAGCGTCGAGGTACATTTGTTCTTTCAGCGAGGAGCTGCCTTTATATGCAGAAGGCGTGTCCCACTTCTAGTCACTCTATAACTTTCAGTTTTTAAAATACTGCCTAGCTTGTCCTTTAATCTCTACTTCTGTCCTTTCCTCACTGTGTAAAATATTGTCTAGCTTGTCGTCTAATCTCTACTTCTGTCATTCCTTCATTATGAGTGCCCATCAGTATCTGTGAATGTGTGGGAGTCTCCGTGGCCAAGTGGTTACACCGCCTGCCTCGCGTTCCGAAGGTTGCACGTTCTATTACGGGCTACGCGTTCAATTCACGAGTGCAATGTTCTCGGAGCTCCTGTGTATCGTCGTTGGAGCTACTGAGTTCGTGCTCTGTGCGACGCTTTCAGCGCGGAAGAAGACCCAGCCATATGAGATACAACCCAATGCAACAAAGTTGACCCTCTTGTCATTTAGAACGCCTGTAATCTGTGAATATGTTTCTCGTTCCGTGTCTGTTATACAGCAGGCATGTTTGTCGCGACTGGTACCACTGTGTTGGCTTAACAAGCATATAAATATACACATAAGGGAAGGGCGGTTGTGGGTATACTCTGTGGGTCCAATGAAACAATATGAGACGTACACTCTCAGGTATTCATTGTCATCCAATACATGCATGTCGCGAGGCAGTGTCCTGGGTCCCTCACATCTTGTGGATAAGCGTGCACAGAGGGATATGAGGCCAGTATTTCCCTCTCATAGAGAACGATGAGCGCAGGCAGCGAACCATCGTTTCATGAAATTATCAGTGTAACCTCTAACGGGCCATCTCAAGAACTTCCAGAACATTGTAGACCAGGCATCGGCAACCTACGGCCCGCCTGCCACACGTGGCACGAGGCACGATATTAAATGGCACGCTGACTGAATCAAATACAGTATATGATCTAAAACCAAAAAAAATTAGATGTTTAATTAAATTGAGGAAATCGATTCTTTTAAAGCTGTGCCTGTTTTCACATGCCTTCACACAGAAAATTGGTTTGCATGAGAGTCAAGAATATATGTGCTGCGCACTAAATGAGTCAGTGTCCGGCAACAATGACTGACCATTGACGAAGTTCTATTTCCGACTCACCTTTGCCCTCTCTCCCGATCACCCCCACTATCAACTCTATAGTTCTCTCGGCTGTAGTATGTTCATGCCAGTGTTATGCAACGGCGACCACAGCGCAACATGTTGGTGTTGTTATTCATTTGGTTCCGTTAAGATGTTGCTGGCTATTGAACTTTCTGGATTAACGAAACGCACATATGGTAATTTTATAAAAGCATTTTAAATAATGTGTTCAGATCTGAAATATTAGAAACATAATATTTGCATTAGTAAAGGCCATTACCCCCTTTGGACAACAATAATCTTCAAATTATTATCATGTACGGGTATACCACGATCAGCCTCTACGTGTTGTTGATTCAGTCGCAGGGTTATTTATCTGAGGCATGGATGGACCCTAATATAACTTCTCCTCGAGGTTGAAAGGGGTAGGGGTAGTGGTATACTCGACATCGAAATATATGTGTTTGTTTCTATGTATAGCAAAATATTGATTAAACAACAAGAGTATACCAGTTATTTAATGTATCGGAAACATTTAAGTACTAGATCATTATCTAATTAATGTAATCAGGTTTGATGTATATTTAAAATACGGTGGATTTAGGTTGGCACGCTCAATGACTTTCAATCAATAAAGTGCCGTCTCCATAATGAAGGTTGGCTGCAATAGATCTCCAACTCTGCCTGTCTCTCGTCCTGACTGTATATTCTGTTGATGATATCTTGTATCGTTGTCTACCTCTTGCTCGGTTGCCTTCACACTTACCCTCTCGTATGTTTTACAAACATATATATATAACAGTGTTTGTTATGTCTTGTAACATATCCGAAATATTTCACTTGCCTCTTTTTATTTCTTTGATCAACTTTCTTTTCATTCCCAGTTTTTCTAGGACAGCTGTGTTTAATTGGTTTTTTCTTTACGAAACTCGACATATTCGTCTGTATATAGACATTTACAGGGCTTCTATTCTGCTTTCTAGTTGCTTGTTCAATATGCAGGCTTCCGCGCCATATAGTAGTTTTGAGTGACATTACGATGGCTTAAGTTCGCATATTTAGTGACTTTACGATGACTTAGGTTGGCACATTGAATGACTTTACGATGACTTAGGTTGCACATTCAATGACTTTACGATGACTTTGGTTGGCACATTGAATGACTTTACGATGACTTTGGTTGGCACATTGAATGACTTTACGATGACTTAGGTTGGCACATTGAATGACTTTACGATGACTTAGGGTAGCACATTGAGTGACCCTACGATGACTTAGGTTGCACATTGAATGACTTTACGATGACTTAGGGTAGCACATTGAGTGACCCTACGATGACTTAGGGTTGCACATTGAATGACTTTACGATGACTTAGGGTGGCACATTGAGTGACCTTACGATGACTTAGGGTGGCACATTGACTTTACAATGCGGTTAGTTGGCACACTTGATAACTTTGCAAGGACTTCGATTGTGACTGTGAGTGATATTACACCATTAGTTCGGCAGTAAACTTATAATAGCACACATCTGACAGAAGTTAAAGAATTTAAATATCTAGGAAGCATGATCACAGAAGATGGCAGAATAGACAGAGATCGACATTAGATGTCAAAAACAAGTGTGCTTACATATTAACTATCACCCATACTGAGACAACCAAATATACAAATGTCCACAAAACACATAATAAATAGCATATTCACACCAACCCTGTGCTACCAATGCCAAAATTGGACATTATCCAAATCATACTTACGCAAAATCAACACCTACGAGATGAGATGCTTGAGGAGAGCTACCAACTTAACAATGCGAGACCGAGTAAGAAATGCTGCTTATCAGACAGACAGTGGGATCAACACCCTGTGCCACAGATACTGTAAGGCAGAAAATCAAATGGTTCGGTCATCTCATTAGAAAGATCTGAGAGAACGCCAGATAAGACAATGTATTGACAACACCAAACACATTGTACGATCACACGGAATGAGGCTATCCAATTTCACACATCGGGCGCTGGAAAGTCAACTATTCCTCCCCACGACGAATAAATGGATGGTGATGATGATGAGGACTTTGGCAGTGAATAAAGTTGCTACTAAAGGAAAAGAAAGTTGCTACTAAACCAAAAGAAAGTTGCTACTAAACCAAAAGAATGAGTGCCATCTACATGAAAGCAGCCATCATACTGGACTAGCCACTATCAATCAATCGCATCATACTTTAATAAATCACGTATTCAGAATAAGGCCCCGTCCTTTCATTGTATAGAAGATTAGGAATCTTGACGAGCTGGTTTGCAGAGTTGTGGGGAGATGCAACTTGTGTGTATGTGTGGTGATTTGGTGAGAGATTGTGAGGGAGGTAGTTGGGAGGGCTAGCTCTCGCTGTCCGTTCCCATTAGACCCGGTGTCCACGCATGCCAGATTCAAATCTGATTAGAATATGCGATGGGGCTTTATCTGGGTCAGTGGGGAATCCAGTTTTAAGATGAGGAGATAAGGTTGTTTCCCCAAGCCTTCTCCCTGGCTCTTATATCTCTCATCATCTAATGCCCAGTCTTGACCTTATATCTTTGCCCACGTGATGCCCTTACATCTCTGTCCATGTCATTCTCTTACATCTCTGTCCATGTCATGCCCTTGTATCTCTGTCCATGTCATGCTCTTTCATCTCTGTCCATGTCATGCTCTTACATCTCTGCCTACATCATGTCCTTACATATCTGCCCACGTCATGCCCGCAAATCTCTTCCCGTGTCATGTCCTTACATCTTCACCCACATTATGTCCTTACAACTCCACCCAAGTCATGTCCCTACATCTCCACCCACATCGTGTCCTTACATCTCCACCAACGTCATGTCTCTACGTCTCCACCCACTTCATGTCCTTACAATCTCCACCCACGTTCATACTCCACCCACCGTTTATCTGCATATGGTTACAGTACTTGGTCTAGTAACGTATTAGGTTATAAGCAACTACAAACATTGACTTGTTTTGACTTTATATTAATGGATAGTACTTAGCTGTATAGCTTTATAATACTTTTCATTGTGTTTTACTGTGAGTGAGGGGTCTTCACTGTTCTTCCTTCTGCTTCCTGTTTACGTTTTATTTTATCCCGGGCTGGGATACTCGCTTTCAACAGAGACAGTGACTTGTTATATGTCATTATTAATTCTTTTGGATAACAGTTGGTTACTTAGCTTGTGAAGTAGTTTTTTTTTCAGGTTAATTATTTGTTGTATGTTCTTTAATTCGTTTTGTTCCGTGTTTGTTATATTCGATGGTCTAATTAGTTATATCGTTATAATATTGTCATTTACATATCTATTTGTATTACTGATATTTTGTAAGTTAATGTAGTTGTGATTTTTTTTTTTTTTTATGATCTTGTATTTTTTCTTAACTTTGACTAATTTACACTTTCTTCATGGATGAAATGTCTGAGAAGTGGCAACACTGGCTCAATAAGTCAGGAATACGCCTTGGACACTTAAACATTTGCAGCTTATTTAACTAGCTACCAGAGTTATCTTCTATTCTTAATCAAAATTTTCATTTATTCGGCCTTAGTGAAAGTAGACTTAATGATAACATTTCAGATGAGGACATATCTATTAAAGGGTACAAGTTTTTAGAAGGGATCCCTGTAGGAAACAAGAGACAGGCATAGTAACCTATGTTTCTAATTTACTAAATGCTCACCGTAGGCTAGACTTTGAAACTTGCGAAATAGAATGTATGTGGTTAGAGCTAAAACTTCAAAACCGCACACCCCTGATAATTGGCTACCTCTATCGAAATCCCAGTGCTGGACACGTCTGGTACGAAAACTTCACTACCATGATGGATGTGGTTTTCGCTTTCCGGGAAGGAAATTATACTACTCGGAGACTTTAACATTGACACCAACAAATCCAACATAATATGGGGAAATATAATTGCATCATACAATTTCCAACAAATAGTACAACAGGCTACTAGAGTAACAAAGTCATCTTCAACAGTCATAGATCACATTTATGTTACTTGCTCAGACAACATCATAGAATGCGCTGTACCCAATTGTGCAATGAGCGATCACTACCCAATATGCTGCACGTGGTCTAAACAAGGAATTAAAACTCCTAAACATAAACACATAAGTGTAAAATATAGAAGTTACAAACATTTCAACCAAAAACGCATTTTTACAGGACTTGCTCAGTTCACCTCTAGACAATGTTTGTCAGCTTCCTGACCCGGATGATGCTCTGGAATTCTGGATGAAAACATTTATTGATGTTTTTGATAGACATGTGCCAATCAAGGAAGTTCGAGTAAAACACCACGTCAAGCCACCTTGGATCACCCAGGAAATACTTCAAATTATGAGAGACAGGGATAAAGCACATAAAAAGCGGGATCTCAGCGCATACCGTACTCTTAGAAACAAAGTTCAATATACCATACGACGGGAAAAGAAAAATTACTTTAAGAACTTAGTAATGGATAAAACAAATAGTAAGGATATATGGAAGGCAATTAACACCTTGACAAACAAGTGTAACTTCCGAAATTCTTTACCATCAAATCATATTACATGCGACCAATTCAGTAATTTTTTTCAAACTGACATAGACCAGTTGAAGGCTTCAATACCTAATTCTCCTTGCAACTTATCTTTACTGTCATCGTTTTGCGAGAATAGATGCTCCGGCGATATTCTTTCCGACATACCGCTAATGACAATCACTGAGGTATTCACTTACCTCAGTAACCTAAAAAACACAACCTCATCTGGGTTAGATGGAATCAGCAACCGGATTCTCCGTTGTGCTGCGCCAGTGATCTGTATATCACTAACCTATGTATATAATCAGTGTCTCACCAAAGGCCACTTTCCATCAGCTCTCAAAATCGCTAAAGTGTACCCTCTTCTTAAATCTGGTTCATTGGACAATGATCTCCCGAACAATTACAGACCCATTTCCTTACTATCATCACTATCTAAGCCACTAGAAAAACACATCCATAAAGTAACATTACAGTATTTAGTTCGCAACAAGCTTATTGTTGACAACCAATCAGGATTTCGACCAAAATATTCTTGCCATACGGCCCTAACAAACATGATAGAAAATTGGCACCAGAATATAAACAACAACAGTCTATGTGGAACTGTGTTTATTGATTTCAAGAAAGCATTTGATATGATAGACCATGTTATTTTAATTAAAAAACTTCAGACAATGAAAATTGGCCCTAATGTAGTCACTCTAATATCATCTTTTCTATCAAACAGAAAGCAAGTAGTATCACATAATAAATGTCTGTCTCATACCACTACCTTCAATATTGGAGTACCGCAAGGCTCTATTCTTGGCCCTCTATTGTTTGCCATATATATTAACGATCTACCTTTACATCTTTCGTCGTCCTGCGATCTATTTGCAGACGACTGTACAGTGTACACAAATGCTGAAAACTGTATTTTATTGGAGTCGTCTTTACAACAAGAATTAAATAATGTAGTTAGGTGGAGCTATTCAAACCGTATGCAAATTAACATCACTAAAACAAAATCAATGTTACTAACAACCAGACAAAGACTTCAAACTCTAAGCTCACACACATCACTTCAACTTCACATCGATAACATGCCAGTAGAAAGTGTAATTGAGCACAAAACATTAGGCATAATCATTGATAGAAACCTAACCTTTAATTCCCACGTTCAAGCGCTTATTAAACAAACAGCGAAAAAAGTCTACCAACTCGCCAAAATTAAAAACTTCCTTGATGAGGACACAAGGAAACTATTCTATACTTCTCATATACAGACCCACTTTGACTACTGCTCTACAATCTGGGACGGTTGTTCTAATTCAAACACCAAGCGACTTTACTCACTCCAGAAACGGGCCATGAGTCTAATTTATAACAAACATTTATCTGACAATCCTAGCCTGTATAAACGCCTTCAGTTACTACCACTCCGCAAACGCCTGCTTTTCAATAAAGCTAAACTAATTCACAAAATCCTGCATCGGAATGCCCCAAATTACCTTTGGCCATTGTTTAAATATAATGCTAGACACAGTAAACGTTTAAATATATTACACATTCCGAAGCCTAGGATTGACTTATACAAAACAAGCTTAACGTACTCTGCAGCTCAGCTGTGGAACAATCTTCCACAAGAAATCAAAGACATCACCAATCCCTATTCATATAATCGCAAATTACTCGAACACTATCTCAGTACGGATTATCCTCCCCCTTAATAATAGAGATAATAATAATAATAACAAACCCCTAGTATAACAGCCAGTCCCCTTTTGGTAGGCCAGTATATTCCACATGGCTAATAACAAGTGTCAGACCATTATCTAATTTTACTGTGTCGTGTAGTTTTGATGTTCGCATTTTGCCCATGCCTTTATAATGCATATCTTTTTTATTGTTGCTGTTCTCTGTTAGCCTTGAATGATGTGTGAATGAAATAATGTATGAAAGAGAGTGAGAGAAGGGCAGAATGTTAGACGGGCCTGAGTGCCCAATTCTTAACCCTTTGAAAATAAAGTTTGTTCGTTCGTTCGTTCGTTCATGTCCTTACATCTCCACCCACGTCATGTCCTTACATCTCCACCCACGTCATGTCCTTACATCTCCACCCACGTCATGCCCTTACATCTCTACCCACGTCATGTCTCTACATCTCCACCCACGTCATGTCCTGACATCTCCATCCAAGTCATGTCCTTACATCTCCACCCACGTCATGTCCTTGCATCTCCACCCACGTCATGTCCTTACATCTCCACCCACGTCATGTCCTTACATCTCCACCCACGTCATGCCCTTACATCTCCACCCACGTCATGTCTCTACATCTCCACCCACGTCATGTCCTGACATCTCCACCCACGTCATGTCCTGACATCTCCACCCACGTCATGTCCTTACATCTCCACCCACATCATGTCCTTATATCTTCACCCACGTCATGTCCTTACATCTCCACCCACATCATGTCCTTACATTTCCACTAATGTCATGTCCTTACATCTCCACCCAATTCATGTCCCTACATCTCCATCCATATCATGTCTTTACATCTCCACTAATGTCATGTCCTTACATCTCCAACCACGTCATGTCCTTACATCTCCACCCACGTCATGTCCTTACATGTCCACCCACGTCATGTCCTTACATATCTACCTACGTCATGTTCTTACATCTCCACCCACGTCATGTCCTTACATCTCCACCCACGTCATGTCCTTACATCTCCACCCACGTCATGTCCTTACATCTCCACCCACGTCATGTCCTTACATCTCCACCCACGTCATGTCCTTACCTCTCCACCCACGTCATGTCCTTACCTCTACACCCACGTCATGTCCTTACATCTCCACCCACGTCATGTAATTACATCTCCACCCACGCCATGTCCTTACATCTCCACCAACGTCATGTCCTTACATCTCCACCAACGTCATGTCCTTACATCTCCCCCACGTCATGTCCTTACATCTCCACCCACGTCATGTCCTTACATCTCCAACTACGTCATTGTCACGAGATCGCCATGAGTTAACCAGATAATGATAATACAGAAAGTTTGCTTAGCGCATATTTTCTAGGCCACAACAGTTGTACAAAATACAGATAGAACCCGTCAGATCCTGGTTACAATCAGATATCAGACCATCTCAGGTCGGGCAAAAATAACAGCTGCAGATGTGTAGGGGAAGTGAGTGAGATGAATTCATACATCGCTTTGACAGTTTATCAACAGTCGGATACAAGTAGAATGGCCCAGCTCGGGACATGAAACAGTCCGTCTGTCATTTAGAGTTCCGGACATCAAGCGAAATGGCGGCTGGGGTTGTCACCACTCGACAGAAGATTGGCGGCTTGTTGTGGAAACCCGTTATTGGGAGCATACAGGAACTCGCTAGCTTGTTGTGGGAGTCAAAACAAGTGATGACAACTCTGGCATTGATTGAGCCAGGGAAGATAGATTCCTGACAAGGGATGATCTGCCCAAAATAACACCTGTGTGGACATGGGGAATGGCGTCACGTGACCAATTTTAGGCGTTTGCCAAAAACCATGATTGGGAGAGACAGTGTAACTCAAACAGTGGATTTGGGCGGACGTGCTTTGGCACCGCAGTTAGGGAGTGGAATAATATCTACAGTGTGCGAATTGGGTTAATTTAATTTTACACGTGCCTGTCATGGCAAGAGTAGATGTGATTTGATCTAACTGCGGTGTTGCCTAAGGTAGTTATATTGTATAATTAGTCCCAATTAGTTTAGGCAGTAGCATGGTTGAAACTAGCTAGAGTAGGGAAGTGATAGTTGGCTCTGTTGGTTGAAAATAGATTAGTGAAGTATTGATAAGCTTTACTAGTTGAGAATTGAGTAATGAGGGATAATTGGGATATTCCAGTGGGTGTCTCTGATGGGCGGGGTTCCGCATTCTGTTTGTTGATTTTTTTTCTTGTCTTGGCCTGATGATAACCAATGTGTTGAGTCATCTGTCCCTGACAGAGTTAGGTTCATTGTATTTTGCTGAGCAAGGGCCAATGGCCACGATCATCTAATAGAGATCAGTGACGGGGAGGCTATCACCAGTTGTATGATCTATTTTACAGGTTCCCTCTGGTCGAGATGAAGAACACAGAGCAATTGTAAAATCTGATCCCGGATAAATTATGATGCAGAGAGATTGGCCAGCAACCTTCTAAATGGGTCTATGCTAGAAGAAGCTGATAAACATTGCTCAGTGGAGCTGAATGGTAGAAGTATCCTACAGGATAAGTACCGACTGAGTTGTAGGTCATACCAGTCTTTACACACCAGTAGTGATGGATGTTCAAGTCCACGTAGGACTAGAACAGTAGCGACTGATGTTCACATTGGAGGAAAGATAACATTTAAGTGTAGTTGTTCCACATATCAAGGAAATTATAACGTTAAGACAATAACGAGAAAACAAGAAAACTATAGAACATTTCGCAAGAAGGAAAAACGTTATGTTCATAGGACAGTGTTCCATGTTTTTTTTTTTTTTTCACTGCGCAGGAATTATGAAGTCTGAGTTTCTATAAACTATTAGGAACAGTTGTGTTAGGAACAATAATAGTATCTTTCACGGATTATATATTTGAATGGGATTCAGATCTCATGGTCATCAGAGCTCCTGGAGGAGGACATGTCTGGACACGACTTCGGTGAGGTCCATTGTGCTGATTCTTGTGATGTCGTGTAATCCTTGCCATGATGAGTGGACTCTGAACATGACCTCTGTGGTCTGACCTATACATTTACATTAGAATACACGACACACATTTTCTTCGCATACACGTCTCATATACGTTACACTTTTCTTTTAATAAATTAATCTGTATTAATTTTTAGAAGTAAGAGTTGTTGAATATGTTGCGTTGGGGAGAATGCGAGGGGGCATAGTGCGACAGTGAGAGAGAGAGAGAGAGAGAGAGAGAGAGAGAGAGAGAGAGAGAGAGAGAGAGAGAGAGAGAGAGAGAGGGGGGGGGAGGGTGTCCATAGGCTGATGGAGTGTGTTGGACGGAAGCTGGTGGATTCTCCAGGATATTGATAGGGAAAAATAATTATAATGTGGGTGTTGACTCCCCTCACTCCAGGGACGACACTTTAAAGGAAGACACGACATTATTGGAGGCTCGTAAACGGGGTCTTTGGACAGCGGGATCTCTCGTAAACGTGATCTTTGGACAGCGGGATCTCTCGTAAAGGTGATCTTTGGACAGCGGGATCTCTTGTACACGGGATCTTTGGACAGTGGGATCCTCTGACAACGGAGTCTGTTGACACGGGATCCTTAGTTATAAGACGGAGATATCATATTGGAGAATCCAGCTAGAGTGAATGTGGATAGGGGTTAAGACAAATATCTTACCTGTTCACACTTCACACGTCTGCATAGATCTGTGGTCCTGATTCTACTCTTGTCACTGAGTGAATGTGCTGTGTGTGGTAATATCTAGATTTATAGTACTTGGTCATATATCTGTATATTAATTTGCAGTTATATTGTACTCAACCTGCTAGCTTACCTCTATGAAATGACCACTCCGAAACTAACCACTGCAGAACTAAGGGCAATGGGGGAAGAAATGGGACTGTCGGGTTCTGCTCTAACGGATTACATACAGGAAGTGGAGAGAGAGAGTATCGTCAAGCAGAAAGGGAAGATCGAAAGGCCGAGTTGGAATTGAGAAGGATGGAGTTGGAACAAGAAGCTAGGAAATTGGAAGCAGAGCAGGCTGCTAAGAAACTTGAAGCAGAGCAGGCTGCTAGGAAACTTAAAGCAGAGCAGGCTGCTAGGAAACGTGAAGCTGAGCAGGCTGCTAGGAAACGTGAAGCTGAACAGGCTGCTAAGAAATTAGAAGCTGAACAGGAAGCACAGAAAAGGGAGCACGAGAACCGGATGCGGGAACTCGAGATCAAGAGGCAATCTAATGGGGAAACTGAGGGAGCAGTTGGAGGTTCCTCCGTCCCAGGCTCAACCCCAGCAGGTGGACCTAGTTACCATGCTATGAAGTTCCCTCTAGCGGTCTACGAGGAGGACAAAGAGAAGATTGACCAGTACCTACAATGCTTCGAGGCCATGTCCGTGGCTATGGGTCTGGAGCGTAACAAATGGAATCTCAAGCTATCTCAGGGATTACGCGGGACCGGCTACGAGGTTTATTCTCGCCTGCCACCAGGACATGAGAACAATTATGACGAGTTGAAGACGGCTCTTCTGAAACGATTCGAAGTTACGTCACATACCTACCAGAAAAAATTTCAAGTAGCGAAACGAGAACCGGGGGAGTTGTTTGCCGCCTACAGTTTGCGTCTAAAATCCTATCTCCATAAGTGGATGGATTTGGCTGGGTTCGCACATGACTATGAGAGTCTGGAAGAGCTCATGGTGGTCGACCAGCTGAAGAAGCAAATGTCTAAACCTCTCAGGACGTTCCTGGGAGAACAAGGAGCGGAACGTATTGGGGAACCGGGGGAGTTGTTTGCCGCCTACAGTTTGCGTATAAAATCCTATCTCCATAAGTGGATGGATTTGGCTGGGTTGGCACATGACTTTGAGAGTCTGGAAGAGCTCATGATGGTCGACCAGCTGAAGAAGCAAATGTCTACACCTCTCAGGACGTTCCTGGGAGAACAAGGACCGGAACGTATTGGGGAACCGGGGGAGTTGTTTGCCGCCTACAGTTTGCGTCTAACATCCTATCTCCATAAGTGGATGGATTTGGCTGGGTTCGCACATGACTATGAGAGTCTGGAAGAGCTCATGGTGGTCGACCAGCTGAAGAAGCAAATGTCTAAACCTCTCAGGACGTTCCTGGGAGAACACGGAGCGGAACGTATTGACCTCGTGACAAAATTAGCAGAACGGTTCGTCGAGGTACATGGGGAGGCAGGGGAAAACCTTTCCACCAACACCAAAAGTCAAGAGAAACATGATAAGAAGAAAGCCAAAAACTCAGGAACCAAAAAGTGGGAACCTTATGTGCAAAAATCAGAGGATAGTTCAGAGAAGAAGAAGAAGGAGGGAAGCAAGAGCACTTCAAGCTCTACACCAAAACAACCGTGGTCGGAGAAGTGGTGTTCAATTTGTAAGTCACCCTCTCACAATACGAGGGACTGCAAATCGAAGGCTAAGAGCCCTCACTTCGCAGCATGTCAAGTGACTTCCAAGGAGGTTGTCACGGAAAATGCCAAGGTCAACAAGGAAGCTCGCCACCAGGAGAGCTCACTCAAGTCCGGCACTAGAAAATCTAGGACAGGGAAATGGTGCAACCAATGCAAGTCAAACACGCACAATGCTATTGACTGCAAGGGAAAGTCAGGAGACTCTAAATTCGTCGTGTGCCCTGGGAAACCTAAGGTGGAGCCCGCGGAACAGGTCGCGGCCGAGGAAGAGACTCCAGACCAGGAAAAACCACCTGTAGTGGAATTGGTAGAGGTTAACGGTCGTCAAGTGGAGTGTTTGTACGACACAGGACTGGACGGGGAGGCCGTGATATCTGCGGATCTGGTACATCCAGAACAATTCACAGGTGAGACCATGGAGATACAGCCTGCACAGAAGAGTGCTGTGGCCATGAAGTTGCCCATTGCTAATGTGGAGATTCGGTCAAGGTATCTCACCGGCACAATCAAGGCCGCTGTATTGACCGATCCCATTTTTCCCGTCATCCTTGGTTGCCGGTATGTCTTTCTGGGAATGCCCAGGGAGCCAATCCATATGGGAGCAATACAGAATCGCTCTCATACGAGAACGGAAGAGGCAGAATCAATTGTGACTAACCCACTGCCTGGGGGGCTACGAACTGCCCAGAGTGAGGATGCTACTTTACGTCCTTGCTACAAAAAGCTGCAGTAAAGTGCCGATCCGCCAGGACGGGGTGAGTACTACATGAAGGATAGGATACTCTACAGGAGAGCAGGAAGAGGAGACAACCTATACGGTCAGTTGGTCGTCCCGAAAGCTCACCGGTCCCAGATTCTTCATATGGGGCATACCATCTCCTTTAGTGGACATATGGGTATTGCCGCCACCATGCAGCGGATTTCCTGCCATTACTATTGGCCGGGAATGACAGAAGATGTGCGTCGGTATGTGAAGTCATGCCCTTAGTGCCAGAGGGTGGCACCGAAACACTGGACAGCACTGGTGGTCTTGGGTGAGATGCCCATTATGAACTCTCCTTTCGAGAGGGTAGCCATCGATATCGTGGGTCCACTTCCCAGGACTAGGAAGAGGAACCTGTATATTCTCACAATGGTGGATTGCTGTACAATGTGGGGTGAAGCCATACCGTTGACCACGATTGACTAGAAACGAGTGGCGGACGCACTGATGGAGGCCTTTACCAGATTAGGCTTCCCTGATCAAATTCTGACGGACAATGGATCTCAGTTTTGTGGAAAACTCATGGAGGAGGTATTTAGAGTGTTTCACTCTAACCACATACATACCAGCCCTTACCACCCTCAAGCCAATGGACAAGTAGAGCGTTTCAACGGCACGTTGATGACAATGCTCAGGAAACTAGCGCAGGAAAAACCTGATAGGTGAGATGAATATATCCCAGCAGCCCTCTTTGCTTATCGGGAAGTTCCTCATGGCTCTACAGGACTACCACCCGCTACGTTGCTGTTTGGTCGTCCAATCAAAGGACCGTTGGAAGCCATGTTGAGGAGTTGGACTGAAGAGGGGATGTCAGAAGAAGTGATATCTTCTTACAAATATGTAGAGGAACTGAAAGAAAAACTTCACAAGGGATGGACTCTGGCGAATCAAAACTTGAAAAAGGCCAGAAAAAGACATGCGGCTTACTACAACCGTAGGTCTAAAGAAAGATCTCTAGAGGTGGGAGACAAAGTCTTGTTGCTACTCCCATCGGGAAACAACAAACTGGAGATAGGTTGGCAAGGACCATTTCCCGTGGAAAGGGTGATATCCAGAACCAACTATCAGATCCGGATCCGGGGACAGTCGAAGATTTTCCATATCAATTTCTTGCGGAAATACGAAGAGAGACCGGGAGACAAGGCAGCGCACCTCATGGCAATGGCAGTTGCAGTGGAGACGGAAGTGGGAACCAACGAGGGCAGGGAATATCCCTTGGTACACCAGGAAACCTATAGGGAAGTACAAGTGAACCCTGATCTGACCTCCCCGGAGAGGGTAAAAATAACCCAGGTTCTCAAGTCTCATGAGGAGATACTGACTGATAAACCAGGACGAACCAGGTTGGTTGAGTTCGAGATGAATTTGACCACACAGGAGCCTGTTCGCCAAAAGGTTTACCCAGTGCCATTCTCTAAGGAAAAGGCCCTGGAGGAGGAAATACAAAAACTGCTGGGTGATGACGTGATTGCACCATCCACATCCCCATACAACGCGGGGGTAGTTTTGTTACGAAAACCAAGTGGAGAACACCGGTTGTGTATAGATTACCGACTTCTGAACAGTCATACACAGTTTCAGGTGGAACCTTTGCCGAATCCAACTCAGTTATTCGCTAGGCTCCATAAGGCTCGGTACTTTTCAAAGGTGGATCTGAGTCGGGGGTACTATCAGACACCAGTCAAACCGGAGATTCGACCACTGTTGGCCTTCAGTACACCCAGTGGACACTACGAATTCAAGGTCATGTCCTTTGGACTCAGCAATGCACCTAGTGTGTTTACACGCATGATGAGGACTTTACTTGATCCTTTACAGGATCCGTCCATCATCTCATTCATGGATGATATTCTGATTTCCAGTGACAGCTTGGATGACCACTTGCAATCCTTGGAGAGAAGTGTTTAATAGACTCAAGGAAGCAGGGCTTACCGCTCGTCCAACCAAGTGCATGATTGGTTACCAGACTCTGGAATTTCTAGGACACACCATCACTCCAGGACACATTGTCCCAGAAGAGAAGAACCTGGAGAAAATCAGAAATGCACCAAGGCCAAAAACGAAGAAGGATGTGCGATACTTTTCTCTCGTTGTGTGGGTTCTGCCACAAATTTATCCCACATTTCACTGAACTGGGAGCTCCATTGACGGAAACCTTGAAAAAGGGATTCCCGGACCAAATCATTTGGACACCGGAATGTGAGACTGCCTATAGTCAGTTAAAGGAGGCCTTGGTCAGCAAGCCTGTATTGCAGCTCCCGGACCTTTCCAAACCATTTGTGTTGAGAACAGATGCGAGTGGGATTGGAATTGGGGCAGCCCTGTTACAGGAAGGGAAAGACGATGCTTCGGTTTTGAAACCTGTGGCATACGCAAGCAAGAAACTACTCCAGGCTGAGAGGAATTATTCAACCGTCGAGAGAGAGTGCCTGTCTCTTGTATGGGCAGTGCAAAAATTCCAGCCCTATTTGTATGGAGTTAAGTTTCGAGTCCAGTCGGATCATCAGCCCCTGATGTTCCTGGCTACTTCTCAGAAGCTCAACGCCCGTTTGATGCGGTGGTCGTTGCTACTTCAACCTTATAATTTCACAGTGGAGTACATTCCTGGAAAGGAAAATGTTGGAGCGGACTTCTTGTCAAGACACCCAGCTCCTGAAGAAGAGGAATGAATCATCTGGATTGAACTCATGGTGGAGAAGAGTGAGATGGACTACTCTCTTAAGAGGGGGCCTATGTCACGAGATTGCCATGAGTTAACCAGATAATGATAATACAGAAAGTTTGCTTAGCGCATATTTTCTAGGCCACAACAGTTGTACAAAATACAGATAGAACCCGTCAGATCCTGGTTACAATCAGATATCAGACAATCCCAGGTCGGGCAAAAATAACAGCTGCAGATGTGTAGGGGAAGTGAGTGAGATGAATTCATACATCGCTTTGACAGTTTATCAACAGTCGGATACAAGTAGAATGGCCCAGCTCGGGACATGAAACAGTCCGTCTGTCATTTAGAGTTCCGGACATCAAGCGAAATGGCGGCTGGGGTTGTCACCACTCGACAGAAGATTGGCGGCTTGTTGTGGAAACCCGTTGTTGGGAGCATACAGGAACTCGCTAGCTTGTTGTGGGAGTCAAAACAAGTGATGACAACTCTGACATTGATTGAGCCAGGGAAGATAGATTCCTGACAAGGGATAACCTGCCCAAAATAACACCTGTGTGGACATAAAGAATAACGTCACGTGACCAATTTTAGGCGTTTGCCAAAAACCATGATTGGGAGAGACAGTGTAACTCAAACAGTGGATTTGGGCGGACGTGCTTTGGCACTGCAGTTAGGGAGTGGAATAATATCTACCGTGTGCGAATTGGGTTAATTTAATTTTACACGTGCCTGTCATGGCAAGAGTAGATGTGATTTGATCTAACTGCGGTGTTGCCTAAGGTAGTTATATTGTATAATTAGTCCTAATTAGTTTAGGCAGTAGCATGGTTGAAACTAGCTAGAGTAGGGAAGTGATACTTGGCTCTGTTGGTTGAAAATAGATTAGTGAAGTATTGATAAGCTTTACTAGTTGAGAATTGAGTAATGAGGGATAATTGGGATATTCCAGTGGGTGTCCCTGGTGGGCGGGGTTCCGCATTCTGTTTGTTGATTTTTTTTTCTTGTCTTGGCCTGATGATAACCAATGTGTTGAGTCATCTGTCCCTGACAGAGTTAGGTTCATTGTATTTTGCTGAGCAAGGGCCAATGGCCACGATCATCTAATAGAGATCAGTGACGGGGAGGCTATCACCAGTTGTATGATCTATTTTACAGGTTCCCTCTGGTCGGGATGAAGAACACAAAACAATTGTAAATCCTATCCCGGATAAATTATGATGCAGAGAGATTGGCCAGCAACCTTCTAAATGGGTCTATGCTAGAAGAAGCTGATAAACATTGCTCAGTGGAGCTGAATGGTAGAAGTATCCTACAGGATAAGTACCGACTGAGTTGTAGGTCATACCAGTCTTTAACACACCAGTAGTGATGGATGTTCAGTCCACGTAGGACTAGAACAGTAGCGACTGATGTTCACATTGGAGGAAAGATAACATTTAAGTGTAGTTGTTCCACATATCAAGGAAATTATAACGTTAAGACAATAACGAGAAAACAAGAAAACTATAGAACATTTCGCAAGAAGGAAAAACGTTATGTTCATAGGACAGTGTTCCATGTTTTTTTTCACTGCGCAGGAATTATGAAGTCTGAGTTTCTATAAACTATTAGGAACAGTTGTGTTAGGAACAATAATAGTATCTTTCACGGATTATATATTTGAATGGGATTCAGATCTCATGGTCATCAGAGCTCCTGGAGGAGGACATGTCTGGAGAGAAGGACACGACTTCGGTGAGGTCCATTGTGCTGATTCTTGTGATGTCGTGTAATCCTTGCCATGATGAGTGGACTCTGAACATGAACTCTGTGGTCTGACCTATACATTTACATTAGAATACACGACACACATTTACTTCGCACACACGTCTCATATACGTTACACTTTTTCTTTTAATAAATTAATCTTTATTAATTTTTAGAAGCAAGAGTTGTTGAATATGTTGCGTCTGGGGAGAATGAGAGGGGCATAGTATGACAGTGAAAGAGTGATAGGAAAAGGTGTCCATGGGCTGATGGAGTGTGTTGGACGGAAGCTGGTGGATTCTCCAGGATATTGATAGGGGAAAAAAAAATTATAATGTGGGTGTTGACTCCCCTCACGCCAGGGACGAAACTTTTAAAGGAAGACACGACAGTTATGTCCTTATATTTCCACCCACGTCATGTCATTACATCTCCACCACCCACGTCATGTCCTTACATCTCCACCCACGTCATGTCCTTACATCTCCAACCACTTCATGTCCTTACATCTCCACCCACGTCATGTCCTTACATCTCCAACCACGTCATGTCCTTACATCTCCACCCACGTCATGTCCTTACATCTCCATCCACCTCATGTCGTTACATCTCCATCCACGTCATGTCCTTACATCTCCACTCACGTCATGTCCTTACATCTCCACCCACGTCATTTCGTTACATCTCCATCCACGTCATGTCCTTACATCTCCATCCACGTCATGTCCTTACATCTCCACCCACGTCATGTCTTTACATCTCCACCCACGTCATGTCCTTACATCTCCACCACCCACATCACGTCCTTACATCTCCACCCACGTCATGTCCTTACATCTCCACCAACGTCATGTCCTTACATCTCCAACAGCGTCTTGTCCTTACATCTCCAACCACGTCATGTCCTTACATCTCCAACTACGTCATGTCCTTACATCTCCACCCACGTCATGTCCTTACATCACCACCCACGTCATGTCCTTACATCTCCACCCACGTCATGTCCTTACATCTCCAACCACGTCGTGTCCTTACATCTCCACCCACGTCATGTCATTACATCTCCAACCACGTCATGTCTTTACATCTCCACCCACGTCATGTCCTTACATCTCCACCCACGTCATGCCCTTACATCTCCACCCACGTCATGTCCTTACATCTCCACCCACATCATGTCCTTACATGTCCCCTCACGTCATATCCTTACATATCCCCTCACGTCATGTCCTTACATCTCCACCCACGTCATGTCCTTACATCTCTACCCACGTCATGTCCTTACATTTCCCCTCACGTCATGTCCTTACATCTCCAACCACGTCATGTCCTTACATCTCCATCCACGTCATGCCCTTACATCTCCCCTCACGTCATGTCCTTACATCTCCACCCACGTCATGTTCTTACATTTCCCCTCACGTCATGTCCTTACATCTCCACCCACGTCATGTCCTTACATCTCTGCTCACGCCATGCTCGGTTTTGCCCATATATGCCTGCTCTCTGAATGCCCCGGCCTTGACCTGCCAGCTCGTTACCTTGGAATTCTTCCCCAACTGCACTGAACATACAGGGTATGCTAATTTCTGTCTGTCTGTCTGTCTGTCTGTCTG
This sequence comes from Cepaea nemoralis, assembly GCA_014155875.1. Classification (NCBI taxonomy): domain Eukaryota; kingdom Metazoa; phylum Mollusca; class Gastropoda; order Stylommatophora; family Helicidae; genus Cepaea; species Cepaea nemoralis. Next base: position 389,558 of record JACEFZ010022409.1, read on the forward strand.
TCTGTCTGTCTGCCTGCCTGCCTGCCTGCCTGTCTGTCTGTCTGTCTGTCTGTCTGTCTGTCTGTCTGTCTGTCTGTCTGTTATATCTGAATGTCTTTACTATCCTCTGTGCCCTATTTCTTTCCTTATTTGCGTGCCATCTGTCTGTCTATCCACCCGTCTCTGTATCTTGTCTCTATTTACTACAGTAAGAACAACAAGGAACTCCATTTGCTCATACAAAAGAGCCACTGACCTAATTCCCTCGACGCTGTCCTATACTGCAATGGATGAACTACCAAAGATCGAGAACTAGACCTTTTCTGTAATACGATCGCAAGTAACAAAATTGACGTTTCGGCTAAAGCCTGCGTCAGCACAGGGAAAAAAAACACCGACTATATCCTTGTTGTGGACTGGACGCGTCTTTTATTGGATGTGCGTGTATGATTCCAACACGGCGATCCTCTGTTGGCCTGTTTCCGATACATTATATTCTATTGTGTCTGTAGATTATTCAATACTTTAATATAAATAGAACCGAATATGAATGCTAATTTCCCCCCCCCCCTTTTTTTTTCCACACCGAAATTTAATCACTGTACACGTTATATTGAAAATGTGTTACAGAATTACAGTACTTTCATTTGATAACGGCGGAAAGCCCACTAGTTTGAGGAACACGACATTTAATGGATATATGTTACTTAATAACAGCACCAAGTGAAATCAAATGCAATATGTGTTCTCATTAAACATTGAATTTTTAACTAAATTTAGGCAGGCATACAATTCTTTAAAAGCCAAGTCTGTTTACATTGTCTTCCTGTTTTTTTCTTTCCTTCTTTCTGTCCCTGTCGTTAGTTATTATTACCTGTCTGTCTGGAAGAGAAAATATAAAACAACAGAAAGACGATGATAGCTGATGACTGGAAGAGAAAATAGAAAACAACAGACATACGATGATAACTGATGACTGGGAGAGAAAGTAGTAAACAACAGACAGACGATTATAACTAATGACTAGGAGAGAAAGTAAAAAAACAACAGATAGACGATGGTAACAGATGACTGGGATAGAAATAAAAAAACAACAACAGACAGACGATGGTAACTGAGGTCTGGCGGTGACACAGACATAATACAATGGGATCACCTAATGTCGGCACTTCTATCATCACGAAATAGCCTGCGATATTTGTCTAAGAGGCTGAAGATTACCTCGACCTGTAGGTCACCAGCCTGTTAGGAGATGAGTAACTGTTGTCGACTGAACGAGAGTTAATGCAGTATTGGTTGTGATAGTGTCGGCAGACACAGCTTAGCCATTCCAAGACGCTAGTAGATTACCCAGCTAAGGTCTGTTCTCTGGTTTATGAAAGCACATATAGAAAATGAGAAATATCGCAAGTATCAAAAGCCGCATTCTGAGTAGTTGTATGTGGACTGTTCTTCTTTAAGGGTGCCAATGCTAAGTAATCTTCTTCTTCTTTTTCTTCTTTCCTGCTCCATTTACCTAAGTGAAATAAAATGTTAGGAGAGATGTTAGGATTTTTGTTCGCTCTTTCCAATGGCCGTTGTAAGTTGGTCTTCCTTTCCCTAATGTTGTTCTTGAAACCACCACTCCATCTTTTACATGTTCTTCCCCTTGCTCTGTATCTACTATATTTCTTCAGCATGGATCTTTGTTTGTTTGTTGTTGCTGTCGTTTTAAGGATGGCACAACGGGGAGAAGAAATTGTAGGAGCAAACCAACATCGGTGTACCGACCTCCTTTGGACTTCCGGTCGCCAACATGGCTGTTAGGCGTTGAACCGTTAAGGCCTGTGGCGTATTTACGCGTGTAGCTACGGTTTGCAATCGCATTTCCTCATGTTGGACTGGTAGTATATGGTTCCGTCGCCTTGCTACTGAGTGCGTGGGCGACACTGTGAGCTGTGAAATTCGCGTAGGAAGCTTCTACATCTGTATACAGTGACCTGCTTGTTCGGAACAATGGCTACCAGCTGTTGCTGAATTGACTGATTAGCCTTTTTGGTTCACGAGTGCATTTTTCAGGAGACTACTGAGAGTCGGCGCTGAAGCTGCGGAGTTCGTGCTTTGTGGGATGCTTTCGGCGGGTCGCCCTGCGGTAAAAGACCGAGCCATGTGAGAAAACCCGGGTCAATGAGGTCTTTCTGGTGACTGCCGATTCCATCGACGATGAACTGTGGTGTGCGTGGATGAATTTTGTGTTGGCATTCTGGCGGCGGCAACTAACTAACTAACTAACTAACTAACTAACTAACTAACTAACTAACTAACTAACTAACTAACTAACTACCTACCTACCTATCTACCTACTTTCCTACCTACTTACCTACCTACCTACAACTAACTAACTAACTAACTAACTTACTTAACTAACTAACTAACTAACTAACTGACTGACTGACTGACTGACTGACTGACTGACGGACGGACGGACGAACTAACGAACTAACGAACTAACTAGCATGGTTCTTTGTGGCAGATGGCACCAGAGCATTCTTGTGTAGTGCAGCCCATATACTCTGTTGTTCTTTATTCTCTGGTTACAGGCTTGGGCTTCTTATTAGTTTCTCAGTCCTAATTCTTCTTAGTTCCTCAGTCCTAACTCTTCTTAGTTCCTCAGTCCTAATTCTTCTTAGTTCCTCAGTCCTAATTCTTCTTAGTTCCTCAGTCCTAATTCTTCTTAGTTCCTCAGTCTTAATTATTCTTAGTTCCTCAGTCCTAATTCTTCTAAGTTCCTCAGTCCTAATTCTTCTTAGTTCCACAGTCTTAATTATTCTTAGTTCCTCAGTCCTAATTCTTCTTAGTTCCTCAGTCCTAATTCTTCTTAGTTCCTCAGTCTTAATTATTCTTAGTTCCTCAGTCCTAATTCTTCTTAGTTTCTCAGTCCTAATTCTTCTTAGTTCCTCAGTCCTAATTCTTCTTAGTTCCTCAGTCTTAATTATTCTTAGTTCCTCAGTCCTAATTCTTCTTAGTTCCTCAGTCCTAATTCTTCTTAGTTCCTAAGTCCTAATTCTATGTCGTAACCCCCGCAGCTCTTCTCGTCTCTGTTCTTGTGATTTTGTGCTCATTAGTTGCAGAAAGCCTCCATGTTTGACATTGGTACCAAAATGTCGGCCAAAAATATAATTCTTATGCTGGACAGTGAGTGATGAAATCTTGAAGTAACTGTCGGCAGTGGAAATGGAGGTTCTGGGAACTATGATCAGGATGTTGCGGACAGAGAAAGCAATACATGGCGAGGTATTGTGAACTGCAAGTGACACCAGATCTCTCAAGAAAACCATTAGGGGATAACATATGAAAGTTATGTAGACATCAACAGAGGAGACTGACATAGCTGGAGACAGATACGACCACATCTCCAGCTCTACACACATATACTTCCACCAGCCTCGCGCTCTGAATGTTGTGGGTTCGATTCCAGGCTGCGTCGTTCGTTTCACGAGTGCGGTTTTCTCCTGGGGGTCGTTGCTGGAGTTACGAAGTTCGTACTTTGTACGACGCTTTGGCAGGTTGCCCTGGGGAAACAGACCAAGCCATGTGGGGTGAAACCTTCTTGCATAATACATTGACCGCATTCGGTACAGCACAACCCTCTCGCCCGCCTTGTCGGTATAGAACAACTGTCCTCGCACCATGTCGTATAGAACAACTCTCCTGCGCGCCATGTCGTATAGAACAACTCTCCTCTCACCATGTCGTATAGAACAACTCTCCCCGCACCATGTCGTATAGAACAACTCTCCTGTGCACCATGTCGTATAGAACAACTCTCCTGTGCACCATGTCGTATAAAACAACTCTCCTCGCACCATGTCGTATAGAACAACTCTCCTGTGCGCCATGTCGTATAGAACAACTTTCCTGTGCGCCATGTCGTATAGAACAACTCTCCTGCGAGCCTTGTCGTATAGAACAACTCTCCTGCGCGCCATGTCGTTATAAAACAACTCTCCTCGCACCATGTCGTATAGAGCAACTCTCCTGTGCACCATGTCGTATAAAACAACTCTCCTGTGCACCATGTCGTATAAAACAACTCTCCCCGCACCATGTCGTATAGAACAACTTTCCTGTGCACCATGTCGTATAGAACAACTTTCCTGTGCACCATGTCGTATAGAACAACTGTCCTCGCACCATCTCGTATAGAACAACTCTCCTACGCGCCATGTCGTATAGAACAACTCTCCTATGCGCCATGTCGTATAGAACAACTCTTCTGCGCGCCATGTCGTATCGAATAACTCTCCTGTGCGCCATGTCGTATAGAACAACTCTCCTGTGTGCCATGTCGTATAGAACAACTCTCCTGTGCGCCATGTCGTATAGAACAAATCTCCTGTGCGCCATGTCGTATAGAACAACTCTCCCCCGCACCATGTCGGTACAGCACAACTCTCCCGCGCGCCATGTCGATACAGCACAACTCTCCCGCGCACCATGTGTCGGTACAGCAGAACTTTCCTGCGCGCATGTCGCCTCACGAGGAAGACACGTGAATGAACGACACCCTCACAAACACACATGTGCGAGCATAATAATCATAGCCAACGGACCCAATCAACTGCGGGCAGTAAGCGGACGGACCAGAACATGCAAGTTTCATATTAAGAACGCGCGTGTCATGTCTGTGCACACATCTCCGAATTAAACGTTGGAAAATGAGCTAGACGGATAGGGAAGGTCCGATTCCAGAAATAATTATCAGCTGATAGCACGCACACTTGAAAAACGTTTCGAAAGCTCGCATCTTCGTTGGCTTCGATAACATACAGAGGTCGTGGACAAGAAAGGAGTAAATAAACGTGTATTTACAGAAATATGCAAGGCAGCCGGGTTAATGTGCTTGCGAGTAAACTTCTGCTGCACTGAGGGTGTGGTGGGGGTTCAATCCATACACCGATCAGTTGAACTTGTCGTTCAGACAAAATGGCAAACTACCGAACGTTATATTGTCTAGCAATGTCCTGCGAAAGATTTGTAATTAGAACAAAGTGTGTTTATATATCAACTGTCACCCATACTGAAACACCCAAATACACCTATGTCCGCAAGACGACATATAGTAAACAACATATTCACACCAACCCTATGTTACGAATCTCAAACTTGGACATTATTCAAATCATACTTACGCAAAATGAACAACTATGAGATGAAATGCTTGAGGAGAGCTGCCAATTTAACTATCCGAGGCCGAGTAAGAAATGATGTTATCAGACAGACAGTAGGGTCATCACCTTATGCCACGTAAATTTAAAAGGCAGAAAATCATATGGTTCGGCCATCTCGTTAGAATCGAACACCATCAACTACCAGCACTGGCAAAGAACATCTGCTACGAGAGAAAGAGGACCCCCGAGAAGAAAATTGATTGACGACATCAAAGACATTATACAATCACACGGAATGACAATATCCAATGCCACCCATCCCGCGCTGGAGCGCCAATTATTCCTCCCCACGACGCTTGACGGCAAAAGTGGAAGATAGATGATGATGATGATGATGATGATGATGATGATGATGATGATGATGATGATGATGATGATGATGATGATGATGATGATGATGATGATGATGATGATGATGATGATGATGATGATGATGATGATGATGATGATGATGATGATGATGATGATGATGATGATGTTGATGATGAATAAATTCACATCTCTCACTACGTTCGTGGGTCATATCACAATAAATTACAATGTGGGGATAATAAAGCTTCATAATAATAGAATAACATGAAGGACCTATGCAATAAAGATGCGTAGTGATTCAAGAGCTTTGATGGCATACAGAAATATAGAATTAAACAGAGACACAGACTTTACTGTGTTGTTTAAGTCTCTAGAAAGTGATTTGTTGAACCACCAGTCCCAGTCTAGTCTACCCACACTAGACATCTGTCGACCTGTCCCTGTCTAGTCTACCCACACTACACATCTGTCCACCTATCCCAGTCTAGTCTACCCACACTACACATCTCTCCACTTGTCCCAGTCTTGTCTACCCACATTACACATCTCTCCACCTGTCCCAGTCTAGTCTACCCACACTACACATCTGTCCACCTGTCCCAGTCTAGTCTACCCACACTACACATCTGTCCACCTGTCCCAGACTAGTCTACCCACACTACACATCTGTCCACCTGTCCCAGTCTAGTCTACCCACACTACACATCTGTCCACCTGTCCCAGTCTAGTCTACCAACACTACACATCTGTCACCTGTCCCAGTCTAGTCTATAAACTACACATCTCTCCACCTGTACCAGTCTAGTCTACCCACACTACACATCAGTCCACCTGTACCAGTCTAGTCTACCCACACTAGACATCTCTCCACCTGTACCAGTCTAGTCTACCCACACTACACATCTGTCCACCTGTCCCAGTCTTGTCTACCCCAGACGACATACTCCCGTCACATCAAGTACAAATAGGACAGAAGTGTGCAGACCACTCATAACCACTGCACCTGAAATCCAAGCCAGACGGGACACTACCACAACACCAAGTCCGTTAAATACGTCGTCTTTCACACAGGAGGGTAATAATTATATGATTATTATTCTCCCCAGAAAGGATCCGACTCTCAGCAACAACGACGTGCCAGCACAACCTCCTGTTAGCCACCAACCAGAGGCTCTAGTTGGTAGTCATTACATACCCATGAGACATCATCAGTACCCATTTAATTGTAATCCAGAATGGTTGCACCTCACACGGTATAGCCCAGCTACACTTCGTCAAGCACTTATAATGTCGCTATACCAACAACCAACACAACCTGGTATTTACTAGCAACTTAGGACAAAGCTACACCGGATCTCGGTACAAGAAAGAGCCTCTCCTTAAACGTTTATCTGCATATTTGGTTATAACTTGATCTAGTAACGTATTAGGTTATAAGTTATTACAAACATTGACTGGTTTTGACTTTATATTAATTGATAGTACTTAGCTGTATAGCTTTTATAATAATTCTAATTGTGTTTTCACGGTGAGTGAGGGGGTCTTCACTGCTCTTCCTTACGGATCTGTGTACGTATTTTTATATATTTACAGAGATATTACTGTTTCTCTGTACTTTAGAGTGTGTTTTGTAATAAGGGACGTAAGTTGTATTCATTTTGTGTGTGTGTGTTTTGCTTTTAAACTTGTGATTACGCATTGTTGAAATGTCTAATAAGTACGAACACTGGCTCAGGAATAATGGGCTCAGAATCGGGCATGTAAACATATGCCATCTATTAGGGAAGCTGCCCGAACTATCACTTATACTTAATCAAAATTTTCACATGTTTGGCGTTAGCGAAAGTCGATTAAATGGCAACATCTCAGATGATGACATCGCTATCAGAGGTTTTAAAACCATTAGAAGAGATCCCTATCAGAAACAAGAGACGGGTATTGCAGTTTATATTTCCAACTCGCTTAACGCCCACCGCAGGCTAGACTTTGAAAGCTGTGAGATTGAGTGTGTATGGATAGAGGTTAAACTTCAAAATCGCATACCGCTAGTAGTTGGCTATCTTTATCGAAACCCCAGTGCAGGAAATATCTGGTATGAAAAATTCACCACTATGATGGATGTAGTCTTTAGTAATGCTAGGGAAATAATATTGCTAGGTGACTTCAACATAGACGCTAACAAATCAAACAAAACATGGGAAAACATAATAGAGTCATATAATTTCCAACAGTTAGTCAAACAAGCCACTAGAATTACTAAATCATCTGCAACACTTATAGATCATATTTATACTACGTGTGCTGATAACATCACAGAATGTAGTGTACCTATCAATGCAATGAGCGATCACTATCCAGTATGTTGCACGTGGTCGAAAAGGGGCACCAAAACTCCCAAGCACAAACATATAAGCATAAAATATAGAAATTACAAAAATTTCAATCGAGACGTCTTCTTACAAGATTTGGTCAACTCATCTCTAGATTATGTTTACCAGCTTCCTGACCCAGACGATGCTCTGGACCACTGGCTAAAGACCTTTCTAAGTATATTTGATAAACATGTTCCATTTAAGGAAGTTCGTGTTAAACATCACACAAAGCCCCCGTGGATCACACAGGAGGTAGTTGAACTTATGAGAGATCGCGACAGGGCTCACAAAAATAGAGATCTAACTATGTACCGTAGCCTGAGAAACAAAGTTCAATATGTTATTCGGAAGGAAAAGAAAAACTATTTTAAGAACATAGTAATAGATAAAACCAACACTAAAGATATATGGAAAGCAATTAATACCTTGACAAACAAACACAAATCATCACAATCATTACCATCAAATCAGGTTACATGTGATCAATTCAGTAGATACTTTCAGTCCGACATAAACCAACTGAAGGCTGCAATACCAGATGCGCCTCATGACATATCTTTATTATCATCATTCTGTGAGAACAAATGCTATGGACACATTTCCTCCAACATACCTCTAATGACGACAACTGAAGTATTTACTCATCTCCGTAATCTAAAAAACAATAACTCATCAGGACTAGATGGAATTAGTAGTCGGATCCTTCGCCATGCTGCACCGGCGATCTGCGAGTCACTAACTTTTATATATAATCAATGTCTAACCAGAGGTCACTTCCCATCAGCCTTTAAAATCGCTAAAGTGTATCCTCATTTAAAAGCTGGTCCTCTAGACGATCGTCTCATGAGTAATTATAGACCAATTTCCATATTATCCTCATTATCCAAACCGCTAGCAAAGCACATCAACAAAACAACACTAGATCACTTAGTTCGCCATAAACTGATAGTTGACAGCCAGTCAGGATTTCGGCCAAAATATTCTTGCCATACGGCACTAACAAACATGATAGAAAACTGGCATCAAAATATTAACAACAATACTCTATGTGGAGCGGTGTTTATAGACTTTAGGAAAGCATTCGATATGATAGATCATACTATTCTAATTAAAAAACTAGAAACAATGAAAGTAAGTTTTAATATAGTGACATTAATAAAATCATTCTTATTAGACAGAAAGCAAGTAGTATCACACAATAAAGTTTTATCTCAAGCCATTACCATTAATATTGGAGTACCTCAGGGGTCTATTCTTGGCCCTCTATTATTTGCCATTTATATAAATGATCTTCCATTAACTCTGTCGTCGTCCTGCGATCTATTTGCTGATGACTGCACAGTATATACAAACGCTGTTGATCGTAATGTGCTAGAATTATCCTTGCAACAGGAAATAAATAGTGTAGTTAACTGGAGTCATGCAAACCGCATGCAAATTAACATTACTAAAACAAAGTCTATGTTAATAGGAACCAGGCAAAGACTTCACACTCTAAACTCGCAGAGAACTCTTCAGCTGCACATTGGCAGCACGCCTGTAGAAAGTGTCACCGAGCACAAGACACTGGGTGTTATCATAGATCAAAATCTAACTTTTAACTCACATGTTCATGCTCTAGTTAAACAAATAGCCAAAAAAGTATACCAACTTGCCAAAATTAAAAATTTCCTTGACGAAAACACAAGAAAGATATTCTATACTTCTCATATACAAACACATATTGATTACTGCTCCACAGTCTGGGATGGATGCTCCAAATCAATAACAAAACGCCTATATTCACTCCAGAAAAGGGCAGTGCGTTTAATTAATGGTGAAAAGCTTACCGACAATTCTAACCTATATAAACGTCTCCGGTTACTGCCACTCCACAAGCGCCTGCTTTTTAATAAGACCAAACTAATTCACAAAATCCTATTTCAAAATGCTCCAAGCTACCTTTGGCCATTGTTTAAATATAACGCTAGACATAGCGAACGACTAAATATACTTCATGTCCCTAAACCTAGGATAGACTTATATAAAACAAGCTTAGCATACTCTGCCGCTCAGTTGTGGAACAATCTTCCACAAGAAATCAAAGACACCACCAATCATGATACATACATTCGCAACCTGTTTGAACACTACCTTAGTACAGACTACATGCCCCCATAACAAATAACACAAAAAAGACAATAATGGTAACTTATCTCAAACGACAACTAGCCAAAAAACATTCCCTTATGTATGGCACGTTACACCCTCCTTAGGTATTTATAATGCCCATGTTAAACACTGCCTCAGTGAGTCATTTGTTATTGATTATTTTTCATGCGTTTTAATGTTCTTTTGTTGTCAAAAGTTGCTTCATAAGTGATGTTGAATGAAAGAATGTATGAGAGGAAATAGAGAAGAAGGGCAGAATGTCAGACGGGCCTGCGTGCCCAATTCTTAACCCTTTGAAAATAAAGACTTATTATTATTATTATTATTATTATTACACTACACATCTGTCGACCTGTACCAGTCTAGTCTACCCACACTACACATCTGTCCACCTGTCCCAGTCTAGTCTACCCTCACTACACATCTGTCCACCTGTCCCAGTCTAGTCTATCCACACTAAACATCTGTCGATCTGTCCCAGTCTAGTCTATCCACACTACCCATCTGTCGATCTGTCCCAGTCTAATCTACCCACACTCCACATCTGTCGACCTGTCCCAGTCTAGTCTACCCACACTACACATCTCTCAACCTGTACCAGTCTAGTCTACCCACACTACACATCTCTCCGCCTGTACCAGTCTAGTCTACCCACACTACACATCTATCCACCTGTATCATGTCTATTCTACACACATATCGACCTGCCTAGTCTACACACCACCGACACACGATATAGGTTAAGAACGTCACCTACCGTGCCACAAATCTTACACCAGCCTCATGTTATCGGCGGGAGCACTCTGCTGCTGTCTTCACCCTGCCCGGAATGCTTTCTGTGGCAACAATCATGGCACTGATCGAGATAAATGAAACTCCACCAGACTACATTAGATGTTTGTTTTACTCACCGAATCATTCCCGAGGGCGGCCCTTTCTGTTGACAGCCAGGACTGGAAGTGTGAGTGTTGCCGGCTTGGTTTCGTTCTTAGAATATGCTGCCATTTGGTTATCATTCTCGGTGTTAGGTTGCAGTACCTGCCACCTAGGGATAACTTATCCGCTTGATTAGTCTGTCCTATTCTACATTTGGGTGTGAGTTATATGTGGGATTATGTAGTCTTTCCTTTTCTTCTTCTTCTCTTTCACATCTTCGATCTCCTCTTCTTTCTCTTCTTCTTCCTCCTCCCCTTGTTGTTGTTGTGGTGGTTCTTCTTGTTCTTATTCTTCTTGTTCTTATTCTTCTTGTTCTTCTTCTTTTTCTTGTTGTTGTTGTTGTTATTGTTGTTGTTGTTGTTGTTGTTGTTGTTCTTCTTCTTCTTCTTCTTCTTCTTCTTCTTCTTCTTCTTCTTCTTCTTCTTCTTCTTCTTCTTCTTCTTCTTCTTCTTCTTCTTCTTCTTCTTCTTCTTCTTCTCTTTCAAGTGCTGCTGCCGTTGCTGCCTACTACTCCTCTTTCTCAGAGATGGACAGGCAAACGGAGAAATAGACAGACAGACAGACAGACAGACGGAGAGATAGACAGACAGACGGAGAGATAGACAGACAGACAGTATGAGAGTTAGACATACTGAGAGGACAGACAATCAGAAACGAACAGAGAAGACAGGAAACGAATGAACAAACGAAGCTTATTTCAAAGGGTCACAAACTAGGCACGCAGGCCCGTCTTAGATTTAACCATTCCAACTACTCATCTTTTCTCCAGTTTGTGCTCTCAGATTACCCACTATAAACTTACAAGGAATGTAATGTCAAGATGTATATTTAAACATGGCGGTTCCACTTTGTCATGGACAATTACATTAGAACTAAAGTTAAACATGCGAGTAGTTGCTACATCATGCAGCACTACAGGGAAAATCACAAACAGTGCTACAGAGAACATAACAAACAGTGCTATAGGGAACATCACAAACAGTGCTATAGGGAACATCACTGTAGGAATGATGCCACAGCCAAGTGGGAATCAACGGGCGATGCTTCTATTTCTGCCTCGAGATATAAATAGAAAAGGAGCCAATTATAGAGACATCTACTTGGGTAATAATCACGTAACCAAACTGGCATATGGGACTTTGGGGAAATCGACACAAATTGCCAGTTGAATGAGAAAAATGCAAGTCATTATATAAATTAACTTACAAACAATCTGTGTGCAGCTGCTGGTTTTTTAGTGACTGCCGTTTCCATCGACGAACTGTAATTTTAGTGGCAGACTGTTGTGTTGGCATTCTGGCAGCGGCCTTATGCATGTATGCTTGTGCTTGCTGTTGGTTTGTCGGGACTGCTGTCTATTCCAGTTTTCACACGGGATATTGCGGAGCATTTTGTGTGCCAATCACAGAAACAGGAAGGGAGCATTATTAGGTGACCCATTGCCTTGAAGTTCGAACCGCGACTAAAGACTTATCAAATAATACCCCAGTCTGACCACTTTTATCTTCTTCACGTTGCTTTCCCCCATTGCGACACATGCTCTCAATCAATTCACCCCCAGTCCTCCTATCTTCAGCTACTCCAGACATCCTGCCCATGTCCTTCCCGTATCGAGTTGTAACGTCTTCCTCTACTTCTTTTGGTGGGTTCCAGACAAACGCATTTTTAGTTTTCTATTCTCATATTTTCTCAGTGTCTGTCCTATCCAGCGCTCGTGTCTTTTCATCACATCTTGGTTCACTGGTATTTGTCTAGTTCTCTCCATGAGCTCCACATTGGTTCACTGGTATTTGTCTAGTTCTCTCCGTGAGCTCCACACTGGTTCACTGGTATTTGTCTAGTTCTCTCCATGAGCTCCACATTAGTTCACTGGTATTTGTCTAGTTCTCTCCATGAGCTCCACATTGGTTCACTGGTATTTGTCTAGTTCTCTCCATGAGCTCCACACTGGTTCACTGGTATTTGTCTAGTTCTCTCCATGAGCTCCACATTGGTTCACTGATATTTGTCTAGTTCTCTCCATGAGCTCCACATTGGTTCACTGGTATTTGTCTAGTTCTCTCCATGAGCTCCACATTGGTTCACTGATATTTGTCTAGTTCTCTCCATGAGCTCCACATTGGTTCACTGGTATTTGTCTAGTTCTCTCCATGAGCTCCACATTGGTTCACTGGTATTTGTCTAGTTCTCTCCATGAGCTCCACATTGGTTCACTGGTATTTGTCTAGTTCTCTCCATGAGCTCCACATTGGTTCACTGGTATTTGTCTAGTTCTCTCCATGAGCTCCACATTGGTTCACTGATATTTGTCTAGTTCTCTCCATGAGCTCCACATTGGTTCACTGGTATTTGTCTAGTTCTCTCCATGAGCTCCACATTGTTACCCCGTTATTTTATTCTCCGCGTCCCTCTCTCACTCTGTCCGTCTACAATACCGTATACCATCCTCCGTGTCACTTTGTCATTACATCTAGAACACCTGCCATCCTCTGTCTCTGTCTCTCTCTCTCTCTCTCCCCACCTACAACACCTCATGCCATACTCCATGTCACTTTCTCACTCCCATCTACAACACCTCATCTCATCCTCTATGTGTCACTCTCTCATGCCATCTCGCTACAACACCTCCTATGGTGCAATCTGTCCCCCTGGTCCCATGTCACCTCCACGACCTAATTTTCCGCCCGTCATCTAATGTCACATCTTCCATCACACACCAGCCCCCCCCCCCCTCCACTTCCTCCGTGCCGGCCTATTCTCCAGCCCTCCACATGACATGAGTGATCACTCCACACCCGTCTATCTATCTCTCTCGCCACACATGTATTTATGTCCCCCACACGTCTCATCCCTCCCACACAACATAGATTGGAGTATCTGTTTGTTATTACACCAGACCCTTGCTTGCCCCTCTGTCTTACCCTGTCATACGCGGTGTGTAGAGATCCAGTTTCACGTCCGTGCATTCCCTTTCCTTCCGTTGTCTGTGAGAATTATGTGTGTGATTTAGTGCACGTAGACTGACATTGACAGAATGTCCAGAGCTGTCTTCTGTTTTCTGTAGCAGTATAATTAACTCATTGTCTATGTTGTTAACGCTTTTAACTATATTATTAACGCATTTAACTATATTAATAACGCATATACTAATAAATAGTGCATCTATTAGATAAGGTAGCGGATTTAAATTTCTAGGAAGTATGATCACAGAAGATGGCAGAATAGACAAAGAAATAGAAATCAGATGTCGAAAGCAAGTGTGCTTATATATCAACTATCACTATACTGGAATATCCAAATATACCTATGTCCGCAAAACGGCAGATAATACATAGCATATTAACACCAACCCTATACTAACAATGGTACAGTCGAAATCACACTTACGCAAAATCAACATCCGTGAGATGAGATGCTTGAGGAGAGCAGCCTACTTAACTATCCGAGACCGAGGAGGAATTGATGTTATACAAAGGCAGTTGTATGGTTGTAAACTGTACAAGGACGGTAGTTTATGGATGTAAACCATACACGTACAGAATTTGTATGGATGTAAACAATTCAAGAACATTAGATGTATTGATGTAAACTATACAACGACAGTAGTTTATGGAAGTGAACTATACGGAGACGATCACTCATCATTTAATGTCCTCAGTCGTACACCAACAGCTTAACAGTTTATACCAAATCCTACCAAACAATCAATCACTGGACATTCACAAGAGTAAGCAGTTGCGCCACGGATCGACCAGGAGGAGTCCAGTTAATGAAGATTGAGGCCTAACTCTGTGGTAATGTCTGGGAGGCCGACACAGAGCGGTCGCAGCTTTTATCCCCACTTTCTACTTCCGGCCACAAGACGACGCCTCTGAAAGGTCACGTGGATTGAATAGAAGCTTTTGGGTAATGACTGGCAGTTACAGGGGATCAGAGCGTCTTCGGGGAGAGAACTGGCACAGACAGACTCTCCTAGCAACAGGACGCAATAAGGATGTGTTCGCGAATGACTCACCAGAGCGGAAACTGTGTCCGAGGGAAGGCTCTTATGTGAGGGACAGATGGCGCCATGGAGGATGTCCGCGATCCACTTTTGATAGGAGTCATCTGTGAAAGAAACGGGAGATGTTTTGAGTGTTTCGGAGAGTTAGTTTGAAAGGGAGCAGTGGAAGTAGTGTTTTGTCCTGTAATTTCCAAGCGCTAACTTACATCCTGTTATGTCCTGTATTGTCTTAGCTCTAGACATCATAGTGTCATGTCCTATATTGTCTTAGCTCTAGATGTCATAGTGTCATGTCCTATATTGTCTTAGCTCTAGATGTCATAGTGTCATGTCCTATATTGTCTTAGCTTTAGATGTCATAGTGTCCATTTCCTGTATTGTATTAGCTCTAGATGTCATAGTGTCATGTCCTGTATTATCTTAGCTCTAGATGTCATAGTGTCATGTCCTATATTGTCTTAGCTCTAGATGTCATAGTGTCATGTCCTATATTGTCTTAGCTCTAGATGCCATAGTGTCATGTCCTGTATTATCTTAGCTCTAGATGTCATAGTGTTATGTCATGTATTATCTTAGCTTTAGATGTCATAGTATCATGTCCTTTATTATCTTAGCTCTAGATGTCATAGTGTCATGTCCTATATTGTCTTAGCTCTAGATGTCATAGTGTCATATCCTATATTGTCTTAGCTCTAGATGTCATAGTGTCATGTCCTATATTATTTTAGCTCTAGATGTCATAGTGTCATGTCCTATATTGTCTTAGCTCTAGATGTCATAGTGTCATGTCCTGTATTATCTTAGCTCTAGATTCATAGTGTCATGTCCTATATTGTCTTAGCTCTAGATGTCATAGTGTCATAGTCCTAGTATTATCTTAGCTCTAGAATTCATAGTGTCATGTCATATATTGTCTTAGCTCTAGATGTCATAGTGTCATGTCCTATATTATCTTAGCTCTAGATATCATAGTGTTATGTCCTGTATTATCTTAGCTCTAGATATCATAGTGTCATGTCCTGTATTATCTTAGCTCTAGATGTCATTAGTGTCATGTCCTGTATTATCTTAGCTCTAGATATCATAGTGTTATGTCCTGTATTATCTTAGCTCTAGATGTCATAGTGTCATGTCCTGTATTATCTTAGCTCTAGATGTCATAGTGTCATGTCCTGTATTAGTCTTAGCTCTAGATGTCATAGTGTCATGTCATATATTGTCTTAGCTCTAGATGTCATAGTGTCATGTCCTGTATTATCTTAGCTCTAGATATCATAGTGTTATGTCCTGTATTATCTTAGCTCTAGATGTCATAGTGTCATGTCCTATATTAGTCTTAGCTCTAGACATTCATTAGTGTCATGTCCTATATTGATCTTAGCTCTAGATGTCATAGTGTCATGTCCTATATTGTCTTAGCTCTAGATGTCATAGTGTCATGTCCTATATTGTCTTAGCTCTAGACTATCATAGTGTCATGTCCTATATTGTCTTAGCTCTAGATGTCATAGTGTCATGTCCTGTATTGTCTAGCTATAACTGACATAGTGTCATGTCCTGTATTGTCTTAGCTCTAGATATCATAGTGTCATGTCCCTGTATTGTCTTAGCTCTAGATGTCATAGTGTCATGTCCTATACTGTCTTAGCTCTAGATGTCATAGTATCATGTCCTGTATCATCCAAGTTCTAACTAACATCGTGTCATGTCATAGGTTCAAGGCCGCATAATGATCAGTTCCTTTCCTCTCCGCCTCTCCTGCCCGAAACAATTGCTGAAACTTATATGGCACCGACTTGTTTGAAACTGAGTCGACTCCAGAGCTATAGCTGCTAAAATAAAAATGTGTCCTGCCTATGCTAAGGATTATCCCACGCAAGCAAGACAGAGGGCCGATGCTTGTTCAGAGGACGTGGTCGCCAACGCCGCTCGGCAAAGCACTTGATGATGGTGTTAAAATGTTACCAAAATGACACAGCGAGCTTGACAGCACGTGAAATTCCCGACCAGGTGAAGTCAACTTTCAGACTATCACTTGCTCTGTCTCCCGGGCCCGGAAGTCAGTTCAGGGCTAACACTGTAATTACCTCATTTAACATTGATAGATTCGCCACTTGATGAGTTTTCAGGAACCTGGAGTGACACAAGATGGCTACAGAGTTAGAAAGATTGGATTATCCTCGCCAACACAGGGGTCTTGGCTGGGCTCACGTCCTGCTGCCGATTGTGTTAACAGTTAACTCGCTGAAAGCCTCCAACGTTTGCTGTCTGTGTGGGTGTGTTAACTCTAATTTGAATCTTATGTCTGACACAGACCAGGTCACCTGGGGTGGCAAGACCCAGACGTGTTGCATGGTTAACTATTAGCTTACTTTGCGCCTTATTGTGTTACTCAAAAATAGCCCCATTTTGTTAAAGTGTACTTAAAAGTGTTGCAGGTGTTTTGTTCAATTGCTGTCTCATCAAGGCGCGCCGAAAGTTTCTCGATATCGTGACATTTCCCTTGCCGCAGGCACCCTCATGTGCAAGTTGTCTGAAGTGACCTGTGTCCAGCTTCGTGCTGGCCGACCAATGCCTCACCACCTTCCGCCGGTGTTCTCTAGAAGCCACAGTCACGGGTAATGAGGTCAAAGTATTTTAGTTCCTGAGGTATGATGCTGTTGAATGGCCACATGTTGAGATCTTATAGAATGCAGAATTGTTCTTGTTCTCGGCCCGCGGAGTAGTTTATCAACATATCATTATCATCATCATAATCATCAACATCATCATCATCATCATCATCATCATCATCATCATCATCATCATCATCATCATCAGAAGCAGCAGCAGAGTCAGGGTCGGCTGTAATATGTCCCCAGCTTCCTCTGCCCACTGTCTCCAAAGTGTATTCTTCCACTTCTATCTCTTGGTGTTGTCTTTCAGTCCATCTCTTGGTGTTGTCCATCCAACATTAACGAAGTCTTCCATTCCATCTCTT